>CM062088.1:2926727-3526727 GCA_031163375.1 Conogethes punctiferalis
CTTCATGCAGCCATGCCTCTGTGGAAACGCACCCTGATAGTTCAATAAAACACTCTGGCAATAGATACACTATAATTATTCACAAAACGGATTCACTGAAGACCTAACGAGACAATGAAAGGTTCACACCGAAAGTGTTACTTTCACAGTGAACAAATTGTTTTAACCGCACAATGGGTATTCCCACATTAAATTGCTCGAGTAAATCAGAGGTTGGACAAACTGTGATTGTGGTCGTTAAATTAATTAGCAGATTGGATGTTTGTTTTTCAGCGATGTATAGATTAATTAACGTTATACAGTCATTAAATGTAGTATAATTTTTATTTTTTAGTACTACCTACTTTCATGATTGTCACTATAAAATGATTTTTTTTATGACAAAGTTGGGCAACGGGCCTGAAGGTCATCTGATGGTAAGTGATCATTTCAGCCGATAGACACCGCAACACCAGGGGAGTCACAGGTGCGTTGCCGGCCCTTAAGAAAGTAGGCTCGCCTTTTGAAGGTCGCTAAGTCGTATCCATTCGGAAAAGTCTTAGCTTCCAGCAAATTGCTGCTTGATTTCCATTTCATTAGATTATAGGTTTTTCTTCATCGTCAAAAAAATTTATTCATTGGGCAGTGGCCTCACATCGCCTGATGGAAAGCGAAAAGGCACAAGACGCTACGGAAACTTACAAATTACCAAATCAATCACTTGTTAGTTACCACTGCCATGCTAGCCTGTAGGGTTATTAAGAACGGTTTTCTCCCTCTCCTTAGCCCGTCTCAACTCTCCGGTAGGCTCCCTTCAATATTCCCACTCGTCTTTATTCTGTGCGACTTGCAACCACTTTTACCCCGCTGCTGTCCTCCTAATATTATTATGGTCGGAATAATCTTCCTCGAGTACGCTATTTAACCCACAGTCACCATTCAAGTAGACGCTTGCTCCACGAATCTGCCCTATGTGCCATGTGGTCCGTCCAATCCCACTTGTCTGTTTGTATTGGTCTGGGTGTTTCCTAAGTATCATCATCATCATCAGCCCGTGTCAGTCCACTGCTGGACATAGGCCTCTCCTAATGTTCGCCACTAAGACCGATTTTCGATTTCTAAGTATAATATAATGTATTTATTTATAAAAAAGAAGGTATCTAAGTAAGTTTATCAGTGGTCTAGTACCTATAGTACAAGCTTCGGCTTAGTTTGAGGCTAAATGGCGATGTGTCAGCGGCATGTCTTCATATTTATTTATTTATTTTGGTTATTATACTTCAGTCTAAGCATATATAGAAAAAAGACAAAATTGAGCCTAAATGAGCATAATACATCTTTGTCAATAATAATGCAGCACTGAGGTCATCAACCAACAAGTTGCTATCAAAGTACCTTTTTTTGTAACTAAACCATCAAACTGTTTTCATAAAAAAGCGTAGGGTTTTTCTATTATTTCTTGTACTGCTATCTCTCCAAGTACGCTAACAACAAAAGCTCAAAATTTACCCGGTTACATAATTTGTGGAGTTCGGTTACCTTAAGCGTACTTTTACCAATCAAAAAAGCTAAGAATCCGATGTCATCAAAACAATTCCATAGAGATATGGGATCTCTACCAATGAGACTTTCTTCATTCGTAAGTACATTAAATTGCAATCTTTCGCTAAACCCTTCAAATCTAAAGGCAGTAGTACATCGGATTTAATTATTTGAAAACAACAATGGCTCTATTTCGATCCGTCTTTATTGTACAATCAAAACAAGCCGTAAGAAAACTTCACTCACTTTTACTGGAAGTTAAATGTTTTTCACTGTGGAATGTACGAATTTCGACTTTATTCGTTGCGGTGGTAGAGTTGTATGTGGAGTGGGGAAGCCATTTGTGGTAGAGACCGATCTTCGACGTCTCTACCATAGCGCTATCACTGACTGGGCTGTTCAGTCGCCTTTGCAGATTTTTTTTATTAAAAACCTTTGTTTGTGATTTTTTAATAAAAACTCTTTGTGTGAGTGACAAAAAAAATATTAATAAAAGTTGTGTTCGGATCAGTTTATTCATGTAAGTGTTTTTTTTTTAGTTTTTATCTCATTTGCAAACGTAAGTAGGTATATAAACAATAAGGATTAATTTTATGCTATTAGAATATCTATACGTTTTGTGGTTAATTACCAAGAAATTAATATAATTCGTATGAAATTCTTTTAAAGTTCTTTTAAATGCGCACATCGCTTGAAAAAACAATAATGAATAAATAAACGTCTCTTCTCCCTTCGTCTCTTTTATTCGACGTCAAATACATTTAATCAAAGAAATATATACTATTAATTGATGGAAATCATGTTGAAATGGCTTGTTAATTAATTGTAACAACGCAACTTATCTGAATCGCGACTGGGAGTTTAGACACGAATTACAAATGATAGATGGTTAGGATTTATTGATACTACAGACAGATATACGTATTATAAATGTTACGAGTACCTATATTTTATTAAAGTGTGATATTATTATGTAATATGTTTATCAATATTCTAGTACCATTAGTACAAGCTTCTATTTAGTTTAAGACTAGATGACGCTGTGTGGTCCAGTGTTGATATTTATTAATGAATTTTTTTTGAGGTCCCTGAATTTTGAGCTTTTATCGGATATAATTAAAAAAACTTTAGTTTTAAGATACGGCAAAGGTAATGTTGTTCCTGGGCAATGTTTAACGACTACTTAAATCACTGTTTAACTGGTATACCGAGTATTAATAGCAGCGCCCACCATTTGAAACACGGTCTCGATAATGTAGCGTACAAGATACGATATTAAATGTCGAATTAATTTATTCTCGTTAAAGTTAATTTATTCAACGTTGCTACTAACACTGTCTATGTAAATACATGTATTATTATGTTGTCAAATTCTTTTCTCAGCATGGTAGCTGGTGGTTTTTAAAGATATTAGGAAAACTTTGCCAAGTATCTATTTATTTAAGGACAGCCAACAAAACAATCACTTAGTAACATGGTATTAACAATAGTTCTATTATTAGTGCTAAAGTGACGCCTTAATTAGAGGCTGCCACGGCATGCATAAATGGTTGAAATGTGTTGCCGCTGTGGCTGCGGCATTAGCCTAATCCATCTAATACTCTTTATGAGATATAGGTATTATCTCGTGGTTGGGTAGTTAAAAAACCTACGTACAATATTGCATACCTATTGGATCTAATATTACTGACTTTTGTAGCTTGATGTATATAGATTTATGTATGTCTAATGCTTATAATGATGTATGTAGCGATTTTGGTTAAGTCCAGTCGATGATAAGATAATCGGGATTATTTTAACAGTTTGTTGATGCCACATTTTTTGTAGGTATAACATATTATTTACACCTATTTATTACCAAATAGCTAGAAGAAGATTCATAACATTATCCGTAATAATTATATAACTTTTTAAATTAAGCAATTATCTTTGAAATAATAAAACTTACAATAAAATTAATGTTACACGGTTCGTTAACTACAATAAATGTCTAATAAACAATTAAATTATTAGAAAATCTAGACAATGCAACGACCTAACTACCTCAAACTAAGGCTTTCCTTTGTACCTACTTCTGAGTACAAATCACGCCTTTTTAAACGACTTCGAAAAAAGGAGGAGGTTCTCAATTCGTCTGTATGTATAATTTTTTTTTTCTTACAGTTTGTCGTAACAATTATTAACATTTCGTAGGTCTCTACTGTCTGCTTTAGTTTACAGATCTATTCAAGATGGTCTTGTATTCGCGTTATTGTAATTTTTCATGATCTTCTTTTCACTCCAAGCCACCCTAATCTGTCAGTGGTGCATCCTGCTGAATAACAAACAAGGCTCCGTCAACCGCAGGTAAATATCACAGAGCGTTGACGGGCAGCAGCGTGGCGATTTTGGGTAAACCCTCCAGGTGTTTCCCGAAAACAGTGAACAGCTGGGGAGGCCTATGTCCAGCAGTGGACTATGAAAGGCTGGTGATGATGATGATTTATGCATGTCGGAAGAAAATAACGCTATTAAAGTAGGTATCGCTTTTTGGTCGGCGTCATTATCGGTAAATCATTTTCAGGGTAATCTCATGTACTCGGATGAAAAATGCCCTTCGCTGCATCTTCATAACTTAGTTTGTAATAGTGAAAAATCAAAATAGAAGATAAGTAGATAATACTTGTCCACTTAACTGTCACCTGCGTACTGCGCTAGTCTACATGGAGATCGATCGCTGTCAGAAGCTGAAATTCACGAGAGTATTATTACTACTACAGAAAATTACGAAAACATCAGAAATTTTTCTTCTTTATTTAGCTCACCTTAAAGACTGAAACATAACTTATTTATAAAGCGTTGAAAATAAACCGAACCGCATATAAAAGGTGGTAAGACGACCGCGAATCGTCATTTGTCCGTGACAAAAATGCGAATCTCGAAGTACGATCTTTTCATCACGCTTTTATTAGATTGACCTACCTATATGTATCATTATCAGCCTATCGCAGTCCACTGCTGGGCATAGGCCTCTCCAATAGGCTATTATGGCTAAAAATTGTAATTAGTCCGTCTTTTGGCTTATTCAAAAATAAAATACACGTATTTTTTTTATTTGTAAATTAGACTAAAAATTACAAAGTTATAGCCCGTTGAAATTACGCGTGACGTCACTCGGTGAGGCATTTTTAGGGGAGCGAGTGACGTCAAAGACTCCCACTAACTCTTGATGCGTTGTATCTTTGGTATTGTTTATTTGAATGAAAAAAGGAAAAATAAGCGTCTTTTATTTTTAAAGAAGCTAAAAGACGGACTAATTACAATTTTTAGCCATAATAGCCTGAAATACCTGGAGGCTTTACCAATAATTGCCACACTGCTACCAAAGCTCTGTGGTATTTAGCTATGCTTGCAGGAGCCTCGCTTGCTATTCAGCAGGATGCACCACAGGTGGCTTAAAATGAAAAGATGATACGAGTAGGTCGCTTCCTTATTTCCTAAAAAAAATACAATAATTCGACACAAGACGATCTTGAATCTATCTGTAAACTATAAAATAATAAATAAAAAGCCTTTATTATTGGGTTTTAGTTTGAAACAGCATAGGTTTGTGCAAGATGCCTAAATTTATAACTGCTAACAAAATTAACTAACTACATGTTTTTACTTCGGCAAACGGTAATTACTCCTCAACTTGTCTTCCGACAAAGGCCTCTGTAAACTATACCAGACTGTAAAGACCTAAGAAATGTTAAAAGCGTGTTAAAACTGAACAAGTTTCTAAGGCAAAATAAACGTTCGTTCTATGAACTAGGGCGGTAAGCCATGCCGTGCAATTATGGGGTCTGTTCCATCATTATGTGATAACATCTCGGCGCAGTGGCTCGGAGCGCGGCGTGAACTATAAATTGTGAAACGAACACTCTCTTAATAGGACATAATAAGGTCTAGATTGCGACTGTGCACTAGGTTAGGCTTTAGGGTCATCAGACAGACCGTCATTAAGTTATAAAGTACTATTTGTAACGCTCATTTTCTGAGTTGTGCCCATAAAGTCTATACACAGGGGATGTCCGGGACATCCTAAGTACCTAAGTACCAGGTGGAAAACATGAACTACCTTTCAAAACTCAACTTAAATTTTGCTGAGTCTCAGAGCAAAATTTAAGTTGAGCTCGATGGTTCATTTGGTAATTGGTAGTGACCTCTGCCTTCTGAGCCAAGGGTAGTGGGTTCGATTCCCATCAAGTAAAAACATTTGTGTTCATAAATATGTCTGTAAAACATGCTTGTATTGGTCTGGTTGTTTAGTATTTAAAATATGCATTTATTAACAAAAAAAGTATCTAAGTAAGTTTATCAGTTGTCTAGTACCCATAGTACAAGCTTCGGCTTAATTTGAAGCTAGATGGCTATGTGTGGCCAGGCGTGTCTTGAGTTATCTATTTTATTTATTTTACCTGCTCAAAATGGCCGTTCGCGTTCTGGCAACAAAGTTATCATTTACCACCAGAACGTTTCACTCTTAAGAAATTATTCAGTAACAACCCGGACTTACATTAAAATGGCGAAAGAAACACCCACGTGTCTTGGAAAGAATGTTAGCCATTGGTCCTTTGAATAAAATTTCTCTCTTTGTTCTTCAAATTGTGTTTTTTTGCTGGTGTTCAATTATTACATTGGATAGAATACCTACACGGTGCATAAATGTTTGCTAACTCAGGTGCATTATACATTTGGGATCACTATAGTGTTCATTCATATGATGTAAGGGAACGATCTTTTCGCTTCAAGCCGCCCACACCAGCCCGTAGAGCATTCGGTCGAATAACAAGCGAGGCTTTCCCCTGCGTCCGCCAACCCGCCTGCCCAGCGTAGCGATATTGGATAAAGCCTCCATATTTGCCCAAAGTAGCGAATAAGTGCTGGATAGGCTGGTGATGGCAATATGTGCTTACTCTGTTTTATAGTAATAAATATTATGGTATACGAGCACAAACTACCTACCTATAAAAGCTATTTTATGGCGCGCAACAAACTCACTAATTCGATAGCATTCCACGGTTAAATTGAAAGTTACGGCGTATTGTAGAAATAAAAATAAGCTTAAACTGAGTTACGCTGATATTGTTGCTTTGCCGAAGCAAGCCTCAGGTCGAGGGTTCAAATCAGTCTTGATTTTTTTTTGTATTGGTACTGTTAACTTCAAGGTCTCCTTCTCGATGAATAAGCTCGCATCCTTCCTTCTAATATTATAAATTGCGAAATTTTGTTTAGATAAATGTTTGCTAATCTTTTTCGCGAAAACTACACAGTCGGTTATTATCATCAAATCAGATTTTCGCAGTAGGGTCATGGAGGCAACAGTGACTCGGTCGACTACAGTGGCTCAGTCACCTGTCGACCTGAAGGGATAGCAATAGCTATTTGTCTGTTTTACCGATTTGAAGGTCTCTGTACCCGAGCGCGTTTAATCCAGATTGCTCGCGGGTCGAGCGCCGTGCGGAAGTGTGAGGGAGTGTTTTTTGTTTTCGCGCCCACAAAATTACATTTTAAGGTGAGTTTCGATTGTTTTCATACCTTGGTTTGTTGCTATAGATAATAGCCACGATATTTATCGGATAGTAGGTCTTGTATCAATTGCCTTTAACCCATATTTTAACTTATTTGTTGTACATCTTGGTTCTTTTGATCAAATATTTTCAAAATGGCGTAGAAGTACACAGTGACTCAATTTTTAAAGGTACACAGTTGCTCATGAGCCACTGTGTACCTTCCCAATTTCAATACTTTTGTAACTTATAGGAATTCAATATTTTTTGAACTAATATCGATTTTTGTTATTTTATTTATAGGATGCCACGGAAAAAAACCTAGAGAAAAATAGGGAACATTCCACATGAAAAAATTAAAGAAGGCTTGCAGTTTATAAGTGCGGGAGAATCTATAAGAAAAGCATCAATAAGAGTTAATGTACCGCTTGCTATACTTAAAAGGTATTATTGGAAGACCAAGAACTGTGAGTCACTTGATGAATTGTTACCCTCTGAGTTCGAACCTAACTATTCGGTCAATAAAATATTCTCCGATAGCCAAGAGATTGAACTTAAAAACTATTTTTCGCATTGTGCTCTTTTATTTTACGGATTGACCGCCAAAGAAAGTAAAAGAAGCCTGTAACAGTTTTGTTATTATTTGTAATAAAAAGAACTACTAATAACTTAGAAATGGGCGTTTTCTTTTCTTATAAATATTGCCGAGTCACTGTGTACCACTAGAGCCACTGTGTACGACGGCAGTGAGTCAGTGTGTACACCTAGTTGTCCACAGTGGCTCAATTATCATTTTTTTGTTTGAGGTTCCTACTTTGACAGAAGTAGTAAATAATGAAGATTCATGAGTGCTCAGTTACAGTTTAATAGTGTATCTAAAATGTCAGCAAATTTTAGGCCAATATTAAAGCGATATCAATTTTTTTTAAGCTTTTGAAAAAAAGTGAGTCACTGTTGCCTCCATGACCCTACACTGCTGAATATAGACCTTTGACAAAGACAATTGTTCACAACTTTGATACATTTTGGGCTTCTTGCATCCAACACGTGACAGCCGCCCTGCGCAAATCGTCACTCCACCTGGCCTGAGGGCGTCCTACACTACGTTTGCCGAGACGCGGTCTCCACTCCAGAACTCGTTTCTTGTACTAATTTAAATAAAAAATGGTTTCGCGGCAGTAAAAGATTAGGAAAAGTCAGCGGTTAAGTTATTCAGTAGCAAGATTCAGCGAGGCGTTAAATGATATTAATTAGATGATTTAATATTCCAAACGATAAATATCAGATATTATCGCATTCACACACGGTTAACACGTCAAATCGGAGCGCTTAAGTATCAGTACTTCGATCAGAAGTATCTTTGGATTGTATTTAGTTGGTAAATGCTGCGATCGCCAACCCACCTGCCCAGAGTGGCGATTATGGGGAACCCTCAGATGTTTGCACAAAACGACATACAAATAGAGAGGCCTATGTCCAGCGGTGGACTGCGATAGGCTGAGATGATGATGATGGTGATGTTAATTAAATTTAATCTGACTTAGCTGTTTCATAAGATCATGAGAAATTAATGGAAAATTATAAAAAGTTAGATAGATATTATTTATTGCGCGCCGTCTTATCATTGTGACCGAACTCTTTCAGACAGCTTTTGGAAAGAGGGTACCTAGTTAAAAGGAGTGACATATTGCCATTAAATTGTTTTTTTTTCTTTATAAAAAAAGCGATCAGGATTACTTCACTCCACCTGATAGTAAGCGGTCATGAGGTTACATTAGGCAAATGTTAGGTCGACAGGAATAATAATAGTACTAATACGCCGCTATAATTGGAGTAATACTTATATTTATGAGAACTTATCATTATTTCAAAAAGCAAGCAAAGTATTCTTTGTTATTAATGAAATAAATTTTCCTATTGAACGAACAAACTGATTTAATAAATCTAGGTACTTAAATAATGATCTAAGTTTATTCGTTCAATTCGTGCCATCTAGTTATCATAGTAATGGAGGTGAATAGTCGGCGCCGATGCACAAATGCATACTAACGATGCGATTTGTATCGTGTGAACTTGTGATGTGCACGATACACTTAATAAACTAGTTAGGCATTGTCATGTTCAATCTTTACTAGAAAAAATGCAAACTTATTTCTTAAAAGTACAGAGTTACACATTTGCCAGCTTATAATTTTTTTCCTTCAAACATTGACAGATAAAGAATTCAAATCACGTTTATTCGATTTGCGTATGCGCATGAAAAATTTTACCTTTAAGCAGGGATGTTGCATTTTTTGTGCATTTTCTACTGAATATATCAGGGCAAGTGTTCAAAAGAATTATTTAATCAAGTAGCAGTTGTAATTTGTCATCATCGTATATTTCGCACTAATTCAAGATTTAATCCTTATCATCTTGCATGTGTTTTATTAAATAGTATTATTAGCTGTAGATTACATAAACACCAATATAAATCCTATGTGTGTAACTAAAACCTATGAAAGAGACGAGTTTAAGAAACATTATATTTTTCCTTTAACATAATTATTATGTCTATCTATATCTCTCTCGCTCTAAGGGCGAGATGCCCTCCTAGAAAATGTTCCATAACGACACAATTCCTACTTAACTTAAAATAAACGATTTTTGAGAAATCAATGGTACTTAGTACTTCGTATATTTTCACAAATGGTTGGCTCGGTGGCTCATTTGGTAGGGAACCCTGCCTTCCGAATGATTCCATCCCATCAGGGACAAACATTCGTGTGATGAACACTTTTGTTTGTATTGAACAAGTCTGGGTATTTGTATTTAAGTATATTATACTAGCTTTTGCCCGCGACTTCGTCCGCGTGTTTAAATTTATACATACAAAAGTTTTTTCCCGCTAACTCCCGTTCCCGTGGGAATTTCTCAAAATACAGCCATAACTAAACTTTATATTTACTAAGGTACCTGCATGCCAAATTTCAAGCGTCTAACTTAAGCGGTTTAGATTTTTCATACAAAAGGATTTTCCCGCTAATTCCCGTTCCCGTGGGAATTTCGGGAATTCCTTTCTTAGTGCACCCCTACGGTACCTAAGCTACGTCCCTTCCAAATTTCAAGTGCCTACTTTTAGCCGTTTGGGCTGTGCGTTGATATGTCAGTCAGTCAGTCAGTCAGTTTCTCCTTTTATATATATATATAGAAGATTTGTGGTGCTTTCGTTGTCCCGATACCCATAATATAAGTCCTCAAGCTACGTACTTTGGGATCGGAGCAATGTATGTGATGTTGTCTGATAGATTCCTGAAATGCATTCGAGACCACACCAATACACACACTAATTACTCTAACAGTGGATAACGCTAATCAGATTCTGATATTTCTTCTCTTAGCTTAAATCTGCCTCATTACATCCGCACAAACATCAATCTTACCTCTTAACAATTAAAGTGCATTATTGCATTCACAATTAACCAGGAATGCTACGAAATTTGCATAATCGTCTGCATCTTTAAAATCCGTACTACCGACAAATTACATAGTGTGTAATGTAATTAGGGTTTATCTGGTAGATTGCGATGTAAATTATAGCTATCTGGAAGTATGCGAGATCATTGGTATGATGGTAAATGGGTATGTTCAACGAGGCATAGTGTAAGTGAAGTTTCTTGAAGGATAAGATGCACCGTATGATTGTCGAGAGAGTTACAAGTTTCTGAGAAGATAAGATTTCTAGTAAAAGAAACTATTTAAGATAAAAAAATGTCTTGAATGTTAAAAACTCGTAGCGTGGGTTCCGTTTATAAACGTATTTTTTTTATGGAATATTATTGGAAAATAAAACGAAAGGTTTCATGTAAATAGTAATTCATAAATCGTAACATACCTATTTTTGCAAATTAATAATGATTTTGCACGTAAATCGAATTTTCTACTTCTAGTCCTGATGAGAAGAAATACTGGAACTAATTTCGAAAACAATCACCTTAAAGAATCACTTAAATTTAGTGCCTTAATTTATTAATGTAATGCTTTTTTGAAGCGGGAAATGCATCGTGGAACGATACCGTTAGGGGTACTTTCTACCATTAGACCTGCGATAAGACACACACGGAACCCTAGGTTTACTAATCCGACTAGCACTTGATCGTTTCTTTATATGACAACAATTTCCTTTCTCCCGTTTTCTTGTAACAGATTACTTACTTTATAATGATAATAATTACTGAAAAGTCGATTAAATAATTATAAGACAATTACACTTAATTTATAAGATTGCTCATAAACGGAATTGTCGTAAAATCTTTATAGGTATCTCATGATATTTTTTTTAAATAGTTTTAAAGTAGTCTTAAACATTAGTACATACGTTATACCTAATCAAAGCAAAATGTTCTGCATAAAAAATAGGGATCCTTGGAAAAAATTTTGCAACATTCAATGGTTTTTTGGAATCAGCTCGGTTGCATCCTAAGGTTTAGTGCCATTAGACCGAAGTGTAGGTACCTTTTTTCTATGGAATCAGTTTCCAGAGGCGGTTTTCCTAATATTTGGAATCTAAATATATAAAACTCAAAGGTGACTGACTGACTGACTGACTGACTGACTGACTGACTGACTGACTGACATAGTGATCTATCAACGCACAGCCCAAACTACTGGACCGATTGGGCTGAAATTTGGCATACAGGTAGATGTAATAACGTAGGCGTCCGCTAAGAAAGGATTTTGATCAATTCCACCCCAAGGGGATAAAATAGGGGATGAAAGTTAGTATAAAACTTTGTCAATTTTAAGCCGATTGGGCTGACTTTGCATGTGTAAAGCTACTACGACGTAGGTATCCGCTAAATAAGGGGTTTGATCATTTCTACCCCCAAGGGGATAAAATAGGGGATGAAAGTTTGTACAAAACTTTGTCAATTTTAAGCCGATTGGGCGAAGAATTTGCATGTGTAAAGCTACTATGACGCAGGCATCCTCTAAAAAAGGGTTTTGATCATTTCAACCCCCGAGGGGATAAAAATACGTGATGAAAGTTTGTATAAAACTTTGTCAATTTTAAGCCGATTGGGCTAAGACAAGTTGTGCCAAGGCACGTATAAAGCTACGACGTGCTATAACGTTTAAGCATCCGCTTAAAAGAATTTTGATCGTTTCGAGCCCCAAGGGGATAAAATAGGGGATGAAAGTTTGTATGAAACTTTGTCAATTTTAAACCGTTCGGGCTTTGCATTCACAAAGCTATACCATGACGTGGTAGATATCGCCAAGAAAGGGTTTTGATAAATTCCACTCCGAAAGGGATAAAACTTCAAATCAACCCTTTATGTGATAAAATAGGAAAAGAAAGGCCGAGAAATAATATAGCCCAAAACTACTAATTCCTCTCAATAAATGGCGTTACAGGTCAAATTAAATCTAAATATATAAAAGGAGAAACTCACTGACTGACATATCAACGCACAGCCTAAACGGCTAAAGTTAGGCACTTGAAATTTAAAAGGGACGTAGCTTAGGTACCGTAGAGGTGCACTAAGGAAGGAATTCCCGAAATTCCCACGGGAACGAGAATAGGGAAATACATGAAAAATAGTTTAATGTATTTACTAATTTATCGTAAAAAAGATAAAAATATACTATGAACAGTAAAAACAAAATGAAAATTGGCTAAAAAATGGGTGAGATACAGTCGTTGAAAATTAATATATCCGTCTATCTCACGAAAACAGATTTTTCTATGGAGTTTGTATGGCGCGCACGGTACGTGACGTCATCCGCCACGTCGGATCTCTCTGTCTAAGCAATAATTTTTACGCTTTATAACACGCTTAATAGAAAAGACAGTTTAAAAATTCTACGATATTTATGTATCTAAAAGATGAGATCTTTGATATTTGAAATTCATAAAAAAAGTCATCCATATTCCCTATTAGCGGGAAAATCCTTTTGTATGAAAAATCTAAACCGCTTAAGTTAGACGCTTGAAATTAGGCATGCAGGTACCTTAGTGATTTTCAGTTGCAACAGGATATTGCAAACTTCCCACGGGATCAGGAGTTAGCGGGAAAACCTTTTGTATGAAAAATCTAAATCGCGTAAGGATAGATGATTGAAATTTGGCATGCAAGGTACCTTAATGAACGTAAAGATTACTTGCAACGCGATATTGCAAAATTCCAACGGGAACGGGAGTTATTGGGAAAAAACTTTTGAATGTAAAAATCTAAACACGCGGACGAAGTCGCGGGCAAAAGCTAGTCCTCAATAAGTAAGCTTTTAAGTTGTCAGGTTATCAACGCACTTGTGAATTCCTTGACGCTACGTGGGAGATCATTCAACATCAATATTTGTCATAAAGTCTTTTTAACCGACTTCAAAAAGCAGGAACTTCTTTACCATTGCACTCAACAATTCAAACCTTTGATTTAACAATAACAAAGAATCGAAAACCAAATAATACGATTCCATAATTCAATTTCTCTGATTTCTCTTTCATCTAATCTAAATAGAGACATTAAAATACAAATTCTCGTTACGTGAACATCTTACTAACTTAAAATTTCATTGTTTTCCGGCCGGCTGGCCCACCATATGAGCTTAGCAGGAACCAGAGCAACAAACTCACGATTTACCCAAGATTTGGGTCAAAAATAATCACTTTGGCAAAAGAAATCAAATCTGATGCGATGTTTGAAGTCACGAAGTGCGATTAAGGCCTGCTTAGAAAAAGAAGCAATGTACACAGAATATAGTAAAAAGACTAGATCATGTGAGCTAGTGGTAAGAACTGACAGCATCAATGTGACTAATGATTAGTTTAATGGTGGTTATTAAGCGGTGGATTGCGTTGTAGATTATGATATAAATTTATATCGAGATGAAGGCAAAGATAGATAAACAAAGTATGTAGACGATAGTAAAGACTAGCGTTGGGACTGTGGTACGAACTACCAACATTTAAGTGACTAATGATCAGTTTAATGGTGGTTATTAGGCAGAAGATTATGATATAGATTTATATCGAGATGAATTCAAAGATAGAGAAGTCATGACTGATGTCGATATTGAATTGTTCGAGAATTCTTGTAATTAATTCTATCTTGGAACCGCTTAGAATTTCTAAGCACATTTTGCTTAAGTATTGATATTTAAAAAACGAGGATTATGAGCCATCAGAGTAAGTTTATGATCCTTGGATAATACATCTTTTATCTCGAGACTATCGGGTTAGTTTTGTAAACTTGCTCGGTTGCGTTTCGAGTTGGACCAATAGTGATCTTGACAAAGAAATGTCTCTTTATATTGACAAAGCATAGAGGGCTAGAGGCTTCCTTTCGCCTGATGGAAAGCTAAATGGGAGCCTAAGTAGCTTTAAAAAAAGGCGAGAAACTCAGTTTCCAGTCAGTCATCACAGCTTTGTCGGTAGGCACGATACTTCTTTACGCTTCAATCAAATCCATCGATACTATCCTACATTAAGAAGGTGGCAATAAATTATCTATGTTGCTAATAGTATCATTTCTTAACGGTACATATGGCAAAGGTAGGAGTTGCCAAACTTGCAAGCCCAAGATAAGTTCTCATACTTTGAGACTTTGCTGGCTTTTTTATTTAATTTTGCAACAATACATTAATAATTAAATAAAAATTATCGGCGACTCTATTAGTATTTTCCATTTCTACTATTGTATCAAACATGAGACTCTCTAACCGCCCTTTCACCTGTGCATTATGATAACAAACTTATAATGCATCATTCATGCACCAAGTGCATTGACCCAGATATCCGCTACTTTCTAGGGGACAATGGAGGACCTATATAGGTTGTATTGCTTGATGTATCTCAAAGGTAGTGTTGTTTTAATAAAGCTTTTCAAAAAGTTTGTTTTGACTTTCATCTGTTTGACAGCTCTCAGTAATCAGAGCTATTCTATTTGGTGTTTACTTTTGATACACACTTACATGCAACATGCATCTCCTTAGTAATAATAGCTCGCATCGCAGTATAACCGCCATAAGAGTCCCTTTCCCGATACAGAAATGCTTCATCATCATCATCAGCCTGTAAAGGTCCACTACCAGATATAGGTCTCCCCCAAATACAATTATCATTTGCGGGGATTTGGCGCTTGGCAGCCAGTTTAGTGATCACAATAGGTATAATTTGTACCCAGGCCCCTGCCTGGGTACAAATTATACACATCCCTATGTAAGGGAGGCCTATCATCATTTCGTTCCAAGCCCTGCCCGTGGTGCATCCTGCCGAATAACAAACTGACTGGTGGCGGTATAACCATCACAATTGACCGCGTAGCTAAATACCACAGACCGATGACGGGCAGCAGCGTCTCCAGAGCGAGAAGCTAGGCCCTGCGATCGCCAACCCGCCTGCCGAGCGTGGCGATAATGGGTATATACTCCAGATGTTTGCCCTGTGGCGAAATACTGGAGAGGCCTATGTATGTCCAGCAGTGGACTGTGATAGGCTGATGATGATGATGTTCCCAGGTAAACGCTGCTGTTTCCTGATATTCCGTTTGTCGTTTTCTACGACACCCACGCGACACCCAAGAGATAGGGTGATCTTATTCTAACTCTAACCACACGGACATAGAAATGCTTACACACTTCTATCTGTCGGAGAAATTGATACGGCATGAATTTATTTCTTTAATAGCTAGACATAAAATTTTCGAAATGATTGAACGTATTCGTATTAGAGATAAACAGAAATACAATCGGCTATTCATTCCTAATATTGTATTAGAAATCCAAGAAATCTGACGTTATCGCGATCGAAAACTGCAGCCGCTCACAATTCTATTGAATGCGGATTCCCACATTTACAAAGCGGTAAAATATATGAAAGCGAAAATTATTAAAATTGGTCGTATTTTGAAAACAACGAAAGCCCAACATATGTTCTTGATGAAGCTGCAATGACTGCTATTATCTTGATAGTAGTCTTTAAAGTCACGAAGCTATTTATGACGACCTCATGGCTCTAACTGTATGTAAATAAGCTTAAAGCATGGAGGGGACAAAGGTCCTGGTTGCATTTCTCATGGTTTCATTATGAAATAAATAAATAACCCAAGACATGTCACGATGGGCCATACACCGCCGTTTAGCCCCGAACTAAGCCAAGGCTTGTTTAAATTGGTACTAGGAAACTGATAAACTAATTACTTACTTTTATAATTAAATACATATTACATCTACATAGCAAACACCCAGACCAATACAAACACATATGTTCATGCACATAAATGATGTACTGTGTGAGGATCGAACCACTTCATCAGTTGAACCAAACTGGTCGTCAAAATGGAACTTTTCTAATCCATTGTATGGTGATTTCGGGCTTAAAACATTGACTGTACTGAGATTTTAAACCAGATTTATTGAGCGCTTACTACTTCGAGTCAATTAATACAATTAAATTATGATGATGACAATAAAATTTTAATGGAAAAGTATCTGCGTTTGATTTAATTATGTTTTTAATAAATACGCATTTACATCTAACATTATAATACTTGCATCGTTATCTTATATACGCGTATTTCGAAAACAATCCAAGAAAGAATATTATCATTTTACGTCCTCATATTTCATCTTTATTCAGAAAATAAACTTTCATTATCTCATAAAGATTGTAGCGTCTCATCTACTTGAAATTTAATGTTATTAGATGCAATTCCATCCTTGGAATATCCGCTGTGTCATATCGTAACAACTTGTTTAAGTGCACTGTTCATATTTAAAATAACAATAAAGAAACTTAACTAACAACATATTTTTCTCTTATTTCAGACCACACAAGACATTACCGGACTCGGAAAAAGCAGTGGAAAGTGAATGCTTTATAACTATAAAAGAAATTATATGAAAGAAGTGATATTGTGTTTTCGTCGTGTGGAGCAATAAAAAGGCAACTTTTCTACGAAGCTTGTCAAGATGTCAATGATAAAACGGACACAATGAGTGCGTAAGCAGTTAACGATGAAATAATTTTTGTGAATAGAAACTTTTTGTACTCGATCTACAGGGAGGATTTGTACACACTTGCACGATATAAAGCACGAAGCATTTATTGAAACCTCAATTACATTACATAAAGAATCAATGACGAAATTCTCAGATATCTATGTAATAATACACCGTTAAGGTATGACTTGTACAAATTCATTCTCCTCGTCTTCCGAATATTCATATCCATAGAAAATTATAAATGGACCTCGTGAGAGACTACGAGTCATTTGTACAAATTGGACGTGATAAGGTGTCAATTATTTACAATAAAACTGACCACTGTATGAAAGTAGTGCTAGCAATCGAGTTAAGATGCGTATGAACGTTAGAAGATAGTGACGTAAACGATAAAAAAGGCAGAATCATCAAGGTACGATTGCGTAAGAGCAGATTGAGCACGACGAAATTGGACAAGCGAAAAAAAGTTATGATTCAAGATAAGAAAAGTGAAGTTGATGACACCGGAGATTTTGTAGTGGCCAAAGTAATTTGGTCTGATGATAAATTAACCTTTACAAAGGTTAACTAGGTAATAATTTTGACATTAGCGTTGAAGTTCGGAGCGAGGTGCTTTTACTTGAACCCGATTGAGAAGTTGGAGATATAATAACGATTTTGCGGCGTTCTGGAGATTGAAGAGTCAACAGATTCGTCGCAAGCGGTCTGCGGAAGTCTGGACAAATGGTTTTGATTGGTAAGTGCTAAAGATTATTAAAAAGTACGACTAAGTTATGGCGCAGTCCATGTTCCACGACAGGTATAAGCTCAGATTTTCAAGGCGAGAGTGAATCGGTTTTTGTTGGGTGATTGAGCACGCTTCATCGTAGACTCTAACGTCCCTTAACATCAGGCGCATTACAGTCAAGCGAATAAAACAGAATAGACTAAGTATAGGTACGTACCTACGTACAAGAAAGTTGAACAGTAGGTTATAGGCTAAACTTTTCATCATCTTGCAAGATACAGACGCTGTCTTCTTAATAGTGGTATAATTTTCATGTGTGTGATTCAGGTCTAGGTATATGAAAGAGATCTTGGTATCTTTTTCTAATTAGAATATTGTCAAATACCTATTCGTTGCCCAGAGTTCCGCTTTTCAAACTTGCATTTTATCATTACTGTGGTTCACAATATTTTTCCTAACGTTAAGGGGCAGCGCAGACGTAACGTTAAGGGGACTTTTTGTGCGTCTGAGACATTTAAAAAGAGCGTCTAGTTCTGCCGACAGAATGATCGAAGATGTGCGTGGTGTGCATTGAGTCTATGAAATATCCGCGACAGATTTTTTGCGTCGCATATATTTGCAAAAAAGTGTCATAAGTCACGGATAGTCTTGTAGTATGCGCTGCCCCTAAATGGAACTGGTTTGTATTACCTAGCTTAAACCAGAATGGTTCATACACAATTATTTACGGGCCCCTAATTTATTGGCTCTAAGCATCTTGTTATGCTGTTGTTACTGAATCTACATTAAAAGATTTAGAGCTTCATAAACACTTGTTCGTAACTTTAAGTGCTTTTGTGAGTCACGCTGAGCGAATTTAATATTCTCTTTTGCGAGTATGTCGCAGTTTTAAAATTCGCATTCGAAAGCTTTACATTCGTGAAAGTTTAAGATATCATCTGTTGCAAAGTACCCAACTTGTATATAAGTCATAAAATGTTTCTGATAAGATTAGTTGTCTCGTAAAACCTCATGGGTATTAAATTGATAATTTTGTCAGTTCTGTCTCACCGTGAACATGTCTTTCTCTTTCATTTGTGAAGGTTTTCTTATTTGTATGTAAATATTAGGCTAATTAAAAACACTGAGACAGCGTTTAAATACGAAGTTGACACTTGTCGTCGACTTTTTTTGTTGAAATTATTTCGACTTTAATTCGCGATGTAAAAGTTTGGCGGTGTTGCTATGTGAGATGTCACACATGATTTTTAATATGTTTTTGTTAGATATTAATAATCCACGCGTTACGATGCTAGAACCAATTGATTGTATTTGTGAAAACTATAACCCAAGACATTGTCACGCCGGGCCACACATCGCCATCTAGCTCCAAACGAAACCGAAGCTTGTACTATGCACTGTAATGTTTTTACTGTGCGAGTATCTAACCCACGACCTCGGCTCAGAAAGAGGAGGAAGACGATTCTACCAAATATCGGGCCATTTAAATTCAGACAGCATCACATACATTTTCAAATTCAAATCGTTTGCTGCTTTATCAACATCATCAGCCTGCCAGACTTAGGCCTCTTCCGAGTCACCACGCTCGGCAGGTGGGTTGGTGACCGCAGTAGGTTTTATTTGTACCAGGTAAACACTGCTGGCCGTTTTCTGATATTCCCTTAGTCTTTAGGGATATCATCATCCTCTTAGCGTTGTCTCGGTTTGTGCCTCTATGCCCAGGGTCCGCTTTGACCATGATCCTAGATTTAGCGAGTCTGGTTATTACATTGAAGTGACTGCCATCTGACCTTCGTAACCCTCAGAAAGGGGAACCAGACAAATTTGGATCATGGTTACACATTCAGAATTAAACTGGATGTGCAGGTTTCCTCACGATGTTTTCCTTCACCGCTAAGCTAGTGGTATAATTCCGCACATAGATTTTTGCAAATCCAGAGGTGCGTGGCCCGTGCGGATTCGAATCGACAACCTCACGTATGTGAAGCGACGATCTTACCACTAGGCTACCACGGCTCTTTAGGGATAATAAATTCGAAAATTATTCCAAACCCAAACATTGACATTAAAATAGTAAAGGAGTCTGCCCACTACACCGTACCATACCATGGCCGTGCTATGAACGTGTCAAGCACGGAAGGTAATACGATACGGCTTGCTTTGCCCACTGAAACGAGTCGACGGCGTTTAATACCCGTATGATGCCCGTATGATGCCGGTATGGTGTCCGTATGCAACCCGTATGTTGCCCACCCGTAATTTGTGTGACTATTCATAGGAAGCCGTTTCATTATCGCATGTGTATCGGTAATGCCTGGACGTCTGGGGAGTGGTTTTAAGAATAGGTATGGCTATTAAAAGATTAACTGTACAATTTGTACTAAGATTGTATAGGCTGGACTAAACTCAGAGAAGGCATTTGAGACGCGTTTATAACGGTCCTTATACGCGGTTATAACCCGTATTATCACCGTGCGCGGAGCGTACCGGCACCGGCAAAATATTCTCGCCGACAATTCTGAACTGTCCGTGCATGGCACGCGACGGTGTTGGTCGGTGACGGAACGGTCTAATGGGCATCGTCTCATAGTTTTCAATACAAAGAATACTTTTTTGTCTGACACGTTCATAGCACGGCCATGGTATGATACGGTGTAGTGGGCAGACTCCTTAATGCTTAATGTTTGTTTGGATTCCATTTTGTTTCTGCGGTCTCTGCGTGCAAGTTAAAGGTCAATTTGTGATCGTGCGTATCGACCACAACTTCCAGACAATTACTTTAAAGGTCGGATGCCTTGAGATTTACTGTTGAAGATTTTGTAGAACAAGTATGCGCATAAATCGATTATGCTATTTACGGGAGATGGAATTTGTGTTTGGCATTTGTTTTGAGTGTATAATAATGCAAATTTAAATATTCTCAGCAAGCTATGAGAAAGGCTATGCTGGGTGTTTCTCAGCTACATAGGATTTTTAAGAGAGGTAGGGCATAGCGAATTTTCGCTCGGATTGAGCCCCCCTTCCGGGCAAGGACCTCTACCCTATAGGATACAAATGACCTCCGGGTCGTGTTGATGTCGGTGAGTAGGGTTTCCGGAGCTTGCTACTTTGGGGTTCGATAAACACCTGAATAATTTACCCATAATCGCCACGTTGGCGGGCAGGGCAGGCGATCGCAGATCGTAGCTCTTACCTCCGGTGACGCTGCTGCCCATCATCAGCCTGTAAGGGAGCGACCTATCATCTTTTCACTCCAAGTCCCCCCACCTGCCCGTGGTGCATCCTGCCGAACAACAAACGAGGCTCTAGCATCCGACTGGTGACGTTATAACCATCACGGCTGAAAGCGTAGCTAAATTCATCATCATAATTAATGTGATCCAAATTTTTTTTTTATAGTAGCTCGACATAATGGCTTCCCTTCGCCTGATGGTAAGCGAAAGAGAAGCCCTAGTCGCTGTGACAACTGGCAAGTAACTGGTTAGTTACCTGTCAGTTGCCACTGCCATGCCGGCCCAACCCTAACCCCCCACGAGCTCCGGAAACCCTACTCACCAGTAGAAACACGACCCGGAGGTCATTTGACTGCGGTATTCTATAGGGTGGAGGTCCTTCCCCGGACGGGCAGCTCAATTCGAGCGAAGATTCGCTATGCCCTACCTCTCTCAATCTATTACATTCTTTCACCTATTTTTATCTATCTATCTGGAACTATGGGCCTTAGGCCTAAGGGCTCTAGTAATAATGGCTTTAAATTAAAAATATTGCTTTGAAAACACTATATCGATTGTAAAATCGCTTGCTAATGTTCGGTTAGGCCCATGGAAAGTGTCCGGGAGTCGATTCTGTTCGCTTTCAAGTGATTTGTGCTTTTATTGTGTCACGATTGCGATTAACGGAAAATATGGTATCGATGTTGTGTGTTTGTGTGGAAGAGTGTAGTTATGTCGAATAGATTTGGTTTTATTGTAAGTCTGTATAGAAGCTAGAAGGTAATTGCCGTTAGCACAATATCAAATATAAGCTATTTTTTATACTCGTGATATTTCAGTTTTATAACTACGAGTAATATGAGCAGTTTTTATGTAGTTGTTACAATGTAATTGTTACAGATCTGATCTGGGTTTGGTATACCTAGGTAGGTATACCAAACCCAGATCAGATCTGCTGATACGAAACATGAGAGCTGTATTAGTTAGCCTAATCCCTCGGTCTCAGATTCCCTTGGGTATGGAATAAGAATTAAAAACCAAAAAAACTGGTGCGATATGGCCTATAGATATACATAGTAAACACCCAGACCAATATAAACAGATATGTTCATGAACACAAATGTTTGTACTGGGCGGGAATCGAACCCACGACCCTTGGATCAGAAGACAGAGGTCACTACCAAATAAGCCATCGAGCCAGTCAAGTACTCTATAAACCGACTTCAAAAAAAACGCAAACGACCAAAACTAAAAAGCGATAAATAACGTAAGTAATTATATCCTTAATACATAATCATTTAAATATTACAATTATCACTTATTTTTGAAGTCGGTGCCAACCTCTCGGTACCTAACGTAGACTGTTGTTGTATGACGCGCGCGGCCGGCATATCCACACGACAATATACCTAGATATGTTTGGCTGGCACCGACTTCAAAAATAAGTGATAATTTGTAATATTTAAATGATTATGTATTAAGGATATAATTACTTACGTTATTTATCGCTTTTTAGTTTTGGTCGTTTGCGTTTTTTTTGAAGTCGGTTTAATATTTTTTTTAAAAATAATTTTATTTCTTTGTTTTTAGTTGCGTTAATGTGCTGTGACCTTGAATAAAGGCTAATTAATGTCCTTAAGAGTTTTACTTAGGAATGAAAAATTTTGCTTTAAGTCAAGTGAAGACTTTGCGATCTAGAATCAAGCATATCACTTACCAAATCACCTGCCCTATTAGCCCTGCATAAGTACATACTACTACCTAGTTTAATATCGACCAATGTCAGTACTGTCCCCTAACTCCTAACCGTTAAGGAGTTCTGTGGCTTCATCATCAGCACCAGATGTTGACGCCCGGAAGCATATACCTGAGTAAAATATGATTACGTACAAAAACACCATATGAGCATACAATTTTCGGTTGTTGCCCTCAATTTCTCCAGGATCCCATCATCAGATCCTTACTTGGTGATAATGGGACCACCTCGGAAGTGTCTTCTGTCGAACTGTCGAAAAATTTTTGAAATCCATCCATAATTGACGGAAATATCGCTGAACATACATAAAAAAAAAATATTATACATAGAGACGAATTGAGAACCTCCTCCTTTTTTCGAAGTCGGTTAAAAAGAAGTACTCTAGCACATAATCTATGTTCCCTGTTCACGAATGTATTTCTAGCCTTTAACTACCGACGTCAGTTTTTCGTCACACTAGTACCGACGTAGGGCCTGAGAGGCCGCTAATATAACATTAAATATTGTGGTAAATGTGTGTCATTATTTTTCAAACTATGGTTTCTATTGTAAATTTGGTATGTTACGATATGATAAAAAGATAAAAATAATAATCAAATTTATTGAAGTTATTACTTTTATGCCTTAATTTCCATGCATTATGTTTGACTAAAAATGAATGCCAGACGAAAAAAAAAATATTTTAAATTATTTCACTTTTCAAAAACTAAAAAAGTTACCTTTTCTTAAATCTTAGGGTTGAAATAACTATAAAAATTATAAACTGCATTTGGAATGTTTCAAATAAAAAAAATATCCAAGTACCAAGTTACATAAAATTAGAGCATGATAATTTAAGCTAATTGTAAACAAACATGTTTTTTACATGATTACTAATATGAGGATTTTCTATTTAGTTTAGGTGGACAACATGCACATATTTTTCTTGTTTTTTTCTTACAATTGTAAGAAAAAAACAAGAAAAATTAAGCTTCCAATCAAAGTTTCATGATTCGAATCCAAAATATTTCTATGACATCGTAGTCTCTTGGATTGTTTGTAGCTAAACGGTGTTTATCACCCGACATTCCCGGTACATTTATATTTTAACTTATCAATCAGGTTCCTGTAAAAAATCACTTTTTGTTGACCTTAGCGTAAACAAAAAAGTCACGTAACTACCGACGTTGGGCCTATGAGGCCTCGTTGGAGTTTTAAATCTAAATAGCTTACTGAAATCGTGTTTGCCGGCATAACTACCACACTCATCGGCGTTGACGCAACTAAATTCGCAGGTACTGAAGAGTACGGGGCTTTCCTGCTAGAGGAAGGGGTTAATCTAACAAAATCTCTAGCCGCCTCGGCCTCACAGGCCCCACGTCGGTAGTTAAAGGCTAGACTAACATTTCCACTAACAAAATACAGAACCGGCACCTATAATTCCTATAAAAGTTTGTCGACCACAAGGCTAATATCTGCAGCGCCACCTGTAGTCAAATGCAGTAAGCGCTCAACGCCATCTATTGGTTGCGTCTGAAACTGTTAAGTCTCTTTGTAGAGTTTAAAGTACATGTAAAGTAAAGTAGCTAGTTCTATAAGATGTTGCTAGATGGCATTGCGTAAACATTTTAAAAGTTAAATAATTTTTTAACATTTCTTAGAGAAGTAGGTAATTAAATAAATAAAATCTTCTTCTTCGCCCTAGCGTTTTCCCGGCCTAGTGCCAGGGTCCGCTTTCCGACACAATCTCCTCCACTTTGCCCGATCTTCGGCATCCTCCGGTTTGAGACTGTTCTCCTTCATGTCCGCTCTAACGACGTCCAGCCAGCGCTTCTTGGGTCTGCCGCGTGTTCTCGGGCCTTGGACTGTGAGGTCGAAACATTCTAGCTTTTCCACCCACTCCCTCATTGACACAAAACCTAACCTGTAAATTCAAATAATATCAAATGTAATGGTTCCTGCGACACAGACCTCGAGTCTAGTGCAGCGACCGCTGCTAACTTTTAAAGGTTCCTGTAGTAGTTAATTTAGTTTTTATTTTAATTAAGACCGTATGTTTTTTGTACATGGAACGATTGTACTCTATTACTGGAAAATAAACATTTCATAAACATTTCATAAATAAAATAACAAATAAAAAAAATTGGTCAGCAAGATTTTATGACTGTTCAGCAGAGAAAACATGTCTTTAAGCATCATATTTTATTGGTATGCATATTTTATGGATTGTATTTTTCTTAAAAAATCGTAGAATTAGATTAGATATTCTTTATTGCACACCAAAACTTTGACTTAAAACTATGTATAGTAGACATATGCTGTACAATATAGGCGGCCTTATCGCTATAAGCGATCTCTTCCAGACAACCTTAGGGTAGAGGATAGTTACTTATTTCATGTTAATCGAATCAGCCAACACCGACTTCACGTGGTAATTGTCTGCCCTACCCCTAGATTTGATTGATGATTGATAAGCGGCTGATTATTTTGGCGCTACTCATCACAGGTGGGGCTTAGTGGGTATGCTCCCCTTTCTATAGGAAGAGAAACCCGTACATCACGTTGACTCCCCTACGAGACATCCTGAGTGAACTTTATTTAAAAATAAATAGTAGCTTAGCATTATAAATACTCGTACAAAAAATAGTCAAGTGCGTATACAACAAAACAAGGTACAAAAATTTCACATTCTCAGAACACCCTCAATACATCCTGATGTACGGTGCATACTATGATCACTTGCTAGAGAAGTGCGTGGAAGCCACAATATGTATAAGGACGGTGAGATAACAACACTATGTACTTCTGTAATGGTAGGTGCTGCCCTACTATAAAAGAAGTAAGTAGAAGACTTTCCCTTGCCCGATAGAAAGCGATAGAGATGCACAATTAAATACATAAATAATTAATATTTAAATTTCAGTCAGCATCATACACAGTATTACGATCCTGAAGTAAGTAGCTTAAGCACTTTTGCTTGACTATTAGATTAATGAAGGTACTTAAAAACAAATGTTAACACCCAGACACGGAACAAACACAAAATTCATTCATTCATTCATCACACGAATGTTTGTCCCGGATGGGGATCGAATCCACGACCCTTGGTTCAGAAGACAGGGGTCACTACTACTAATTGAGCTACCCGGCTAGTCACATGTTTTTTTAATAGGTACTTAAATGTCGTGTTTGTCGATGACTTGACCCTATCTAGTCGACTCGACTCATTCGTAGGTATTGCGAAAAGACGTTGCATCCATGTGCGTTATCGACCGCATCTATCATAGGGAAACACAATATTTGCAGGCAAAGATTGGATTTTTTACAGGAACGGCATGGGTAGAAGTTAAACTTTTTGGTAACATTATCTTTCTTGAAAGGCAACAAATGCCAGCTCGGGACCGAACGGTAAAGACGTAAAACCTTCAATGGCATGCAGGAATTTGACCACTTCTTCACTGGCTGTCAATTTATTATGATCGGATACTCAGCCTCTTTAGTTCAAAACATGCGCCACAGTAAAAGTATCAACAGTAGGTATACAAAAAATATTTATGCTAAATATACATACATTTTTCCTATAGTTACTTCTCATCTCTATCAGAAATTAAATACCGCCCATGTCTTCTTGTGAGTCATCACAATTTTAGCTACCTCGCCAACCGTACACTCAGCTAAAAACCCTTAAAGTCACTTTAGTCGATTTTCGGGATGTGTTGGTGCATTAGGCAGACCGTATAGGAAGTCGTCTTGCTGTGGCAACAGAAAAGTTATTGGTTTGGTTACTTGTTGGTAGAACTAACGCTCTTACTCATGGACACTGGACAATTGGACATAGGCCTTTCCAGTTGTTCACCACTTTGGACAAACATTTGGAGGCTCTACCTATAATCGCTACGCTGGGCAGGCGGGTTGGCGATCACAGGGCGAAGCTTCTCGTTCCGGTGCCCGTCATCGGCCTGTGGTATTTAGCTACACCTTCAATTGGGATGGTTATACCGCCACCAGTTGGTTTTCAGAGCCTTGTTATTCAGCAGGATGCACCACGGGCAGGTGAGACGATGATAAGTCGCTTCCTCACATCCCATGCAAGGGTAGTACACTTCGGGAATGGTTTGGTGTCCTCCCAGAAGCTTGCGGTGCACTATCCTACAGGCCCTGTTAATGATATCTTATGACAGGCAGGGATACCTCGGTAGTATTCTAAACCCTATACCACAGGGCGCAGCTTCACCAATGATCAAACTTAACCCGTCCTAACCCACTGGCTGTTCTCCTCTACGTCCGCACGTATGTATAACAAGAAAACACCGCGGAAGTAGTACAACGTACCGTTATACCGCTCGGTCCGTCAGTCTGTGATCGGACGCGGCGTCGTACGCGCGATACCGGGATACGTGTATTTAATTAGCTATCGGCGTTTTAGGGTTGTGTTTTTGTTGTTTATTAACGGTAAGATGCATTTTTATTTATTTTTTTTCCAGAATTTAAACGTTGTCTGAGTTTTAAAGAAAATGCTTGTTTTTTGTTTTTCTGTCATTACAATACTACCGTTGAGGTTACCGCTGCTTTTGAAGTATGCGTGCTTATTGGTATAGTGCGGATGTGCGTGCTTTTAGATAGATAAATATGTCAATGTAAAAAATATTACTGTAAAATATTGGTACATAGTATAATAATATAAAAAAATAACAATTTGAGAATTGTTTCTTAAGTACAATATCAAACTATATTTAATTTACTCGTAAAACAGATTTAATTAGAAATAATTATCTTGAATTGATACATTAACCTTTCTTTTAATTGTCATTTACCCCAAGGTTGTCTAGAAGAGATCTCTTAAAGCGATAAGACCGCTTAATTGTACTTTAATACATCTGTCTGCCTAGAATTAAGTTAAATATTCGGTGTAAAATGTCTATAATAACGATAAACATTCCAAAACTTTTCAAGAATCGTTATTTTTATATTTTTCGTTCTCATCATTATACTCAGCTAACCGTAATAGTTACCGCTGCTTTTTATATGTAGTGTGTAAGTGCTATTTTATTACATAAAAAAAAACATTTACAAGTAAAGCATTACCGACTTCTTGGAGTACAATTTAGGCGATCTTATCGCTAATAGCGGTTTTTACAGGCATGGGGTAGAAGAAATGTAGTTGACTGAAATAAATGGTATAGTTTTACATTTCTCTTAAATTGATTATATTAAATGTCGCTTTACTTAATTACGTAGGGTGTTTACGTAAAGCTTGGAAAGTCCGGATGTCAGTTTTGTCCAGAAAATTTTGGAAAAATACCTCAGAATTACTCACCATAAGCCACCTAGTGAGATAGTTTGGTTCAGTGGTAATGCACGCCGCCTCTGACAAAATGGTCATGTGTTCGATTCCCGCATAGTAGAAACATTATTTTGTACTCATCTATACATCTATCATTGAAATATATGTTTGTGTCGGTCTGTGTATTGCTTCCTATGTGTAATAAAATATGTTTATTTAAAAGAAAATAATCTAAGTATGTTTATCAATTGTTTAATACCCAGCGATTGGATACGACGAAATTCTCTGTAGGTAATAGGTACTTTAGTACTACTCGTAATTCCACCATCGAAACAATTAAAGAAAAAGCCCCATTTACCGATTTGGCTGACACAAACCTGTTTCATAGGAAAGTTCTGTCCGTTTGCCTCTAAAGCTTTCCTCGCCTTCGCGGACTTTAGTAAGCTGTCAGGTGAAGCTTTATCGAAAGCTGTATTTTAACGGAAAAGGGTATTATAGGTAGTGCTATAAGTAAGTACCTACAGGGTATATAAAACCTGACCAAGAGAGGTAGGGCATAGCGAATCTTCGCTCGAATTGAGCCGCCCGTTCGGGGAAGGACCTCCGCCCTATAGAATACCGCAGCCAAATGACCTCCGGGTCGTGTTTCTGCTGGTGAGTAGGGTCTCCGGAGCTCGTGGGGGGTAGGGTTGGGCCGGCATGGCAGTGGCAACTGACAGGTTACTAACCAGTTACTTGCCAGTTGTCACAGCGATTTGGGCTTCTCTTTCGCTTTCCATCAGGCGTAGGGAAGCCATTATGTCGAGCTATTATAAAAAATAAAAAAAACCTGGCAATTATCATGTCATCTACGGTGAAGGTGAAACTAGTGAGCAAACAACGTCTTCAATTCATCCTTCTGTGTAGGATCCTCAAGTTTCTTTTTAGAGGGGAATGCATTAGACACGTTCACGGCGTCTTCGGAGGGAGTTGTCGTGGTGTGTGGGACTCCCACATCCCAGACTGGGGGAGTAGTCACTAGCTTTGACGCCAGTGGACAGTCCTGTCGGGAATTGAGTAGCTAGTAGCCGCGAATCATAGAACGGCCTGCATCACTGCCTGCCCTGCCCAGCCGCAGGTAACAAGGTGTGAAGTCGACTAATTCTTGACCAGGGTAACTATCGCCCTTGAATGCAGCTGTATGCTTCGGCGCTGCCCGAGTACCTGCAAGTTGATACCCACTGACGCCACAGGAGGGTTTAGTGGGAATCCCATTTCTGGGAGTTTTGAGTGGCGTGACCACAAGTCACGTCCATTCCCCCCAGAAACAGCGTGAAGGTGCCTAATGCATTCCTCTCTAGGAAAAACAAAATAATAATGGCCTCATCGCCTACCCTAAGGTAGGCTAAGCTATAATTTCGTATAGGAGGCTAACTTGAGTGCGGGTAGCACATTAGTTCATTGATCGGTATCCGTTCCGTACAGAATAACACTCGTACGAGTACATCTACAACTTGCAGTATACACGTAAACAAGGCCTTCAAACTTTCCAGGCACAGCGCTAGTACCTAGAAGGCAACACTTTACGACGACCAGGTCCTAAGTTAGTCATTAAGGTAACGGAGCGTCGCTAACGGTGGGTTGCGTCAACCACACTCAATCGTTGCTCCATTTCTGGTGGCGACAACGGCTTTTAATTGAAAACTCATGAGTTTAGAGGCGATTTGCTATTGTCAGTTTTTCCGGAGTTTTGTTTTGATATGTTGAATAATATGCATACTGGCTAGGAAGACCGGCGATGTTATATGTCAGCTTTACACGTGGATACATCGCCGGAAAATTTAGTTTAGTCTTTTAATCAGAGATAATAATTATACCACTAGCTTAGCGGTGAAGGAAAACATCATGAGGACACCTGCACATCCAGTTTAATTCTGAATGTGTAACCATGATCCAAAATTGTCTGGTTCCTCTTTTTGAGGTTTACGAAGGTCAGGTGGAAGTCGCTTCAATGTAATAACCAGACTCGCTAAAATCTAGGATCATGGTCAAAGCGGACCCTGGGCCTAGAGGCACAAACCGGGACAACGCTAAGACGAAGAAGAGGAAGAATAATTCTCTCTGATCGAATTCCGGGTACGACAAGCCGCTGTGTGTGACAGCAATCTTGATGTATCGTTAGAGCAAAATTTAAGTTGATTTTTCAAAGGTGGCTCGACGGATGGATCCAACCGAGGAGTCGAAATAGTGCGTTGGTATAATGGTGACATTGGCAAGATGTCAAACTCTCTCGCGCTCCTCAGAGCACTCTCCGTGAAAAAGATATGTAGAAGATAATGTAACATTGTCTTTTTCAAACCAAATCGCTCGATTAGTTATTTAGCCCAGAAACATGTAGAACATCGAGGATTTCTTCGCGTTGCCCGCACGCATGCGTACAATTACAATCCGTGGTATTGTGCGGATGTTTTGAGCAAATTAACTGAAGAAATAATGTATCTTTCTCATTTTCTAGCCATTCCTTTAAGAATTTGTTTGTTAATTATCATCTTAAAGGTAAATAGGATTAACACCTCCATCAAATGTAACCATATGTGCTTATTTATGTGTAAATAAAGAATTTTGGGAGAGGTCTATGTCCAGCACTGGACTGATAAAGGCTGATGATGATGATAAAAGAATTTTGTATTTGTATAAAAGTATCTTCCTAAAACTAATGATCGCTTTTAAAGAGTTGGTAAAAATTTTCAAGTTTTCCTTTTGGCAACAGGTTAGATACTAGAACGTACGGTTTGCTATTATCACGAGTTTTTTTTTCATACCTTGTTATACGATAATATCTTAAGCTAATTCTTTCCATCTGTATATAATAACCACAAAAATACACAATAAATGAGTCCAGGATGTCGGTTCAATATACATACGTGTAAACTAAAAAACTTAAACGGAAAATGTTCAAGTTAAGTGACATGCAAACACAGGGAAATAACTTACACTTTACGTTTAAAGTATGTTATCAGTATGGCACTAAACATACTGCTTAAATGTTTGAGTCAACAATAACATGTTTTGAGGTGAAAGTACTTGGTCAAGCTGGCTATAATCTATCATCATCGTAGGATAGGTAAATACCTCAGGTAGGAAACATTCAGTAGTCCCGAGGAAGGAAGGATTTCCTGCTTCGTGCAGTTCCTTGGAATTCGCTTCCAGCTTCGACTTCCGAATGGATACGACTTAGAGTCCTTCAAAAAGCGAGCCTACAAATTTCTCAATAGCCGGAAATTTACCTACGACTTCTGGTGTTGCGGTGTCTATGGGCTGAAGTGATCACTTACCATCAGGTGACTTTCATGCCCGTTTGCCACTTCTGTCATAAAAAGAAACAGGAGCTGATAGACTCTAGTATCGGAAAACACGTCAATCCGTTGGTCCCATCGGATTATGAAGTCTAGAAACCGAGTCCCGGATTTTCCTGTCTAGAAATTACTTAATAGTAGGCCTGAAGTTAGAAAATTGGCGCTGACTCACCCCCGAGTATCGCAAAGAAAATTGAGCCGTTGCGTTGATCCTAAGCTTCAACTCCCCATGTCTATCCTGTGAGTGCCTTCCGCTCAAGACAAGGCCGCCTTGAATAAAATACGGGACCCTAAAAACAAAATAGGAAAATTCCCATCTGACGTTGAGACATTAGGTACTATTAGTGTTTCTTCAACCTATTAGCTTTCGATGTCCAACTCATCAGGATACACATTAGCAATTTCCATCATGATTCATTCAAGAATGCTTAGCACAAAATGTTAGCAGGTGAAAGTGCCAGCTAGTTCTTGACATTGCATTCAATAACGGCTGCTGTCACACTCGTACTATTTAGGGCTGCAACGTTCATTCTTTCCGTTTTAGGGACTTTGGTCTGTGGACTGGGCATCAGGCCGCATTATGTCACGACTATTTGACAACACGACGAAAATGATGTTAAGATAGCAGTGCGAAACTTTGCTGTCCGTCAACATCGGTGATATGAGAAATGAAAATGCCCTTATATTAGCATAGGTATTGTGTTAATTTTATGTACGAGATATTCATTTCTTCAATATTTTTTTTGCGTGAAAGAGTTACAAATATCTATCCAAATAAACTTTCGGTTTTAATTAATTTCTCATAGTATTTAATAATTATTGGTAATTGTTATTTACTTGAAAGAATCCATGACCTTTGATCTAAAAGAAAACTTTAAATAAGCCAACGGTCACACATATAGATAGCCTGATACTTTTATCAATAATATCTGAATAATGTCACAAATTCGTTATCTCAAAATAGAGCTGTAAGAACTGCTGTATTACCTCAGTTAGTTAAATCCTTGTGTTCTTAGCTAACCCTAGGTATAAAGTGTTAAGACTAGAAAATTAAGGTCACTTTCGCTTCAGAGCAAACCTTCGTTGCTTGAAGGGCACTTTCATCGTTGTATGGCCGGCAACAATCTCGGCTTGTATCGATATCGTGATGTTTATATCCAATTTCACTTGCTTTTATTAATCGTAACCGTTTTATTTGATATCACCATCAAAATGCTTTTGGTCAAATCTGATTTCATGTTGTTATTTACTAGCTGTGCTCGCGACTTCGTCCGCGTGGAATAATTATTTTTCCCCGTTTTTTTTTACATTTTCCATTATTTCTTCGCTCCTAATAGTTGCAACTCGATGTTATGTAGCGTAAAGCCTTCCTCGATAAATGGTCTATTCAACACAAAAAGAATTTTTCAATTCGGACCAGTAGTTCCTGAGATTAGCGCGTTCAAACAAACAAACAAACTCTTCAGCTTTATAATATTAGTTAAGATTTATCATCATCAAATACCTACTTACTTTTGGTTGACATGAATCATTTTTTTCTTCCATATTGGACATATTATTTAGACATTAAACACGATTCCTTGAATTTATTGCATGCCTAGCTTTAAATATTATTGTAGCAAATTCATATGTCTTGTGTTCCTATTTATTTTGTCCGATAAACGTAAAGCCAAGTTCAAGGCAGTATTTTCACTACTTATTTTGAATTTGTTTTAGTGTGAGAGAATTAGGAGCGTTGTGGCAAGTAAAACTTTAAGTGTATAGTGTTCACTGTTATTACTGTATAGTGTTCTGTCCCATAGGTATCAAACATATTAGCAAGCAGTGAAACCATACCCAACAGTTGTAGAGTCCAAACCATCACCAATTCGCCACGCTTGCCATCTCTATAAAAGAACATTTTACAACAAGCTCCACTTTTACTGACATTCTCTTGACATTTTGTTCAGAGTATAACCTACATCCTCAAGACAATGAACCAGCGATCCTTTCAAAGACTGTTGTACAAGCACCATGTCCCGCTGAACTAAATACCGATCACGAATCAACGGGACTTAATAGGTACAAGCAATGGTGACATAGTTTGTACAGAACAGAATAACACCTATTAAGTTACAACGATTTTGGAGATGAGAATGCTGTAGCCAGTTTGCGCTGTCGCCAATTTGGTTAATATTACCTGTGGCGATTGTAAACAATGAAGTTGACAGTTATTTTTTTTCTTTCATTTTGACGATTGCTAAGTTCTTTTTAATCATAGCGAAGAACCATTTGTGAAATTGATGACTTTTATTCTTTTCAAATAGAATTAGCTGTAGTATTCGCAGTTAGACTGCCTCGCAATCCGTTGGGCTAATGACCTTAGAAGAACTGCTGGAATTGGCTGGGAACGGGGAAGACCGAGCTAGAAAAATGTGACGCGAATTAAAGGAGATCTAAAGGTTGCAGTGGACGGACCAAGGCTTTTGATTGATTGATTGAAAATATCTAGTTAATTCTTCAGGTTAAGTTTTAATTAATATCAATAGCTTTGTGTTCATCAGAAAGATGCAATCAATAAATAAGTTCATGTTATTGTTCGATAACTTAAAGCATTTTCTTTAGTAAATTCTAAATAAAAAGACCAATGTCTGTAGTGTACAAATCGTGTTCCAAGTGTCGTTTAGTCCGTACCTAGTATCAATGTGCTCATTTCGACTGACCCAAATCGTCCCATTTTCGTACTATTATTTTGTAAACAACCAATGTTTTGGTTACTGGAACGTCACGGTCTCAATAATCCAATTCGCTCTACATATAGGAAATAAAAACAAAATAACACACGTGCTACAACAAAAATCATCTATTATTACCTAAACACCATAAAAAGCACCATTTGTTTATTGCAAAAATTGTCATATAGCCTTCCTATTAGCAAAGTGGCTTCTCCAAAGCAGGTGATATTAGTCTTTAAATTAATAAGGGTAGGGTGTTATTTATGGCTCACCGAATGCAGAAATGACATGGACTGTCATGGAGTCGAAAGTGTTTCCTATTACGCCGGTATTGCACACAAGTTGTTATTTGTTGTGTGTGACTCGTCTATTATACGTTACGCTGTTTTGCTGTAGGTATGAGTTGAGTACGTTAACTTCAGTTACGTCATTTTATTTGACCACTGAATGTAACGGTTGAGCAGTTTAAGATTTATTATAGTAGAAAGATTTTGTTTGCTCTGTAGCGAAAAATATTTGCGAAACCCTTAACTACCGTAAACCAGATAGGTACAATAGAAAGAGTATAATTTAATGGTTACCGTACCGTCAGGATCGTGTTGGATTAATATCAATTAATTGTACGTTGATTTGAGGCAGGATTTAATTTGGATATCGTAAAACAATATCATTGAAGCTAATGTCAAGGACTCTTCTTTATCTAAAGTCTGAAGGCCATAGCTATATTACTATACCAAATCTCTTGTATCTTGGATCTTGTAGCATGTAGCGCAAACCTTACACCTATAATACCATTCTGCACCAAAACTGCTGTCTAACTTATATCGGAAAGGAAGTGCACTCTATAAAATATCTTTCTCTCAACATCCGTCCAACCATTCGTCTGCCAGAGAACTAGAAACGAGCGCATACCGACGCGCGCTCATTCAGTTATATCATTAACATAATAATCAAGCGGGCTAGTTTGTGTCTAAGTGACTGGCGAATGCGATTATAGATTCTAGGATAGCTTCTATCGGCTGCGTTTTGAAGGATGAACGATGACGGAGATCATCATCATTAGCCTTTTGCAGACATAGGCCTCTCTCATTGTTCGCCACTTTGTTCGATTCTGGGCTTCTCGCATCCAGCATACATCCAGCAGTGATCTTGCACAAATCCTCATTCCACCTGGTGAGAGGGCGTCCTACACTAGATCTGCCGAGAAAAGATATGCAAACGTCGTTTACCCCAACGGTTATTGATTCTGCAGCCTATATGGCTAGTCCACTGCTACGTAAGCTATTAATCCTGTGAGCTATGTTGATAATGTTGTTGACCTTGGTTCTGTGTCGGATGTCTTTTCGATTCCGATCCTGCAGAGAAATCCACGGAGTTTGAACAGGGACACAGCAAGGAGATACCGCGTTATGGTGAGGGTTCCAAAAATTTACGTTGGACGTCACAACCCCCGTCCGGTCTATTTAATATTCTTGTTGTTTGTGTAACGTTTATCTAATTTGTATGTGTATTTTCTGTTTTTGTGTTATGATGTCCAATAGTAATAAATGTTTCTATTTCTATTTCTTTGTCTCTACATTCATAGTACGAACGGCTGAGCTATGGTATTCCCTGCAAGTCCGTGTTACCCTGTTTTCGTAAATCGGTTTTAGTAAGCGCACTTCATCGTAGGATCTATCTATCTAGTCGCTTAAGATCAGGCGAGTTGGGGTCAGCCGCTGCCCATTTATTTACATAAAAAAAGTAAAAAAGCAAACAAAACAAAACAACGCGCTAAATACTCAAGAACTTTCTCTTGGAAATGGATTAAGAGATTTCGATGCGGGAGTCGTGCAAGGTACAATTAAACGCTCTAAACCACATAAATATTGTATTAGTCACTCAATTTCTAAAAATAGGAGAATTAAATATTGGCACCGTATACGTACTCTGTTTATTGTCAAACATAACTTAACGGCTGAAAAATATTTTCTGTTATATTTGGAATACATGACCTACTCGAAGAATTAAGACCATTGTGTTTCTAAAATCTCAAACAATATTTTTTTAAATCTATCGCGTCGGCCGAATTAGATCATGCGTTAGTTGAAGAGGATACGTACTCGTATTTTGATAATCCTGATTTGTCGTTGTGTTATTATTAAGTACCATAACTGGTACATTTTAAAATCAACCATAAATTTCCACATGTTAAAACTTTACATTTTATAATATCAAAATGTTTATTGTCAACGCCGTTATCTAACATATTGGTTATTCGCTTTCATTACGACCAAGAGCTGACATTGCACTCAGTTATCTCATCACTTGAGACGCGATGTGAATGCACCTTGCACGCTATTATTAAGCTAAATGTTACGGTTAAGCATCGCTTAAGAAGCTGGTAGGAAATAGGAACATTAATATTTACTAAGGAAAATTGCTAAGAAAACACTAGAAATGAGGTAGACTAGGAGAGGCCACTTTAAGCATAGGAAGAGCTGTTTAATAACCCATTAGATGTATATGAAGACCTGTTTGTCGCAGGCAGTTGATTAAGTATGCGTTTGTGGAAGTGGGACGACATGTTAAAGATATAATTAGCGCTCTTAAAGTAATCTTACGGTTGGACGATTATATTATTTTAGAGCAGTCAGTTCTAGTTGAGTCGATAATGGATGAGGTCTAGGAACTAATTGTATAAATAGGAAGTACTTATTATGTAAATATGAGTCTAATATTGGTAGTTTTGAGTAATTAGAATACAGATAGATCTTAGAATTTAAATTAAAGTGGCAATAAAAACACAGAGACGCGAAACTGTAGAATATAAAATTTGTAGAAACATACACTTATTTAAAAACAAAGAAGAATTTTCTTAAACTTAATGTAAACAATGTAATTATTGTGGTTTCAAAGATAAAAGTATGTACACTTTACGAATAAATGTTTTCGATAATAAGTATTTTATGCATAAGTATGCAGCGCTTAGTCATATAATATTTTTGATAAAAATGCAAGATGCTTTTTTATTATTCATCATGAACGACCACAACACACCAACAAAATGAGTCACGTTCAAAAAACAAACGAAAGGCTTGAGGACAATTCTGAGAAAAATCATTTGGGCGATCATAAGAAAGTTCCAAGGATATCTGGTGAGATTCGGCCGATATCTTGAACGATTAACGGACGTCACAGTAACGGAACGGAAAGAGTAAAACAGCCAGTTTGTGGCATGTGGGTCAGTGGAGCCGCGACCAAAACCGGTGGGTGTCGGTCAGGGCCGCGGGGTCATTCACCTGATCTGTTGGCAGCAAACAACAGAGAGCAGCCTTTGAAGGTTCTGACGTCAATAGCTTTTTGTAGATAAATTTTGATGAAGGACGAAGATCTTAGGGAAAAGTTAGAGAATGGTTACTATATGTTTCGTAATGATTGATATTTATTGTTGTTTCCGAAAAGAAGGGCAACGTCGTTTTCTAAAGAGATCGCTTGCTAGCGATAAGACCAAACCTAAATCGTACAACAAGTTGTATGTAATACCTCGTTTTTTTTTTTATATTTTGTGCAAAACAGAATATCTATTTATCTAATGATTCACTTGATCTGTTGGAAACAAAAAATAGAACGGCCTTACAAGATTCCAACATTTAAGTTTTTGGTGGTAACTTTTATAAAAGATGAAGATCTTGGGGAAAAGTCAATAAAAATTGGCAAAAATAATGTACTTGATCTGTTGACAGTACACAACAGATCGATTAAAGATTCGAACATCATTAAGTTTTTCAAGATATATTTTAGGAAGGATCAAGGAAAATCTCAGGGAATCCGTAGCAAAAACGATAACAGTGCTTACAAATTGGAAGTTTGGCTTAAAAATGGAACTATAAGCTCTTTGTTGGGTCTAATTTACCTGTAGAGGTAGGTAAGTTATCATTTCACTTTTCGATAAAACACCGACTTTTGTTATCCTCAAACGGTTCACAAGTTATAGCTTAAGACTGGAATTAATATAGGATTTATCCGAGTTACCGTGCAACAGAGAACTTTAAGAGAATCCTAATGTAAAGTTTTCTTAAAAAGCACTTCAAAAACTATCCTTAGCTACTGTTAAACGGGTTAGATAAATACAAACCATAGTTGCCACAACCACGTGGATTGCAGTATAACCATGGGTAGGTATCTATCTAAAACAAAATCAAACGATAGATATACAGGTAAAAAAATCAACTTATATATTAATAAATATATAATTGAAACTGATGGAAATGGATTTAGACTTGATTTTTTTTCTACCAACGTTAATAAAAAAAATATATACCACTAGGATGGCAAATGGCTACCGACCCGCCTGATGGTAAGCAGTTACCATAGCCCATGAACGTTTTCAACACGAGGGGCATCGAATGCGTTTAAAACCTATTTACTTTTGAATTGAAGTGCCCAAAACTGTATTCCCCTGAGATAACCTCGGCAGAAAATATACCAATTCCAAAAGTATTATCTATATGTACTGAGAGGAGTTATGTGTAAAAAGTTTCAAAAATATTATAACTACATTAATTTTATATTATCGTCTATGCCGAACTTTGTAGTTAAAATAAGCTAAGACCCAGGAATCCTTTGACACCTAATAAGAACGATATATACTATTACCATTCAGCCTTTCCCTACATAAGCCTAGTTAACATTCCAGTCAGAAGCTTGTCGTTAGCCATTATTGTGTCACCCATGAGATTAGCTTCGACAAGCATAGCTTAACTAAAGAATTTAACGGTAAACTGCTTTACAAACAGCTTGTAATGCTATGGTGTGTTCCGATCGTCTATCATAGAGCCGATGAACCAGCGCATTCTGGCTGTCAAGGATGTATTCCTATTTTAACTTACGTTTATGTATTAGAATGGCACAAATTAAAAAATAAGTGGACTTTATTCATTGATTAGGAGCTTTTAGAAATATTTGGGTTGTCTACTTTTGTTGAATTGTGCAATGGTTTACTGAGACACAACTTTAACAAAATTAAACTTTACTGAGACACATTACTTAGTACTTAAGTTAAAAAATTCCTTTTCGTTTTAAATGTGCATTCGGCGAGATGATTTCTTATTTGTCAAAAATATAGATGTAAAAAACTCACGTTCTATGAAGCAATTCCAAAGGCAATACTCCATTTTAACCTATAAAACAACCATTATAAAACATTAATCATTCCCCATATTGGCCATAATGACCACTGACTGGGTCAGCTCAAAGCTTTAGTTAGATAAATAAAGAAGTCACTGAAAACGGTAAAACTTTGAATGTAGATAATTCATCCGTTAACTATCGTTAAGGTGAAGCGCACCGTTATCTATATAGAAAAGCGATGATAAAACAATATTTTCGAATAAAAATGCTTTGAGGAAGAACATGTAAATAATTTACATAGCCGTTGGCAGATCTCAAACTTGCGAGACGAAACTAATACTTACCTACTCAACACTAAAAATTATTTTCAACAAATCCTAATAAACCAGCTTAGACATAATTTATGTAGTTACCAAGTTTTTCATGAACTTTGTATTGTAAACTTTTTATCTAGCTCAGATACCTGTAACACATAATAATGTAAGTTTACGTTCAGCTTTGGCATAATTCCCCTTGTTCATAACGTATTCCATCATTCTATTGCATCAGCTTTTTTTTATTTTTTTATCGCAGACTTTTTAAATAGGGTAAGACCATTCAAGTGCTTGTAATTGTGCTTGTTGTGTCGATACTTTACAATTATTTTTTTTTTTCTTAATTTTAACGAGCTATCGTCAGAAAAATGAGCTCCAGCATCCACAACAAATGTTTGACAAATTTAACGTAATAATGCGTTTGCTAAGGACAATAATTGTTACCAACAATGTACCTAGTTATTTGGAATCAGTTTTGAGTTAAGTAGTGACTTTTTAGAATGTTTATGACTTAGGGACCTCCTAACGCGTCTGTCTCCCATAATATTGCGGTATCTATGGGCTGAAGTGATCACTTAACATCGGATGACTTTCAGGCCTGTTTGCCACTTGTGCCTTATAAGGTCTGCTTGGAATAAAGTTTTAGAATTTGAAAGGCGCCATTTTAATGTTGTGATTTGTTTGTTACAGGTAGCGAACGTGTACTCCACGATGACGAGGCGAAAAAGTGTTTGTTTAAAGTGGACTTTAGTAGTATTAGTAGTTGTATTGTGTCCGTATGTTCATTCGCGACCACAAGACGCGGCTCCGGCAGTAACCAGTGTATCTAAAATTGAAAATGTAGACACAACAGAAAATACAATAAGGTATAGATATAGGAATGATACTTTTAGTTTTGATAGCAATAAATTACCTTTAGTCACTAAGGTAAACATATTTTATAATAACCTTAGATTTGATGAGAGCTCTACTAAATTATTTAATTCATACCCACCTTATCATAGTGAATCGAATAATCAAGGTTCACTTAAAAACTTGACAAATAGAAGTAGTCGCGTAACTAAGAAAAAAATTATAAGACAAAACCAAAATCGTAAAGATGCACCACAACCAATTCGTACAAAATATTCCACAATGCCCAACGAATTACCTAAATTATTAAAAACAAAGAAACCCGAAATAAGAAAAGTCATTACAAAATGGACAGACAATACAAATATTGAAGACTTGAATTTTAGTTCCGAAGCAACATCAACGGAAATCGATTATAATTTCTCTGTTACTGAAACACTCGACGACTACGTTAGTACTGAAAGTACAAATGATATTTCTACGGTAGACTCTAAGAAAGTTAACAAGAAACCCCTTAATCAATTGCTAAATAAATTAAAACATAAAATACACAGAAACAAAAGACCAAAACCAGATTATCCGGAAGAAACACATGTTCAATCAGACAATATAGAAGTAACAGCTAGTTACCCATACCCTACAACAAGACCAATTTACATTTTTACTACCCCTACACCGACTCCTATCATAACAAATGTAGGAAACCCAATGCCGTGGCCAGCGCCCAGTAATATCCAAGCTTTATATCATTATCGACCAAATACTAATAACATTTACCATAAACCTACCACACAAAGACCAATTATGGTAACGAAGCCGTTAAAAGACCATTATAACTATCATAATCATTATCCTCAACACCCAGGTCATGAATTTGAGGTCACCACTTTCCAACCAACGAATGCTTATGCAGATATAATAGTAATAAGGCCGGAAGAGTATGCGGCTTCACCCGACGAATGTCCCACTATATTTCTAACTTTAAACAATACTTTTCAAGGGCAAGGAAAAGAAGCGTGTCCCGATTTGAATATTGCCGTAAATACTAATGTTGTAAACAAGAATGTAGTAGTGGAATCAGATGAAGAGGAGAGTGATGACGGTTTGTTTCCTGATCCCTTTGGTATACCATTTGGAGGAGATTCTGCCGATGAGAGCGGCCAAAGTGAACATGCCTATGATTCTGACGAAAATCAGGAACAAGTCGAAAGTGCGTCGATCGAAGGTCTAGCTTTGACTAACTATAATGCAGCTCCCGAAGGCGATTCCCCTGAAGCTGGTGGTTACGGATCTCCTAGTTCAATATTATCATCAATATCAAAGCCTGGTCACCATCAGGATGATGACGATGATACATTTAGCATTTCATCTATTATACAGTTTTTCAAACCAGCTATAAATGGTTTAGGATGGCTGGCGACTATAAATCCACTAAGTTTTGGACTATTATCTGTACTAATAGCCCCTATAGTATTTCTGTTTGCTGGAACTTCTGGGGTAGCAGCCTTATTTACCCCATGGGCTTACTCGGCAAGAGAAGCACCAAAAATTGTCCATGTTTATAGACCTCATTGGCATTGGGATAACGAAATAAAGACATGGCATCTACATTCATTCCCACATACAAGGCAATGGAGTCCTAGGTTACCTAGAAGCAGTAAGGAGGCTAGTACAAATGTAGGTTCTGTTAGACCAACGTTTTTCTATAAGTTGAAAAATTGGCTAAGATCAACGACGCAGAAGTTAAGACAAAACAACAGCATAAAGTCAAATATGGAAAATAGAAAGACTAAGAGAAAGAGACGGGAGATTTGGAAGATTCCTATCAAGTAGAGGTTTATCAATTGATTGAATGATCAAAAATGTGAAAACACAAATAAATCTTGAATGGTCAGATATGCCCTGAGCGCGGAGACCTGTCAATTAAAAGTATTCATATTTTTATCTATAGGGACAACTTCTGAAATTACCAATATCACATCATCATCATCATCCTATTGCAGTCCAGTCCACTGCTGGACATAGGTCTCTCCAGTTGTTCGCCACCTAGGGCCAACATCTGGAGGATATACCCATAATCGCCACCCTGGGCAGGCGGGTTGGCAATCGCAGGGCATAGCATCTCGCTCCTGTAACGCTGTTGCTGGATTATTTCATTTGAAAAATATTATTTACAGTCAATAATAATTTCAGCGTTGGTTTATTACTTTACCGTGCTGATTATTGTCGTAGTAATACAAGACATGTATGGAGTTATTATAAAAAAGCGATATTCATCTGATGACTTGTGTGACAAACCTACATTAACGCGGGCAAAGCGGCGTGTAAAAGCTAGTTAATTATAACGCTTAATCGCGGTATACAGAAAATGTAACAGGAAATTGGGTATAAATTTTAGTAAATCACTTACTATATAAAAAGTACATTCATGCTTGAGATATAAAATACCGACCTCTTAAATACGAGTATTTTCTCGCTTAGGCGATTAGTTTTTTCGCATCATCCTGATTAGATATCACTTTTACTTATTAGTACATAACTCCTTTCTAATGAAACCATTTATTGCTTAAAGAACAACTGAATTGAATTTCTTTTGGTTTTTATAAAATGTGTTTATGCTTGTGACCAAGAATCGTTTATGATAACATTTAAAATTTTATTGTAAATATTTATTTATATAACATAAGTATATTATTAGTAATATTGGGTTTCCGGAGCTCGTGGGGGGTTAGGGTTGGGCCGGCATGGCGGTGGCAACTGACAGGTAACTGACCAGTTACTTGCCCGTTGTCACAGCGACTTGGGCTTCTCTTTCGCTTTCCATCAGGTGTAGGGAAGCCATTATGTCGAGCCACTATATAAAAAAAAAAAAATATTGTTTGCTTTTAAATTATTAAATAATACGACTTAATTGTATTTTTAAGTCCATGTTAAAATAGTATAGTTATTGATATTATTGTAAAGGATTTATCTTCTTATAATCGATAGATTTTATTATTGAAATAAAAAGAATAACCAATTTGTGTTTTATTGCCTTATTTCTTGTTTCAATTTATTATATTTTAGTAATATGCATAGCATACAATACAATATACAATACATACCTACTTTACCTACTAAGCATAATTATATATTTTTTATAAAATTTTCTTATAATTATATTAGGAATGTTTAATGATAAATATTTGCTAAATATTTTTTGTTTATTTTATTTCGAATCATATTAAACGCCATGACTATGGCCAGTACTGTCTTATTATTATCATAGGGTAAATACCCTGTGTCCCTCAAATGGGGGAGAAGATGACTCTCACGCTTATTGATACATACCTACTTAGATGCATTTGGTAAAAATTAAATTATATTTATCCCTTTCTTTGCATTCCTATATATTTGATCAAATTTGATAGGGTATATTGGAAATGCGAGAATGTTTGGCCATAATAAAAACTAATGTTTTCTTTTTATCAAAATCTATATGTATAGATGTTCTTGTATAGTATGTACTATACAAGAACGCAACGCAAGTTTAAAACCTTAAAAATATAAGTAACCAACTTTACTTTTTTATGTTTTACAGGTTGTCCAGTGAACAACCAGAGATCAAAGATGTCATCAAGAAAGAAGATATCAAATCAGTCGGACTCACAACTACTCCTCCTGCTACTCCAGAAACATCTAGAGACGTTAAAACGAAAGGCCCTATTATTAGAGACTCAATCAAGATGGTCACCAATCAGCTACTTGAGAAGCCCTCTAACTCATCAGATGATGCACCTATCCTTTCGGATACGAGAATACCACCTAAGCTGAAAAACCAATTAAAACATAAGATCAAAACTAGAAACGAGGATGGAGATGAACCATTGGAAAATGCTCATGTTGGTGTTGCTGTACCAATGACAATGGAAGAATTGGAATCTGAAAATAAAATAAGCGAATCATCAACGTCAAACGAAGGCATCTCAACTTGGATTCTTTTAAGCAACCCTGCTAATGCTACAGTTTCTACGGAACCAACTAAAATAGATGAAACCCAAAAGAAACAAAAACCAAACGCTTCTAAGAATAAAACAAAACGCCCATCAAACAATAAAGTAAACGCAGCCAAACGTCCCATTATTGGTAGTACCAATAAAGCGGACTTAATCGCTGGAGGATCGGCAATCAACGAAAATGTATACAACAAAATAAAAGATACAGTTCTATCTAATGTTCAGAAAAACAAAAATACTCCCACTCAGCGTACGACAACAACCGTTGTCACTACAACTACTACTACAACAGAAGCTCCGACAACGAAAAAGGAAGTCACTAAAGCACCAGTCCCTATAATACCAGTTGTGAAAATCACCGCAAAACCACCCAAAAAGAAGAACAAGAACAAACATAAAACAACTACAACAGAAGAACCTGCCATTCAAGAATCAGCCTTATTGCCCATGGAGCCTAAGGAACAAGAAATTGAACTTGAAGTTAGCACTCCTCCGACTACTACGAAGAAACCTAAACGCAATTCTACAAGAAAGAAGAATAAGACCAAGAAACGCAAAACTTCGAAACCTAAACCAGATTCCGAAACAGCTGTCAGTGAGATTAAAACAACTAATAAAACCAAATCCGCGAAGCCGTCGAAGAAGCCAAGCGCTCAAAGTGGCCCCATAACTACGCAAATATACAACTATCTTTCTAGAGAAGTGATGCCATCTGTTGGAGTTGGCGTTATCGGCTTAGCTAGTTTAGTTGGTCTGGCTAGCTATTTCCTTTATCCATTTTCGACACCAGTGCGAAGAACGTTCGAGGTCGACAAGAAAGACGATTTATACAGAAACAACGCTGAAGAGTACGCCAATGAAGGTAATGGACAGGCCGAAGAAGAAATGCTTGGGACAGTCTTAGCTGGAATGCCAGCACATTCCAAGCAAAAGCTGAATCCTTACGCTGGACAAACACACGTCAGTCCAGCTCATGTTAGCGTTAGTCGGTATCCAGTGAAGAAGGAGCAAGACCTCAGGTACCGTCATGCCGCGACTAGTTACGAACCTAATTATAATGTCCATTATCCTCAGCAAAAGACTGGTATCGCTCATGCAGCGGTTTACGCAAAGCCAATCAATTATGCTCCCCAGCAATACGAGACAAGAAATGTGTACACCACTGAGAGCAAATATGTGTATGACAAAGCTCAAGGTGCTTACACACCTTATCCAGCCGTAGAACCGATCTATGCTGCGCCTCAAACCGGCCCATCAGCTGTTTCTTCTTACGGAAGCGCTAGTGATACATCAAACTCTGTAGTGTATGGTGTCAAACCATCCGCAGATACAGATTTTAGGCCAGTCTATCCTTTTGAAGGCAAGATTTTCAGCGAAACGACGAGTAACCCTATCACTTATCCACCTACATCGATGTATTTAGGTTCAAACAACGATTCTGAGGACCCTCAAGACGGCCAATATGAAGAAGGGCAAAGTGAAAATACAAGTTCTGATCAACAAAGTGTCGATAACAAGTTTGTTGTTGGGAATGTACCAAAAGAGTTAGTAGAATCGGCAACACCAGCAGTAGTACCCGAACATGGACCTCGAAATATCAGGAAGAAAAGACATGCAGTTTATCGAAAGCGCGCTCTTGCTGGTTCAATTGAAGAGATGTTGAAAGAAGCAAACAAGGATGTTTTTATTAGCAATGAAATCGATGAAGCACCCGGCTTACTACTAAGTAATTTAGCAGCGGCAGCTACTGACTCGGCTCCTTCTAAAAACGAGATATCCACCACTCCTAGTGCTAAAGAAGTGTACACTGTCTACGCAATGCCTGTAGATCCAACAAAAGATAGCAAACCAGCCACTGACGAATCTCCAGTCCAAGAAGTTTTAATCGAAAACGTATCTACCTTGCCAATCGATAAAGCAACGGAAACTGATTCAGCGAACAATCTAGAACCAACTACCAAAGGCTTTAGCATCTATGAAGTGTTCACTAACAGTCCATTGGAAAGTACTGATCAGAAAAGTCAAACATTTAAAGACAATTCTAACAAATTTGACACAACAACTCAATTTAAAAATATGATGACTGAAACAACGACTGAATTTAGGTCGGAGACGACATCAACTATGCCGCCTTCACCATCTCCGATTTCAGAGACCAAGCTGCCCTCTACACAGACTAATAGGCCGAGACCTACTCTACACCCGGAAGTCATAACATACCCGCCCTTAAACCAAGATGGAGGTTTCTTTTCATTCTTAAAACGGCTCGTGGAATTCAAATACAGACTTGGACTCAGCATTTTACAAACAACATCGGATAATCTGAATAGATATTTACGCAGTATGGAAAATACAGTACAGAAAGTAGCTAAGGCATCGAATTGAGTACATTATGTAGATAAATAGGTTATGAAAGCATTGATACTCACCGACACATTTGTATTATTAATTTGACTCTTATTTTCGAGGCTTACGTGAAGTTTTTTCATTTGTGCAATGACGACTGTGTCATTACGATTCCACTTTCACCTTTAAATAAGGTTTTCGGTTATCTTCTATCTATTTAAAACAAATAGGTATAATATGTTGAACTTATAAAAATGAATAATACAACTGGAAAAAATAATGCAAAGTAAACTGAAAATCTAACCTATCATCAGTCATATACCGGCAGACTGAAGTTACTGACTGAACCACAAGTTCAGATGCAAGAAGACTAAATAGAGAAGTAACACACAGATTTTAGTAGTAAGAATATTTAGTGACTATATTAATTTGATCGTAGGTATGTATGTTAAACTTCTTTCGTACGTATGTTTATAATTTCAGAATGTTATCCTCGGCTGAAAATATCTGAGGGAAGCCTGCTGAATTTATATTGTGATAATTTTAATGATATTTTTAAAGAATACTGTATTAAGATTGCATTTCTTCAATTATTTCAAGTATTCATAGCATTACAATTATATTTCTTGAAACTATTGCATCGTACTTTATTATATTGTGGTGCTTATTAAACTTAAAATGTCACATTTTTATAAGTTTTGTAAATACAGGAATTAAAGTATTTTGTATTAAAAATAAAGCCGTTTTTCATTTTGTGGCCGCTTCGACTATTAAAATATGAGTATTTCACCATTTCATATATTATAATGTTTACTGGAGGAGGCTAGCCAAGTATGCACTCTCTGATCTCACACAGTACATAAATTTACACAAATAAGGTAATTCAGAGCCCTGAGCAGTCAAGAAGGTAATAAATGTATGAATAACGCTTATGACTTAAATAGGTATGACTAGGCAAATCCCAATGCGGGTTTTCTGAAAAAAGAAATCCACCAGATGCTATCACATAGTCAGTCCAATTGTAACGTGATTGGTCAGTTGCTATACAAACGTCAATAAGTGACATGTCCAGAACCAATCATGTTTCAGTTGGACCTGCTGCATATGTGGTGGCATCTGGTAGATATTTTTTTATAAAACCTTTGTTGAACCCTCGATTTGATCATCCGCGCTGTGAGCAACCAGCTTACAAAGCGATCTACCAAGGTGTTCCAAATTCTTCAATAAAAGTAAAAATAGTAAATAATAAATTACCTATGTAAATATTATAATGAATGAGCTGTAATAATGTAAATCCTTTAAAAAGTATAATAGTTGAATCAGGATACTAACAAATTAAGAAGGACGTAACAGCGCCATCTAGTAACACTATTAGTATTTTATACATAAGCTTGGCCGAACAAGCTTGCGCTTGTGTTTATTGAAAATGATTCTTGTTGTAGCCGTTAGAGGTCTCTCAAAGTTATTTTCTAATTTCTTCTTTCTCATAATATTTCATACAAAGTAGGTCAATTACATGTATTTGTTATGGTAGTATAAGTTTGTTGATCTTAATAAACAATAGATTTGGTAATGTGAAAAGTTGAGAAAGAAGGTAATTTAACCCGGACGGGGCAGTGAACCCGGAACCTTTGGATTGCTGATTAATAGTTGTTACAATTACGAACGTAAAAATGAGCTAGAGTTTTGAAATAATCTTTGTTAGCTGATCTTTGTTAGTACAGCAGTCTGAGAACTTGCGAGGGTGGGGTTTTCACAAAACTTTTGAAAGGACCATCGAATTCGTTAATAAATGCCTTTGATACTGTCTAAGCGTTTAGGTGAGAAAAAGACAAGGCCTAGTATTATGCATAGTATTCGATTCGGTTCTGAAATGTTTTGTATACTGATATCAATTAAATTATTGAAAATCGACTTTGATGATTTTAGTTTGTATATTCGAACACGGGAGGGACAAATGGGAAAGATTTATTATGCCAAATTACGCGATCCGTTCAACGAAAGATCGTTTTCAATTTTGTTGGTAGGCGCCCTGATAGTTTGACAGAGGCGGTCGCTCATTTCGTCCCTGCCTTCTGATCCAAAGGTAGTGGATTCGACACCCGGACCTTGGGCCCTACTACAAAAAACGAAAACGATCGTTCGTTGAACGGATCGGCTATTTTTTGCCCCAATAAATCCCTCTCGTTTGTCCCTCGCCTTGTTTCTCACATATATATATTAAATTGTTGAAAATCGACGTTGACGAATTTTAGTTTGTATATTCGAACACGGGAGGGACAATTGAGAGGGATTTATGGGGCAAAAATACGCGAATCCGTTCAATCGAACGATCGTTTTCGTTTTTCTGTAGTAGGACCTCTTTGTATACGCATCCCAACAGGCGTTCTAAACTTAGGGTCGCGAATATTCAGTGCCAATAGGCGACCCGCACGTCAGCGCTGTTGCGGCAGACCGCAGTCTGAATGACCTGACCGTAATCTGACTCATCACTGAATCGACTAAGTGCAGTGGCCATTTACACTACACTGTGTATCTTAGACATTATGTTATTATGTAGGTACTAGGACCTACTAGGGATGTAAGGGAGCGGCCTATCATCTTTCGCTCCAAGCCAACCTCACCTGCCCGTGGTGCATCCTGGCCGAATAAACAAACGAGGCGCTGGGCAACCAACTGGTGGCGGTATAACCATCACAATGAAGGCGTAGCTAAATACTGAAGACTGGTGACGGGCAGCAGCGTCACCGGAGCAAGAAGCTACGCCCTGCGATCGCCAACCCGCCTGCCCAGCGTGGCGATTGGGTATATCCTTCAGATGTTAGCTCTAAGTGGGGGAACAACTGGAGAGGCCTATGTCCAGCAGTGGACTGCAATGGGCTGATGATGACTACGCCTGGTATACGATTGGTGACGGCAGTAAGTTTGTACCCAGGTTAACACCAGGGGATGTAAGGGACGGGTCCCCATCTCCGTCGGACGGGAGTGGGCTGGCCCTCCGGGCCTCTCCCGTTGCCTCCCCCCTAGGGGCGAGCCTGGTAGGGTCTGCGTTCAGGGCAGACAGCGCTGGCGGTGTCATGGTCGTATGGGTTTTATCTCAGGCCCCTTGACACCGCCTCCCATAGGCGCACGACGAAGGGTCCGGTGTTTTTAGTGGGTATTTCCCGTCTCACTCATCCCGAGGCGGGATGAGTCCCACATATCCCGCCGCTCCCGGCAGGCATGCCTAACGATTTTTACCGGAAAACAAGGGAATGTAAGGGAGCGACCCAGTATCTATTCCCTCCAAGCTCCTCGCCTGCCTGTGTACATCTAAATAACAGACGAGGCTCCGGCAGCTGATTGGTGGCGGTAAGACCATCACTGTTGAAGGTGATACCACACGCCGGTGACGGCAGCAGCGTCACCGGAGCGAGGAAATGAGCTACGCCCTGCGATCGCAAACCCACCTGCCGGCGTGGCGATTATTTTTATTTTTTTATAGTAGCTCGACATAATGGCTTCCCTACGCTGACGGGAAAGCGAAAGAGAAGCCCAAATCGCTGTGACAACTGGCAAGATAACAGGTTAGTTATCTGTTAGTTGCCACTGTCATGCCGGCCCAACCCTAACCCCCCACAAGCTCCGGAGCCCTACTCACCAGCAGAAACACGACCCGGAGGTCATTTGGCTGCGGTATTCTATAGGGTGGAGGTCCTTCTCCGAACGGGCAGCTCATTTCGAGCGAAGATTCGCTATGCCCTACCTCTCTTAAATGGGTAGAGCCTCCAAGTGTTTATCCAAAGTGGCGAACAACAGAAAAGGCAGCAGTGAACTGAGATAGGCTGATGATGATGTAAACACTGCTGCCCGTTTTCTGATATTCCCTTAACCGTTTTTACAACACCCACCGGGTATATACCTTGATATACGTAGCAAAAGTTAATAGCTTCCCATTATCACGTACATGACTACAAATGTAATAAAAAGCTAATTAATTTTCCGTGCAAAATTAATTTGCCTAAGTCGCCCCGAAACAAATAGGATTAATTGCTATTCAATTGTTGTCGACATTATTCGCACGGAAGTGTGTAATTCGGTTAGCGTTTGAACAATTTTATTAATTAAACCCTGTGGAGGGTTAATGTAGTGTGTCCGAACGGCGCGACTCCGCGGGACCAAGTCACGTCCTGTCCGAAAATTAATGTCGCGTCACTTCATGCTGGGGAAAAGTTGGAATTTGTTTTGCATCACTTGGGGTACCTATGGGTTTCTGTTTTTACCCTTTGGATACGGAACCCCAAGATGTAGGTGAAGGAGCCCATGCTCTATTCGCCCTTACTTACTTGCATGTGGTTCAGTGTGCTGAACAAACGAGGCGCAGACAGACGACTGATGGATGGAAACATCGCGTCAATCGTGTTGGTTATAGCGCCACCAGACGGTTGCCATAGTCTCGTTTGTTGTTCGGCAGGATGCACCACGGGCAGGTAAGAGTAGTGATGTACAAGAATCGAGGCTTAAAGTCCTATTTTTAAAGCTTCGAGGTGGAATGACAAGGCTTAGTGAGCTTGGTAGGCTTGGTGCCCTGAGGTTAGCTGAGCTGCGAGCTCTCTGAGCCATGCCTCGAGACTTTAAAAGAGCTCGAGCCTTCAAAAGAGCTCAAACCTTTCAAAGGGCTTGAGCCTTCTAAAAAGCTCTAGCTTTTAAAAAGGCTCGACCTCTGCGAAAGACTCCAAGCAATTCATACAAAAGAGGCGAGCTCTGAAAGAGGCTTGAACTCTAAGCACCCTTAGTCACTGCTCTTGGCAAGTGGATTGATGACCACAGTAGGTTCAGGTAAACGCTGCCACCTTTCCCGATATTGCCTTAGTCATCTTCTACGACTCCCACGGGATAAGATGGTGTAGTCCTATTCTAATTCCGGAAACCACCATCATCAGCCTATTACAGTCCACTGCTGGACATAGGCCTCTCCATTTGTTCGCCACTTAGAGCAAACATCTGGAGGATATACCCATAATCGCCACGCTGGGCAGGCGGGTTGGCGATCGCAGGGCGTAGCTTCTTGCTCCGGTGACGCTGCTGCCCGTCACCGGCCTTTAGTATTTAGCTACGCCTTCAATTGTGATGGTTATACCGCCACCAGTCGGTTGCCAGCGCCTCGTTTGTTATTCGGCAGGATGCACCACGGGTAGGTGAGGTTGGCTGCGCGAAAAGATGATAGGCCGCTCCCTTACATCCCCGGAAACCACACGGGCTTTCTACTGTACTGTGAACAAATCCCGACCCCTTATCCCGTACGATTGATCGCCAGCGGCACGTAATGTAGCAATTTCATTTTAGACGAACAAAATCGCGAAACGCAACGTACATTTAGAGAATAATGCAGCATGCAATACTGATGCAATCATTCACGAACTCGAACTATTGTCGGTGCGGCGGTGATGCGAACTAATAACGAATAGCATTTATCGGAATGAACTGTCATGCATTTGTAACATCACAGGATTTGAAACGTAATCTAAATAGTTAATGTTTAGGATTTGTTGTTGGTTATTGAATTTTAGCTTCAGTGAAATTGATTCCATTGATTCAATTGTAGTGTTACTTCACAAACAGCCTAATTGATTAGGCTGTTTGTGAAGTAATACTACCACGACTATGTTTCATAACCAGATAAATAGTATTTGAAGCGACAGGCCAGATGGCTCATTTGGTAGTGACTTCTGCCTTCTGAGCCAAGGGTCGAAGGTCGTAGATTTCCGCACAGTACAATAATTTGGGTTTATGAACATGTCTGTTTGTATTGGTCTGGGTGTTTATTTACAAAAATAAAGTATGTAAAGTAAGTTTATCAGTTGTCTAGTACCCATAGTACAAGCGTCGGCTTAGTTTAGGGCTAGATGGCGATGTGTGGCCCAGCGTGGCATGTCTTGGGTTATTGATGAGTGAAAAGTAATTCAAAAAGTCAATTTCTTAAATTGAATGAAACCTTCGGATCATTATTAGGCTTAGCGCCACAAAGTCGCTAAATAATACTAGTTTAAGATTCATTAGCATATCTTATTCCAATTTGATGCGATTGTTTGTTTGTAAACAGTAAAAAACAGTTCGTAGTACCTTAAAACAGTTTTGGATTGCGTTCAGTTACCTACGGGTATTAAAATTGTTGCCATATATAGAAAGTAATCGCTTCTGTTCAACAAGCTCGTAAGCGTCCAAAATAGACAATACCTATTATAAATATGTAGAGAACCTCAACTCAAATCGCAATCCCAAACTTACACCGACCGTATTATTTCTCATTCCACATCCACTTATAAACCAGACCGCTAGAACTAAAACAATAGAAATTATCATCTCCCCCACAAAACTAACATTTGAGATAAATTTTGATTAGAAATATTACCATAATTTTGCTGTTCGTTGTGGGTGTATTGTCTTAACAGGCTATTTGAATATGTTTTTTTTATTTTGTTTGCTATTACAGGACTGTTCCTTTAAACAAACATTGATGAAAACATTTGTCCGTAAGTATTCTTAGTCCCTAAGTTATCACAATTTTAAAATCACGAACATAGAGTTGAATAACGCTTCATACAAATTGGCTACGGGCAAATGACGTCACGTGCCGGAATTTCACTTCGACTTTTTGTAACTTCTAGCATTAAAGCTTTTTTTATGCAAGAGGCGGCAGACAAGCAAGTGTGATGCCTGATGGTAAGTAGTCGACACCGCCGATGGATACTTTAAATCGAGATCTGGGGTCGCTGCCGGCCTTTTTATTAGGAATACGCTCGTTTCTTTAGAGTTCCAAAGTCGTAGCTGTTCCGAAATACTGTCGCAGGAAGTTGGTTTTTAACCGACTTCGAAAAAAGGAGGAGGTTCTCAATTCGTCTGTATGTATAATTTTTTTTTTTTTTTTTTTTTTTTATGTATGTTCACCGATTATTCCGTCAATTATGGATGGATTTCAAAAATTTTTCGACAGTTCGACAGAGGACACTTCCGAGGTGGTCCCATTATCACCAAGTCAGGATCTGATGATGGGATCCTGGAGAAATTGAGGGCAACAACCGAATATTGTATGCTCATATGGTGTTTTTGTTACGTTATCATATTCTAATCAGGTATATGCTTCCGGGCGTCAACATCTGGTGCTGATGATGAAGCCACAGAACTCCTTAACGGTTAGGAGTTAGGGAACAGTACTGACATTGGTCGATAGAAACTAGGTAGTAGTATGTACTTATGCAGGGCTAATAGGGCAGGTGATTTGGTAAGTGATTTGCTTGATTCTAGATGGCAAAGTCTTCACTTGACTTAAAGCAAAATTTTTCATTCCTAAGTAAAACTCTTAAGGACATTAATTAGCCCTTATTCAAGGTCACAGCACATTAACGCAACTAAAAATAGAGAAATAAAATTATTTTTAAATAAAAATTAAACCGACTTCAAAAAAAAACACAAACGACCAAAACTAAAAAGCCAAACAAATAAATGTATCTATATTGTCGTGGAGATTTGCCGGCCGCGCGCGTCATGCAACAACAGTCTACGTTAGGTACCTAGAGGCTGGCACCGACTTCAAAAATAAGTGATAATTGTAATATTAAAATAATTATGTATTAAGGATAGAATTACTTACGTTATTTATCGCTTTTTAGTTTTGGTCGTTTGTGTTTTTTTTTGAAGTCGGTTTAATTATAGTTATGTTAAATATTGCGTTTACATGGTTTCATAACATAAGATGTTTTAAATTACAAACTTTTTTTTTATACCAAGTCGCTGCGACAAATTGAATGAATTTTTCCCGATCAACTTTTCACGCCTAGACGGCAAGTCTCATTTTGCAACAAATTTTTGTCCAAGTTTCTCAAGTAAGCAAAATGTTATTGATTTTTTAACAACATAAAATAACATGAAAATTCAAACACTGTCAATTACCCTCTTTTGTCTTATATAATAGTAAAATTATCGGGATGTTCCGTTTCAATTCGCCCCACCCCTTCTGTTCTCAGGGGTAACAAAATTATTATACTAAATTAAGCCACCGAATAAATTAAAGTCTATTGTGCGACCGTCACTATATTGTAATGATTTTGCCGCATTTGAGCGAGAATACTAGAAATGTTACATAAACGACTAGGATTTTGATTATATCATTTTAATTTCCATAAAGCATACCTACCAGGAGTGTTGTGATTGATTTATTTGTCCCTTAAGATAGATAGATATTCTTTATTGCACAAAACCAAACATATACAGGAAAGAGTATACCTAAAGACATATAGTAAGTACAATGCAGCGGCCTGCATTCGCCCCACCCCTTCTGCGATAAGACGGCTCTTATCGCTGGAAGCGATCTCTTCCAGACAACCTTTAGGTAGAGGACAATAGCTAAAGAAAAGAGGAAGGTAGTGCAAACTGTTAGAATAAAGAAGGTAATGAAGTTTAGACAATATTTGAATACAATTTATATACAATATTTGAATACAATTTATAGACTTTGAAACTTTTTGCACGTGCAAGATGCACAGAGACCAAGAATCAAGAAGATTGAACTCTTTCTGGAGTCAGACTAATTACTTATCTTGGAATTATGTCAAAAACTACTCAACTCAATATGTAGTGTAGTGCTGGATGTGAGAAACCCAGAGTCGAGCAAAGGAGCAAATTGTCTAAATCCAGCAGCGAACTGCAAGAGCAGAGAAGAGACGCTCATACATAACACCTACAGAAAAACTTTCTTAAGATGATATACCCTATTTTAGCTGGCAATGGACGATCCATGGAAAATTGAAGGAACCTGTAATCCTACTTAGTACACTTGTACGCTATAATACCTCCAAAGTACTTGGCTAGTCTCCTTAGAGATTCGCCGCTGTGAAATTGGGTCAGCAGAGTAATTTTTCTTGCCAAAATTTCCCTTTTACAAAATGTGAGACTTTCGGTTTCATAAATGTATCGTGGTCATAATAGTGAGTAACGTTTTGATGAAAATGTGAAGGCGTATTTTCCTCTAATAGATTTATGATAAGAAGTCAAAGTTATGGGGCTGTACTCGTTTTTTTATCTATACTATGAGATATCTAAGAGAGGTAGGGCAAAACATAGCGAATCTTCGCCCTAATTGAGCTGCGCCAGTCCGGGAATGGACCTCCACCCTATAATACTTTTTTTTTATAGAAGCTCGACATAATAGCTTTCTTACGCCTGATGGAAAGCGAAAGAAAAGCCCAAGTCGCTGTGACAACGGGCAAGTAACTGGTCAGTTACCTGTCAGTTGCCACCACCATGCCGGCCCAAGCCTAACCCCCCTACGAGCTACCCTACTCACCGGCAGAAACACGACCCGGAGAACATTTAACTGCGGTATTCTATAGGATGGAGGTCCTTCAGCGGACGGGGAGCTCAATTAGAGCGAAGATTCGCTATGCCCTTTCATTATTATCGCTATGCTTTCTGCAGAACTAGGTCCACTTTAAAATATTAAAAAATGTTGTAATACCAAAACATGTAACAATTGGCGATTTAAAAAGAGTAACTACCGATTTTCTTGCCGATTCTTCTCGGTAGAAATCTACTTTCCGAAAAAGAAGCTACTTTAAGAGAGGTAGGGCATAGCGAATCTTCGCTCGAATTGAGCCGCCCGTCCGGGGAAGGACCTCCACCCTATAGAATACCGCAGTCAAATGACCTCTGGGTCGTGTTTCTGCCGGTGAGTAGGGTTTCCGGAGCTCGTGGGGGGTTAGGGTTGGGCCGGCATGGCGGTGGCAACTGACAGGTAACTGACCAGTTACTTGCCCGTTGTCACAGCGACTTGGGCTTCTCTTTCGCTTTCCATCAGGTGTAGGGAAGCCACTATGTCGAGCCACTATAAAAAAAAAAAAAAACTTCTTTTAAATTGCTTTTATTCACATTCTTACGTTACTTTTTATATTTTTATATTATTTTTTACTTGACGATTCATAAGTGCTTATTTTAAGTCTATGTAAATAAAGGTATTTTGACTTTGACTTTGACTGACTTTGACTTTGACTCTCTTATACTGCAGTCAAATGTCCGCCGCGTCGTGTTTCTGCCAGCGAGTAGGGTTTCCGGAGCTCGTGGAGGGTTAGGGTGGGCTGGCATAGCGATGGCAACTGACGCACCTGTGACTCCTCTCGTGTTGCGGTGTCTATGGGTTGAAGTGATCACTTACCATCACGTAACCTTCTGTTCACGTTTGCTTTCTGTCATAAAAAAAGTTATAATAGTGACTGTGATGCGTAGAGCATAATGACTGAACTAAGTGACGAACTATTGAAGACTGCGAAAGGCTGTTGATGATAATGATGATGAGTGACAGTGAAAGCTTAAAACAGTACAATGTGCTTGTATCTTTCACAAAGGAACGAATCAGAAGATCAGTACAAAGAGACTGTTAGATTCTTCACAGAATGTTTTCCTTTACATCGAGACGATCGACATCTGCGAACAAGGCTCTAAAGTTTTATAGAAACTCTGAGAAACAGCCGTTCTGCTGGGAATTCTAGCCTAGCGATTTTAGACTTAGAATTTCTCAGAGGACGTCACTTTGCGTTAGTCTAGCTCAATTTCCAGTACAATGAATGCGAAATTGGTTGAAGTCGAGGATTAATTTCGGTTACGTAATGGAAAAGCGAGAAATGTGAATGATAAATCGGCTTAAATTTATTCTTGTATATATTTTTCCTGAGATTTTCTTTCGGTTTTGATCTTTTTCTTTGACTGTGCTTAATAACTCGTTATTGTGTCGTATTTTTGCACTTTTATATTGATTCTATCGACTGCTGAATCTACCTTAAACAACCTTCCCATATTAGGCGTAACGAAACCCCACTAAAACAAAGCGCTTCATATTTCACGTCTAACGAAAACAGATGGCGTTGTACGCGCCTGAATCACGTATACGAGATTTGTACGAGCGTGTCGCGTGACGGAGCGCTCAGCAAACCGTCCGGCGATTTATTGCGCCACACCATCCAGTTATGGGAAATCAAATGCTCGTTTGATGTCAGGCGTTAGGTCATACCGTGCCTAAATTAGGATTGGAAGTTAGACGATTAAGCTCTGAATGCGTAACGCGTAATTTTTGTTCGGTAGTGAACGATTGAATAAGCCTCAATTTAATTATGTAACATTGGTCTAACGAACATCATTTTTTTATAGTAGCCCATCGCAGTGGCCTTTGTTGATGAATGAAAAACGAAAGTGAAGCCCAAGTCGCTGCGGCGACAGACAACTAACCAAATCGATCCCTTGTCAGTTGCCACTTCTATTCTGGTCTCTTGGAGCAATTCAACATAGTGGCGTCCCTCCGCCTGATCGAAAGCAGGAAAGGAAGCCCAAGCCACTCTGATATCGAGCGAGAAACCACCTTTTCCAGTCAGTCATCACAGCCATGTTGGCCTACAAGAAGCTCCTTCACGCTTCGTTCAAAGCATCACAAAGGTACTATAAGAAATCGGGAACACATGTGCTGGTAGACAGTTCCTTTTTTTAATGGCTTAATGGTTCTTTTTTAGCGTGAAGTCAGTTGTATGGAGTGCAATAAAGAATATATAAATAAAAATACAAATTTTAATGTATCTAGGCTAAAATGTGATGTTATCCGACATTAATTTATTATCCCACCAATCATTCCGGCATGTCATCGTCATTCACGTTTGCGATTCAAACATTTCCGACCTGAAATTGAACAAAACCCTAGGGATAAGCAGCTAACTCGTATTACCCTTCCATAATGTGAAAATAAACGATAAGTCGGCCATTGTTTTCGTGTGACATCTCTTATCTAAGGCAGCCTCTATTGAATTTATTGCTTGGACACTGAACTTTGTATAACTGCAGTGGCGTTTTATTAAAACTATGGGCCTTATCTCATACCTAATTAAGGGTAATTAATGGTTATTTATTTGAATACCGTTGGGGTAGACGATAAGTTAACTGAGGCAGTAAATTGTGATCAGGGAAGAGGTTTGTTCAGTGTGCCTAGCACGAACATTTTCGAAAAAGTATGCGTAACGTTTCCGTAAGCATTTGTATGAAACTTGGTACAGCGCCCCTATCGTGCGTAAGAGGTACTACGTTTACGTACGTTTACGTAGTGAAAATTATCGCCCGTTTACGGTTACGTTACGCATACTTTTTCGAAAGTGTTCGTGCTAGGCACACTGATGAATACTACTTATATTCGCATTCGATTATAATACAGTTTAATTGTCTATGTGGTTCCAGATTTCGAATAAAAGCACACCATTTTATCCCGTGGGTGTCGTAAAAGATGACTGAGGGAATATTCGAAAACGGGCAGAAGGGTTTACCTGGGTACAAATAAAACCTACTGCGGTCATTAACCCGCTTGCCAAGCGTAGTGACGAAGGCAAATATTTTTTTTATAGTAGCTCGACATAATGGCTTCCCTACGCCTGATGGAAAGCGAAAGAGAAGCCCAAGTCGGCGTGACAACTGGCAAGTAACTGGTCACTGGTCAGTTACCTGTCAGTTGCCACTGCCATGCCGGCCCAACCCTGACCCCTACTCACCAGCAGGAATACGACCCGGAGGTCATTTGGCTGCGGAATTCTATAATCCTCCCAAATGACATTTATCATAGGCCTTTGTCCAGAAGTAGACGTCTGCAGACTAATGATGATGATCAGCATATAAGCCGTAGGTAGCCCGGCTAAGTAAAGTTCACGGACGAATGTGCATGCCTTTTGCAGTTGATTGCAGCATTATAAACACTTTGGTGATGACGCTATGATGGCATTCCTATGAAATAGAGCCCCAAAGTTAGTTTCACCGTAAACGCGTAGCCGGCCCGGCATGTCAGGGGAAACTGAAAGGGTTAATGTTTCCTTCCACCCTTTTGTCGTCCATTCATATTCGACCCGACCTTACAATAATTGTAGGTTTTTATCCGAAACGTTTTGACCGAAATGAAATTTGGGGCGGTCGCTGAACGGGTTGAATGTTCTATGAAGATATTACGGCGCTTGAAAGGAGGAAAATACTATTGAAGAATTTATTAACGACATTTATCAACATATAGAGGTAGCACATAGCGAATCTTCGCTCAAATTGAGCCGCCCGTCCGGGGAAGGACCTCCACCCTTTAGAATACCGCAGTCAAATGACCTCTGGGTCGTGTTTCTGCCGGTGAGTAGGGTTTCTGGAGCTCGTGGGGGGTTAGGGTTGAGCCGGCATGGCGGTGGCAACTGACAGGTAACTGACCAGTTACTTGCCCGTTGTCACAGCGACTTGGGCTTCTCTTTCGCTTTCCATCAGGCGTAGGGAAGACATTATGTCGAGCCACTATAAAAAAATAATATTTTGGATGAAAAATCTCAATTAAAAAGTGATCAAATTTAGTACCGTAGTTATTTCACGTGATTCGGTGTATGACATGGGACGGCGATTTATATTCTTTACCCAAATTATATTTATCTTCTCTTAATGGTGATGTTCAAATTAATAGAATTGAATATTCGAATCAATTATTTGGATTGTATCTGTATGAAAAAAAGCTCATTTTAAAAGAGATCAAATTGAGTACAGTGGGAACAGCGTTAAAATCGCGTCTCATATATAAAGTGTCAGGATCACCACGGCTCATAAGCTTCATTGTGCGGCCACAATGCAGCCGCGTCTACTCGACGCGACCGACTATTGACGGCCAATACAGATTTATATGCGCAACATTAGGATTTTTGCGGTGGGACTGGGTAGGGTGTGGAGACGATTTGTTAGTAATTTTTTTAGGTCTAGCCTCTTTAATGTTAAAATCTTTAAATAAATTTCAATTTGGTAGAGAAATTGGTCTATTAGCATTGATAGAGTTACTGTGCTATCAGTAAACGGGGGTCAAAAGCTATTTAAAACTACGCTACTACATTTAAGTTGAAGAATTCATTCAAGAAGTAGATTTATATGTATAATATAGCAGAGACCGGGTCTGGACCAGGTAAATGTAGTGTAGGAAGCCCTCAGGCTTAGGTCAAGTGATGATCTGCACAAGATTGCTAGCAAGTGCTAGATGCTAGAGGCCTAAGATAGATCAAAGTCGCCAACTATTACAGAACTACGAGTATATCCAGCATTGAACTGCGAAAGGTTGTTGATGATTGATGATTAATGATAATAGAGAAACACTGATAATTTTATAGGTTCCTCATATCCATACTAATATTATAAATGGGAAAGTGTGTCTGTCTGTCTGTCTGTCTGTATGTTTGTCTTTCTTTCACGGCAAAACGGAGCGACAAATGAACATGATTTTTTAAGTGGAGATAGTTGAAGGGATGGAGAGTAACATAGGCTACTTTTTGCCCAAAGGGGCCACGAAAGAGAAAGCTAACCCCCCACTTCCCTAAAAAGGGGGGGGGGGGGGAGTTTGTATAGAGCATTCACCCCAAATTTAACGCGAGGGAAGCCGCGGGCAAAAGCTAGTGTTTTTATAGATTACCCGAATCGAAGCTTTTGATGGTTGCTAGTTTATAATAATGCCAGCTCCACAGCTCTCCCTTTGCGCCACCCTCCGCACGCCACATTACCCCAGCGGGTACCATTCGATAATATTCTCGTTTTATTTTATTAAAGAGCCAACCCTGCCGTTTGGGGCGGCTCCCTTCCCGCGCTTCGGTTCCGAATTTTGACACATAATTTGTTGATTTAATGAACTAGACACTCGTAGTGCGTTCGGGAACGGGGATCACTTAAACGTTGGAAACTGAGGAATGTTTTGGCTACTGCGGTTTTTAGGGACCCTTATAGATTTGTCATGCCTGTCTGTCCGTATGTCACAGCCATTTTATTCCAAAACTATAAGAGCTACATATTAAAATTTAGTGCGTAGATTCTGTAAACCAAATTAAAATAAAATCAACAAAAAAATATTTTTGGGGTAGACATAGAACTGAAACTCAAATTTATTTTTTCATCAAACCTATTTTTTTCATTCAATCAGTGGTACGGAACCCTACGTGCGCTAGTCCGACTCGCACTTGGCCGGTTTTTTTTTAAGAAGCTGTGATAGGCTGACTTAGTGGTAGGGGACAACGTCTTCCCAGTGTCTTGTAATATTTGTGCTGATGTGAGATTACGTAAATAATTCACCTAATTTTTGCAATTATTGCAAAACAGTCATGCGCAAATGCATTTCGAATAAAAAGATTTAAAAAAATAAGCGAATTATGGTCTAGCACAAACATATTTCCAGCAATGTTTTTGTACAGCCTTAGGCAGCTAATGATGATGATACTGATAACAGATACATTACATGACTTCAAACTCAGAACCTCCTTTTTTTAGTCGGTTAAAGTACTAAAACCTTCTCCTGAATGTAACAAATATTTTACTGAAAACCGCATCCAAATAGCTTTAGCCAAACGCGAGATAATCGCGGACAAACATACATACATACAATCGAACTGAGAACCACCTTTTTTTTAAGTCGGTTAAAAAAAGAAAAAAGTTTATTAGTCTAGAGTAGCATAGGTTCCAAACCAAATTATCAGAAAGAGTAAATTTTACTTCTAGTGGTTGATACATTCTTTGTAGGAACTCATTGCGTCCCGTTTATCTTTTCTCGTACCGTTTTGAGAGGAAATGGGGATGTAAAAGTTAAATGAGCGTTTTGGACCAGTATATACGTATACCCACCACGATATCAATCTATACTTATAATAAATCTGTAGAGAGGTCAATTCTGTACATAAAATATTTTTTGAAAATAACTATTAGGGGTTAATTAGTGATCGATACTGATGCCAATAAATTCAATCAGTTAAATTTTTGTCTGTCTGTCTGTATGTTCGCTATAGAAAAAATAACTGCTGGACGGATTTTGACGAAACTTGGCATATTTATTCTTCGTACTCCTTAGCAGGTTATAGTATACTTTTCATCACGCTACAATCAATAAAAGCAGAGCAGTGACGGGAAGCGTTAGGAAAACGGGAGAAATTTTGATTTGCATGTTTGATCGCGCATCATCCAAAAATTACTGCATGGAATCAAATGCGATTTTCACCAATGTATTGCTAGAGGTCTAACTTAAAATTTAGGTACCATTTTAAGGAAGTCCGTTATTTTTGAAACCTCTAGGCACAGCTAGTCTAGAATAAGTTTTGACAGGATGGTGTGGCCATGGAATGTTATACCATCATTAAATGGCATTGAGTGTCTATATTCGTCATAATGAACAGTAATGATACGAGTATAATAACTACCAACTTAGTATTTAATTACCAACATAATATTGTTTGTTGGTTTGTTTCTGAAAGTGATAGTCGCTGAGAGGTAAGTTATGGCTAGACATGAGATTTTATTTTTCGTCACGAATACCTGTTTACCGGACACATTGCTCTGATAATATAAAAGCAATGGGTCCGGGACACCTTGTTATGTTGGGTTCGCTCCTATCTAGCCGAGAATACCCACTAAACCCGACGATGGTCCGCTAAAAGCTCTGAGGGGCCAAACGTCCTCGGCCGGTGGTATTCTAAGTCCGAAGAGCACAAAGAGGAGATGGCTTAAACAACAGCTGTGCATTGTGATTCGGAACAAGGTCCTGACGTCATCACTTTAACCTCATTTGTAGGCGTGGCCTATTATTCTGCTTTTGGTATTCTGATGTGCACACAGTTTTTTATTTGTTCGGACGAAACACACGATCGCTTTACTCATCATCATCCTAGCCTTTTTCCCGATTGTATCAGGGTCGGCTTCCCAAACTGAGAGATTTGGAACAAACAGAGCGACTGCCATCAGACCTCCGCAACACGTAAGGTAAGCTATACCCATTCCCAGCTTAGGCGTCAGAGTTATCATCATCTCTGATATGATGTAACGACTGCTATCTGAGTTGATAAAGATAGCACCCGGGACCAACAGCTTAACGTGCCTTCCGAAGCACGGAGGAAATCGGTGTCAAATTTTGTGCACGGTTGCACAACGTTGTGATCATTGTTAAGCGAACAAGACCGCGGCGCCACCGAGCTCCTCTCCTTTACTGTCACAGCCAAAATCAAATCCCAACCCTGCAAACCTACCCATCTAAAATACACCAAGAATTTTTAATTCATGCCAATAAACAGATTAAAATTCTTTTCCACGCTTCAGACGTGTCGTCATAATTCACGCCTCGACCCTTTTTGTGACGTCACAGGCTCATTCTTTTAATTCAAACGTAATTGTGGTAATATTTATTTACGGTCGTTTATTGTACGCTGGTAGGTAATCCTTTGTTTTGGGATCTCTTTCGGCGTCCGTTTTAATTTATTTTGCACCTTTTTGGTTATTGACTTAGATAGGGAGGACTTTTAAAGGATTCAATTCAGAATTGGTCTAAAGTCGTTCATCATCATCATCATCAGCCTATTGCAATCCACTGCTGGACATAGGCCTCTCCAGTTGTTCACCACCTAGAGCGAACTTCTGGAGGATATACCCATAATCGCCACGCTGGGTAGGCGGGTTGGCGATCGCAGGGCGTAGCTTCTTGCTCCGGTGACGCTGCTGCCCGTCATCGGCCTGTGGTATTTAGCTACGCCTTCTATCGTGATGGTTTTACCGCCACCAGTCGGTTTGCCAGAGCCTCGTTTGTTGTTCGGCAGGATGCACCACGGGCAGGTGAGGATGGCTTGGAACGAAAAGATGATAGGTCGCTCCCTTACATCCCCTTAAAGTCCAATTACCTTTTCTTTACTAAATACCTAAGATGACAGCCAAGATGACCTTGTCGTTTTCACCAGATTGTAGGAAAGCGGAAGGCTCTCGCCATTGGGAAAGATAAGCAACACAGCTAAGGGCACAACCTAGTGCCTTCGACTTAGGGTGTCTCTATGGACACTGTTTAAAGAGGAGTAGGTAAGCGATCGCGGGCCGGGTTTACGCTCGGGAAAAACCTGCGTATTAATTATTCTTCTTGGAGATTCTTCACTGTGACATAAATTCAATTATGTTTACTTGATATTTGTATGACAAGTATCAAACGGGCCTGAAGGTAGGCACTGTTACACCACTGGACTCACAGGTGCTTTACCGGCCCTTGAAAAATTTGTAGGCTCGCTTTTTGAAGGTCCGTAATTCGGAAAAGTCGGAACGTTGGGGTTGGGCCGGCATGGCGGTGGCAACTGACAGGTAACTGACCAGTTACTTGCCCGTTGTCACAGTGACTTGGGCTTCTCTTTCGCTTTCCATCAGGCGTAGGGAAGCCATTATGTCGAGCTATTATAAAAAACTGGTTGCTGATTCCAAAGAACCGTTACACGCGGCAGAAAATCATGTCAGATCAGGTCGCTTTCACAAAGGTTCATTGTTCAATCTAAAAGAACCCACTGGCCAAGAATCGTACTCGAATAACTTTCGTGCTTCACCGCTTAATTTAAACATCTCGCACATAATTGCACCGAAGTTTTCAACTACAGTGATTGACCAGATTCCCCCGCAAAAGGGCTCAACCCTGTAATTCCGACAGTCGCAATTTGCATAATTCGAACGATCGTTTTATATTCTTCTTCGCCACAATAGGTCAATGTTGTATTGAAGAAGGGATTATTTCGTGATATTTCGCGAATTTCGTTTTTGTCCATTGTTTTCAGTCATTGAGATTTCGTTTTGTTTTATTCGTTGGGGGATCCACGGGATTTGCGGTTTACGCCGTTGCTTTTTTTTGAGTTATTGTTCTTTTTGTTTTGTGCTTTTAACTGTACTTTGGGCGTTGAAATATTTCTATGTTTATTCTGCATACGGTTGTATTTAAAACATGTATTTCAGGTTTTACAATAACCCAAGACATGCCACGCTGGGCCACACAGCGCCACCTAGCCCCAAACTATGCCGAAGCTTGTACTATGGGTACTAGACAACTGATAGACTGCCCGTCATCGGTCTGTGGTATTTAGCTACGCCTTCAATTGTTAATGGTTTACCGCCACCAGTCGGTTGCCAGTTTAGCCGAATAACAATAGAGGCTTATTGTTATTCGGCAGGACGCACCACGGACAGGTGAGGTTGATTTGGAGCGAAATGATGATAAGCCACTTCCTAACATCCCGATGATAATCTAAACTAATATTATAAAGCTGAAGAGTTTGTTTGTTTGTTTGTTTGAACGCGCTAATCTCAGGAACTACTGGTCCGAATTGAATAAATCTATTTGTGTTGAATATATCATTTATCGAGGAAGGCTTTAGGCTATATAACATCACGTTGCAACTATTAGGAGCCAAGAAATAATGGAAAATGTAAAAAAAAAAAGTGGAAAAAATAACTATTCCACGCGGACGAAGTCGCGAGCACAGCTAGTTCATTATAACTAAAAAACTACTTCATGAAACAAAATTGTGATAAGCATATGCAGTTTTTCTTAGAAAACTTCAAGAACTAAAATAGCAAGTACGCTTTGACCTCGACCTATGTAAAGATTTGCGAGGTCAGATGGTATCTTGGTCGTGGGCCGCAACTTGACGCCGCGATCGGTCAACTCTCTAAAGGGCAATTTGGGCCCTACTTAGGGACACGTCACGGGGACAAGGGTCGATCGGCTTTTAATAAATGAATCGGGACAAGTTCTCGGTCGCGGCTAAATCTTTATTTTGTTTGAGTCTGCGTTGAAATGTTTGAGGACAAATCATAAAGGCGAAACAGAACTTAATTAGCAAACTTGATCATCATCGTCGTTGTCAGAATATCTCAGTTTATGGTGGTTATATTTTTGGTGGTTATATTATTATGGTGGTTAGTTTGTGGTGGCAGTAATTAAGTGGACATAGGCGCCTCCAATTGTTCGCACTTTGGGCAAACACTTGGAGGATCTATCCATAATCGCCTCGCTGGGCAGGCGGGTTGGCAATCGAAGGGCGTAGCTTTTTGCTCCGGTGACACTGCTGCCTGTGATACCGACTGCTGGCGGTATAACGATTACGACTGAAGGCGTAGCTAAATACCACAGGCCGATGACGGTCAGCAGCGTCGCCGGAGCGATGAGACGTTCTGCGATCGCCAACTCGCCTGCCCAGTGTGGCGATTATGGGTGAATCCTCCAGAAGTTTGCCCAAAGTCCAGCAGTGGACTGCAATAGGCTGATAATGATGATGATATATGGTTTAATAGTTATTTTTCAGAACTAACATTATGATAGCGTACGATCTCAGATGATAATCTTGGTCATGTACAGTACTTGACAACGCATCCGGCCAAATCTCAAAAGGGCAATTGGAAACCTACTTAGGACGCGTCAGAGAGACGAGGGTCGATCTGTGGTTACTCTCGACGTGTCTGATAGGCTGCCAGATCACATTAGCGAGCTAGTTTAAAATGTTTTTGAATCGGAATTCAAGAAAAAAGACACCATTTAGGATTAAGGAAACATAGTTAAAACCTAACTTTTTAATTTTGACAGCCTGAGTGAAAAAAAAGCGGGGACGGCACAAAAGCTCCAGGTTTGATTCCCGGGCGGATCAATTTAAGAAATGGGTAAGATTTTGAGAAAGTGTGTACGGGAGTGTTTGGATATTATACGAATAGATTAGCATGTCAAACGGGAAGAATTTATTCGGTTTCCATCCGGGTGTTGACTATGTATAATATGTATTTATTTACAAAAAGAAAGTATCTATAGTAAGTCCATTAGTTGTCTATTAACCATAGTACAACCTTCGGCTTTCTTTTTAACTAGATGGCGTTGCATGGCCCGTGGAAAGTCTTGGCTTGTATATCCCAGTAACTGCAAAACCAGTACACCACAACGAAAATTCACTTACAAACGAATCATCAATATAACCCTACAGCGCTTATGAATTAGACACATATGTTGCCAGCTTGGAACGGGCCCAAACGCCCCAGCGAACAGTAGCACACCGCAAATAATGGCGCACTATGAATTGGACATTGGGACAAAACTGCCCTTGGAATGGGTAACAACGGTGTTCATGTTGATTTAACACCGGTTAACTAACTACTGGCTTGCTTATTGCTTGATACTAAACAAGTTGTTTATTATTATGTAGTCTGCTTTTTAACCGACTTAAAAAAAGGAGGAGGTTCTCTCTTTTTAGGGTTCCGTAGCCAAAATGGCAAAAACGGGACCCTTATAGATTCGTCATGTCTGTCTGTCTGTCCGTCCGTATGTCACAGCCAGTTTATTCCGAAACTATAAGAGCTACATTATTAAAATTTGATGCGTAGGTGTATTCTGTTAACCGCATTAAGATTTTAAAATAAAATCAGAAAAAAATCCAAAATTTTTGGGGTTCCCCATACATAGAACTGAAACTCAAAAGTTTTTTTTTTCATCAAACCTATACGTGTGGGGTATCTATGGATAGGTATTTAAAAATGATGTTGAAGTTTCTAACATTTTTTTTTTCTAAACTGAATAGTTTGCGCGAGAGACTCTTCCAAAGTGGTAAAATGTGTGTCGTTGAAAACTGAAAAAATATATGATGATGATGATACTATGAAAACTACTAACGAAAATTGGTTTAAATGAAATCTAGGTAGTAGTTTTTTTTAAACGTCATAAATCAAATTACCTAATTTTTTTCATTCAATCAGTGGTACGGAACCCTACGTGCGCGAGTCCGACTCGCACTTGGCTGATTTTTTGTTGTATGTTTGTTCCCACATTATCTTCGAGAATTGAGAACCGATTTGAAAAAATCTCAATTTGTTTGAAAGGGTGTACTTCCTAGTTGGTCCCACATTGAAGTCGGTTTTTTTTGTTGCTAAAATGCTGTTATTGATAACACAGGTTAGTGTTTTGAATTGACCTCTCAACAGATTTATTATAAGTATAGAAGATATATATAAATCTGTGGAGAGGTCAATTCTGTACATTACTTAAATATATTTTCAAAATAACTATCAGGGGGTGATTTAAGTGATCGATACTGATGCCAAAAATGCAATCAGTAAAATGTTTGTCTGTCTGTTTGTCTGTCTGTCTGTCTATCTGTCTGTCCGTCTGTCTGTCTGTCTGTATGTTCGTTATAGAAACAAAAACTACGAGACGGATTTTAACGAAACTTGGTACAATTATTCTTCATACTCCTGGGCAGGTTATAGGATACTTTTCATCACGCTAAATTCAATAGGAACAGAGCAGTGAAGGGAAGTGTGCGGTAAACGGGAGAATTTTTTATCTATGCGTTTAAATTCGCATCATGCGAAAACTACTGCATGGAATTGAATACGGTTTTCACCAATGTATTGCTGGAAGTCTAACAGGTAGGTACCATTTAATGGAGGTCCGTTATTTTTGAAACCCGATATCTATACGTGCGACGCCGCCGGCACAGCTAGTTAGAATAAAGAAAAAAAAATAGAGTAAGCTAAATCGTTTCGTATTTCACCATACAAATAATTGTTTATAATAAAGTAAAGTAGTTTCTCATTTAAAATTTATTTGAAAAAAATTAACCATTTCACCACAAAAGGCTTTTAAACGTGAACCTATTACCGTGTCCGTAAATACACACAAACGAAGCGACAGACTACACGAGAGACCTTTTAAATTCGAAGCATTTCACATATTGAACTGGCAAATATACTGAGAAAATATAAACTTTATGACATTGTGTTAAGGTTCGAAATTAAGTTGCAATTCACCCGATACCATTAACAATTTGCGGGGTGACAATATTAATTTAAATTCAGTGTATTTTCAATATACATAAATAATTATCAACACTCTCATCTCGTCGTTCATCTCTCGTTGTGTAGGTAAGGTAAGGAAACCTCCATAATCAGATAGCTCTGGATAAACAGGAAGACTTTTAAATCACAAACCAATTTTTCTGAACATTAGGTACAAACGGTAGTTTATAGAACCCATTTCTGCAATGTACTTATAGTTCATTCGCGTTAAGAAAATAGTGACTCATCACCGACTGCCGGCCAAGCCACACCCCCTAGCCAATTAAAACGCTAGAAATTATAATTTTATATATCGTTTTAATTGGCTAGGGGGTGTGGCTAACGCTAGAAATTATAATTTCTAGCGTTTTAATTGGCTAGGGGGTGTGGCTTGGCCGGCAGTCGGTGATGAGTCACTATTTTCTTAACGCGAATGAACTATAGATCATAAATTATTTTCGCAAAAAAATTAATTTTGCCACCGTGCCAAACCTTCCGTATTTTTCCGCCAAGTCAGCGGTCTGTGGTATTTAGCCTTTAATTGATTGTGATGGTTATACCGCCACCAGTCGGTTGCCAGCACCTCGTTTGCTATTCGGCAGGATGCACCACGGGCAGGTGAGGTTGGCTTGGAGCGAAAAGATGATAGGCCGCTTCCTTACATCCTTCCTTCTTATTGCATTGAAACACCCTAAAAACAAAAAAAATCCTATTCAAATAATTTTCTCCTTTTACGCTGTTTAAATTGCGGACAAAAGCTACCTAGTCATAGATGCGTTAACTGCAATCATTTTCGCTCTAGGCGTCCAAAAACCTTACAAAGGAAACTCGCCGATTATTCTACGTCCTTCCTTTTGCTCACAAAACGTGCTCAACCTACGTTTCACCAACAATTTTCGCTAAATAACATCGAACGGTAGATTTCCGTTTGTTATTTCTCTCTCATCGAGCACATTCTGTGGGGCATCAAATTAAAATTTTGAATAAATTATTGCGCTCAACGGCGCGTGATACAGGCAAGTTGTTTATACTGTGTCAATGGAATGGATACAGTCGGAAACTCAAGCGGTGATGGATAAAGAATATAAACGCCTCATCTCTTCTCCTGGAGTCTTAAGAAATGAAATGAAATGAAAAATGTTTATTTCGGATCACATAATCCATATATGTTAGTATACATCTTATCAAACTATGTTAGTAGACTGTTAATATTAGTAATCACACAAAAAAATATATCATACAAAAAATAAAAAAATTAAGAGTAGACTAACGAATAGATAGATAACATCGTTTAGTCATAGAATCCCGAAACGCGGCGAAGTCGTTTTTTTTTATAGTAGCTCGACATAATGGCTTCCCTACGCCTGATGGAAAGCAAAAGATATGGCCAAGTAGCTGTGACAACGGGCAAGTAACTGGTCAGTTACCTGTCAGTTGCCACCGCCATGCCGGCTCAATCCTAACCCCCCACGAGCTCCAGAAACCCTACTCACCGGCAGAAACACGACCCGGAGGTTATTTGGCTGCGGTATTCTATAGGGTGAGGTCTTACTGTCCGGGAGGGCGGCGAAGATTCGCTTTGCCCTACCTCTCTTAAATGGGTAATGGGTTTCATGACGGATAAACTCTAGGTCAAGGTAGAACCCGCAAGTTACGAAACCCCAATAAAACAACCGTAATACTTCCAATTTCAATTTAAATATTCCCCAAAAATGTTTCTCTTAGAAACTTGGTGGGATTTACGCGATTCCATGTTTCCATTTTTTTTCTTACCATCCATTAACTGGTTGGAAAGTTACGTTGTCAGTGTTCTGGATTCACGGTCGGAATGGTACGAAAATAAATTTTAAACCTGTATTTTCCCCTTCCAAGGGATAGTAGTTGGGAATTATTTTCTCTGTTTGAATTATGCATCATTTTTGTTTTGTTGCGTCGGCAAGGATTATACGGCCTGTTAACCGTTTATGCGTTTTGAACACAGGCTTTTAGATGTGAAAGGTTGGATAAATTAATGTTGTTTCCGAAGTGTGATTGTGAATATATTAGCGGTGTAGTTTAGTTAGATTAATTTAATATTCGGTCATAATAGTATAGTTACATACTATTATCATCAGCAGCCTATTGCAGTCCACTGCTAGACATAGGTCATTCCAGTTGTCCGCTACTTAGGGCAAACATCTGGAAAATATACCCAAAATCGCCACACTGGGCAGGCGGGTTGGCGATAGCAGGGCGTAGCTTCTCGCTGCTGTCCGTCATCGGTCTGTAGTATTTAGCTACGCCTTCAATTGTGATGGTTATACCGCCACCAGTCGGTTGCTCGCGTTTCATTTGTTATTCGGCAGGATGCACCACGGGCAGGTTAGGTGGGCTTGGAGCGAAGTGATGATAGGCCGCTCCTTTACACCCCTTATATTCCCGTACTGTGTAACTATAAAATAATATAATTCCTATATCTCACTTCCTAAGACGACTGTAGGTTAATGGATGATGATAATGAAAATCCATTCAAGAGTTTTTGCAAAAAAAAAAAATTTAAATCCATTCTATAATTGACGGAAATATCTGTGAACATATAAAAAAAATTATACATACAGATGAATTGAGAACCTCCTTCTTTTTCGAAATAGGTTAAAAAGTAACAAATATCCGAAAATTTAAACAAACTTTCTCCAGAACAGTCTTTCCTCAACTATAACAAAGCAAGTAATTATATCCCGCTCAGCAGGTACGAACTAACCCAATAACAGGGAGGAAACATATCAATCCGCAATAATAACGACATAATCCCTTCTATCTCATTCCGACCCACAACGGCTTGATTAGTCGGCACTTGGCGAGGTCTCGGACGCGGCTGGTCAATTATAGGGCTTTATTTGTTTTAAGGCGATGTGAGCTAATATGGGAAGTTTCAATAAATTATAGTAGAAATCTATACCTCAGATCCATATCTCTATACAAAGACATCACAGATTACCTCCCTGTGTAAGACATCCAGTTTGGTTGTAAGGGAGCATTCCATCATCTTTTCGCTCCAAGCCACCCTCACCTTCTCGTTGTGCATCCTGCTTATTAACTGACAAGGCTCTGAAAACCGCCTGCTTTTAATCACGATTAAAAGCACAACTAAATACGACAGGCCAATGATGGGCAGCAGCGTCACCTGTCTGAAAAGCTACACACCCTGCAATTGCCAAGCCGCCTGCCCAACGTGGCGATTATGGGTAAAGCCTGATGTTTGCCAAAAGTTGTGAACAACTGGAAAGGCCTATGTCCAGCAATGCGCAGTGTCGGCTGCGATAGGGTAATGATGATGATGTTGAGGTACGAACTAATCTAATAACAGGGAGGAAACATATCAGTCCGCAATAATAACGACATAATCCCTTCTATTAGACACTTGGCGAGGTCTCGGCCGCGACTGGTCAATTACAGAGCTTTATTTGTTTTAAGGCGATGTGTGCTCGTGAAAATCCTTATCGGTTAAATGATGACATAAGATGGAAATGATGATATAAGATGGAAATGATGACATAATATATTCTAATAAATGTATCCACACTACGCAATTAAAGTATTGCTTTTTAATTAAAAATACACTTGAAAAGACAGGAACGCTTAATCAAGCCAACGGAAACAATATGAAATTCTTCGAATTTAAAACATGAAACATGCAAAATATCGTAAAAATAATGATTAAATTCATTAAAAACATTCATTAAAACGAAGCTCTATAGTTTCGTATCGTTATATTTCGCAAAATAATTATTACAATATAATCCGGACTCGCCTTAACGCATTCCTAGAACCCAATGGTCTGGAAGGCAATAAGTTTTTCTGGATCACGCGCGGATTGGGGAAACTAATAAAGGAGTGTAAGCGTTTTTATGCTTATTATGGGATCGCTAATTTCATCAGAATTCTAGTTATTGGTTGTTGTCTTAAGATGGGTATAACATCTGTGGACAGACTGTCAATGGTTCCTTAAAGGATTCTATGAGATCATGATGATCGTAAGCATTCTACAAACGTCCACTGCTGGACATAGGACCTTCCAATGACAATAGGGCTGTTTCCAGGATCAAAATAATTACATTTTATTTAGTCCGTATTTTAGATTATAAAAATATATTGGACACGTAATTTTCCTTTTTTCATTTAAACAAAAAAATACAAAGATACAAGTCATCAAAATGTAGGAGTGGGGGTCTTTTACATCACTCATTGGCGTAAAAACTCCCACTCTTTGACGTCACGCGTAATTTTAACGGGCTATATCTTTGTCATTTTTGGTCTAATTTACAAATGAAAAAATACGTGTCTTTTATTTTTTAACAATATAAAAGTCGGACTAATTACTTTTTATTCGGCAACAGGACTATTGTCATTTGCGCCGATTTCTCTTAGTCACCAGTGTCACCACGCTTGGTGGGTAGGTGACCGTAATAGGTTTAATTTGTATCCAGGTAAACGCTGCTGCACATTTTCTAATATTTGAACGAGTTCAAACGAACCTCTTTTCGATGGTTCGTTTACTGAAGAGACTCTACTATAAATTGATAGAACTTCCTCACACACAGCAAAGCCACCTTTGATTCGCGCCATATTTTTTTACATCTGTGCATCTGTTCAAAAAAAAAAGAAACCCAATAAAAATTGATTTGAAACAAAACGTTCACCTCTCAGGGAAATTGGTAAAGCAGATTTCCCTAACCCACATTCCGCTAAAACCTTACAAGGGCCTAATAAACAAAAGATTTCGGTCGTAACAAATCAGAATGGTCCCAATTTGCGGGACGTCCCAGAGCTCCGATCGGAATTGCAAATGTCCCAGTAACTTTGCAAAGAATACACGGAAATTATGCGGGCGTTCCGCAAGGCGGCGAGGTTGGCCCTTATTTATTTCGTTAAATCAATGAAGATGCAATTAACCTGACAAGATGTTGAGTTGTGCCGTTGTACAGTGTTTGTGAATCGGTGTCAGTTGTGCAAATTGTGGAATAAATGCATGTTCAATGGATGCAAATGAAAATTCAATACGAAACTGTTCATTGGATCAGACAATCCTGCAACTGTGAATGTTAAATGAACCTTGTTTAAGTTTTTCGTTAGTTAAGGTTATTTATAAGGGCATGGACTGTGAAGGGCTGATCTTCTTCTTCTTTTCGAATCAATAATTGAATGAATATTTAAATAACACAGATCCCGACCAGAACATCAATCAATCCACAGCTTTGGTCCGTCCACTGCTGACCGTAGGCCTCCTTTAATTCACGCTACATTTCTCTATCCCAGGCTTCCCCCATTTAGCAACTGCCAGTAGTTCTCCGCCCAGCGGGTTGTGGGGCATCCTACACTACGTTTGCCTAAACGCGGCGTCCACTCCAAGATTCGTCTGCTCGACCTATTCGGCTCTGTGGCAGATATGACCGGCCACGACCAGAACTTAGCTACTGAAAATACCGCTGTCAGTCGCTTGGCAGAGATCCTGCAAAGTGTAGATGGTGGGGCACAATGGACAGGTGATCATGTGCGACATTGTTTGAGAGGTCGCGCCACAGACGCAGCCAATTTGCGCCCTTGAAGGTCTGATGATGATGATGATGACTGTGTGTGCATACCGAGAGGATAATAAAGATATTCTTATTCTCAAATGTCAGTTGAGTATTGGTCCTGAGTAACTTTTATTATTATTTTCCTACTCATCTACTGTAATAACTCCAATACGCCTATTCAGGGAAAAATACTAAAGGCACCATTTTATTGCTAAGCCATTCACTCTTATGAATTCGTAAGGGAATTTTGCGGATGTATGGAATATTAACTGGTAGTAATAAATGCTAAGGTACGACATAATATCTTATAGGGACTTGCGTTTTCCGCTGTGTAAGTTTTTTTCCTTTTAAAAGACCATAGCATATGGGCCTTCTGCCGCATGATGAAAATAAATAAAATATTTTCAAACTCTATTAAGGTTTTTTTCTAAAATAAAATGACCCACTTTTACTTATATACAAAATCGATACATTCTTTATTGCTAACCATACTTTTGACTTTAAAACTAGGTACAATTTAGACATTTTAATTTTGTAGTACGATTTAGGCGAACTTACCGCTAAAAGTGATCCCTTCCACTAAATTTGGTTTAGTAGGTAAGTAGTAATGAACGCTGCTGATCCAGTGGTCTCAGGTTTGAACCCAGCTCAGTACAAACATTTGTGTGTAAAAACTGTATTAATCTGGATATGTGATATGTATAATAAGTATTTTTTTACAAAACAGAAAGTATCTAAGTTCGTCATTTGTCTAGTACTTCGAAAAAGCTTCGGCTTAGTTTGTCACTATGTCTTGGGTTATTTATTTCCTCAAATCGATCACCTATCCCCCCGATACCTCAATACCAGAAATAAACTTCAAAACTCCGCCCTTTCAGAAACAAGACTGGATTAATACGTCCCATATGTCTGTATCACTGATTATATTATCCGAAAATGGATCCGCTATGGCTAAGGGTAATTCTACACGATACGACTAGACGGATGTCGGCGATTTGTCTTCGATATTGCATAAGATAGGAGTAAGTCACGCGTGACTATTAGATCTGATGTATTGTTGCTATTTGCAATCCTTGAAGCTGTGTAGACCAAGGTCAGACGTTTGAAACAAAGAATCGGTGGCTCATTTGGTAGTGCCCTCTGCCCTCTGAGCCAAGGGTCGTGGGTTCGATTCCCGCACAGTACAAACATTTTGTGTTCTTGAACATGTCTGTTTGTATTGGTCTGGGTGTTTTCTATGTATAATATGTATTTATTTACAAAAAAATGTATCTAAGTAAGTTTATCAGTTGTCTAGTACCCATAGTACAAGCTTCGGCTTAGTTTGGGGCTAGGTGGCGCTGTGTGGCCCAGCGTGGCATGTCTTGGGTTATTTATTATTTATTAATTATTATTATAGGTTGTCTGAAAGATATCGCTTGTAGTGATAAGACCGCATTGTACAACAAACGTCTATTAAACATCGTAGAGACGCGAGTCATTTTTCTTATTTTTTTTATTTATTTTTTATAGTAGCTCGGCATAATAGCTTCCCTTCGCCTGATGGAAAGCGAAAGAGAAGCCCAAGTCGCTGTGACAACGGGCAAGTAACTGGTCAGTTACCTGTCAGTTGCCACCGCCATGCCGGCCCAACCCTAACCCCCCACGAGCTCCGGAAACCCTACTCACCGGCAGAAACACGACCCAGAGGTCATTTGACTGCGGTATTCTATAGGGTGGAGGTCCTTCCCCGGACGGGCAAATTTTACAACAAACGTCTATTATACATGGTAGAGACGCGAGTCATTGTTCTTATGAAACCATGCGGGCCTCCGATTCAGGATTTCAGCCCAAAAACTTGGGATCTAATCGTGCTCACTCTGACTGTATGTACAGTGAGGGGTAAAGCATACAATTCATCACGACATTTCTTCCCGTGAAAGAACTCCTCAAGATTTGATTTTTTATAGTAGCACGATATAATTTCTTCCCAAAGCTTTGACTGGCTCGGCTCGGTGGCTCAATTGATAATGACCCCTGCCTTCTGAACCAAGGGTCGTGGGATTGATTCCTACCCGGAACAAACATTCGATGAACACTTGTGTTTGTTCCGTGTCTGGGTGTTTATTTATATTTGTATTTAAGTATTTATTTGTGGTACCTTCGTTGTTCTGATACCCATAACACAAGTGCTTAAGCTACTTACTTTGGGATCGAAGCAATGTATATGATGTTGTCTGATAAACCTGATGGAAAACGAAACAGGTGTTCGAGTCGCTGCGACAATGGGCAAGTAACCGGACAGTCACCTGTCAGTTGCCACCGCCATGCCGGCCCGGCTGCCGATGTAGCGCTTAGCCTACGAGCTCTGGAGACCCTATTCACCGGCAGATACACGACCCGGTCATTTAGCTGCGGTATTGAGCTGCCCGTCCGGGGAAGGACCTCCACCCTATAGAATACCGCAGCCAAATGACCTCCGGGTCGTGTTTCTACTGGTGAGTAGGGTCTCCGGAGCTCGTGGGGGGTTAGGGTTGGGCCGACATGGTAATGGCAACTGACAGGTAACTAACTAGTTACTTGCCATTTGTCACAGCGACTTGGGCTTCTCTTTCGCTTTCCATCAAGCGTAAGGAAGCCATTATGTCGAGCTACTATAAAAAAAAATCTATAAGCTGGAAGACCTTCCCTGGACGGTCGGCTCAATTAGAGTGAAGATTCGCTACGCCCAACCTCTTGATGCGATTGATTTGGTTACTTGTCTGTTGCCCGCAGCGACTTGGGCTTCTTTTGCTTTGCATCAAGCGCCTGGAGGCCACTATGGCGAGCTATTATTATAAGCAATATTGCTGTACCAAGGCCAGCAAAAACATAAGTACCCTTCTGCTTCACAACAATAAAGTCATTAAAATATCCCCTTAACATTTCCAGTCCATCACAAAACACGAAACGGCTTCCCTACTTTTATAAAACCCAATAATTTTCCTAATAAATCAAATTACACGCCGTAGCAATTTCATTATATAAAATATAATATAACATTTCAAACCGTTGACCTTACCTACACAAAGGGCTTTTAACTTCAAAAGTTTCATTTATCATCACTCGTTTCGAAACTGCCTACTTTACGTATTATAAACACGCGACTAATATTAAGTTTCCCTTAGAAAACGTCATAAATGCGCACTTTTCTCGTGAGCTTAGACCCATGTCAACGCTATGACGTTAAATCTTGCTCCTAGACGTGGTAGCTTGGATGGAAACATACGAGATTTTTTATGGACCGGCCACGCGGCGATGCATATAAATACATATCAGACAAGATCACATACATTACTACGATCACAAGGCAAGTAGCTTGCTTCCATAGCTTGCACTTGTGTTATAGGTATCGGAATCAATGAAGATACCACAAATGTTCATATACTTAAATACAATATTGACATCCAGATACAGCAAACACAAATGACATCACATGAATGTCTCTGAGATGAAAACAGAGTATGTTTTATGACGAAGGCTAACAGGCAAGAACAGAGTGTTAATATCAGATTATAGGTATGTGTTTTTCAACGATCGACGTGTCACCATTGTTTCTTATTACAAAAATTTTGTGACATTTTGCAAAGGCACTGGTCTAGTTACGTATCAATTCAAAACCCCTCTTCGTTCTTAGATAAAACTTGCGATCACTAGAATAACGAGCCAGGCAAAAATAAAGGTAAAATAACCAAGACAAGAATCAACTTTTTAGTAAGACGGCGTGTCCATACACAAAATCTTTCCGTGTTTACCCACAAGCGGATTCAAAGGTCTGAACGGTGACATGTGTAGCCTTGTGCGTATTTAGAAATATATGTAGTGAGGTGTTTTTGAATTTATCCAGGATCAAGAGCGGAAAATATGCGTATGTTTTGTGTAACCGTCGTTCCTAGAACATGAAATATGCATCAAAAATATTTTCGTGTATTTACTAATAGATCGTAAAAACATACAGGTATATACGATGAACCGCGGTGACCTAACAAAAACCGGTTCGCTCTCGCCTGGGACATCGGAATATAATTTCTCTGGGAGCAACGAGCCCAGCAAGGAGTTCCATGGTTCGGCCATTCGGAGAATGAGAGTAGAGGTGAAACGCGCTTTGGAACTTGCACCAGACTGGCTCTGTGGCTCAATTGGTAGTGACCCCTGCCTTCTGAACCAAGGGTCGTGGGTTCGATTCCCACCCGGGATAAACATTCGTGTGATGAACACTTGTGTTTGTTCCGTGTCTGGGTGTTTAAGTATTTATTTGTGGTACCTTCGTTGTTCTGATACCCATAACACAAGTGCTTAAGCTACTTACTTTGGGATCGGAGCAATGTATGTGATGTTGTCTGATATTTATTTATTTATAGAATAGTGTTTACGTGCGGTATCCCGTTTGTATACCTATACAAAATATTAATTTCACACTCAATCAAACCCACCGTGCATGTACAATTAAATTTTCTGACCTCGGAACTGTTTCAATTATTAATTACTATTGACGTTATTTTGACATAAGTAGTTTACGATTTGACAATGCTATTATTGTACATTTTTACTTGCATGCCGAAAGGCAAAATATGGTCAATGCCTCTTTGCTACTCAATATACCATCACATGTACCTACCCATATTTGCAAAATAAATGATTTATGATTTATGATAACTGATTTTTAGACATAAAATATCAGTAATCATTTTAGTTTAACCCGGCAAGGCCAACAAGACATTCGGAAAAAATATTACTGCAAAATAGCCGCTGTTTTTCCTAAAATTTACCATAAATACCTTTCGTTTCAATTACTTATTTAAACAATCGCCTTAAAACAGCGTCCAAAAGATATAATTCAAGTTATGAAACGTAAATATTGTTACAGACTTATAATTCATCAGTTACAATTACCTGAATTCAATTCGTCTTGGCAAAATCAAAATACTTTATTTATAAACAGTTGAGCTATGAAACAACATTTCAAATTGTAAAGTTTGTAAGAATAGCAAACTGATTTAAATTGGAATTGCTAGATTGACATTATGGAAGGAAGGGGGAGATATTTGAAATAATCTGGAATACGGGTATTTTAAACTTGCTTCTTCAAGTACCATTGCCTGTATTGTCTTTTGTTAACCCTGTAGAAACACAATCGAATATAATCCATCGACCAAACTTCTAGTCGTAATTATTATCTACGGCGTGTACAATGTACATCTATACCAATATTCTAAAAAGGTATGATTTATGAAACTACTGAGCTGATTTCAAACTCTTTTTTGCCTTCTGCCTTCTGAGCCAAGGGTCGTGGGTTCGATCCCCACACATTACAAACATTTGTGTGCATGAACATGTCTGTTTGTATTGGTCTCGGTGTTTTCTATGTATAATATGTATTTATTTACAAAAAAAAAATATCTATAGTTCATTCGCGTTAAGAAAATAGTGACTGACAGGTCACTGACAGGCCACTAGCCAATCAAAACGCTAGAAATTAAATAGTGACTGACAGGTCACTGACAGGCCACTAGCCAATCAAAACGCTAGAAATTTGATTGGCTAGTGGCCTGTCAGTGACCTGTCAGTCACTATTTTCTTAACGCGAATGAACTATAAGTAAGTTTATCAGTTTTGTCGAGTACCCATAGTACAAGCTTCGGCTTAGTTTGGGGCTAGATGGCGCTTTGTGGCCCAGCGTGGCATGTCTTGGGTAATTTTTTTTAAAATTTTTTTTTCACCATTGGAAAGCTACATTCAGCCTGAGTAACATACTATATTAATTATTGCTAGAAAAAATTAGGAATTACTAAAACGTCATTAATGTAAACCGGAATATTGGAAGCAAACCTAGAGCGGGTCGCTAGTTACAAATGTTTTATAGAAGATACTCTAATAACTTAGGTCCAAGGCAAAGTTATTTAAAATTTTATTCTCCTATGTTCTTTTCTCTGATATTTAAATCAAGTATCATCTCTCAGCAATATAAATCACTTTTGTTTACATAGCGAAACTTTATCAACCGAACAGATGACTCCAGTGACCTTTCATTTACCCAAATAGTGTTAAGGACCCAAGAAAACAACGCAAGAAAGTGGCCATAGTGACGTCATCTGTCACCGGTCAGCCACTTAGCTGAACATGCTTACCAGTACCGTAAAGTTTCACGAAAAGCGACTTTATCGCTATAAACTTAGGTAACAGAACAGCGTAACAGTCTAAGCGTTGATTCAAAAAGTAGCAAATGCGTTTTGCCAATTGCAATCTCGATCGTATTACTAGGGACTAGGGTCGAAATGGGATGTTTGGAGGGTTTGTTGTTCCATTCGGAGTCACGTCCTGGAGTGAACAGATAAGAAGAGAAGACAAACGGGTCCTTTCAGCCGAACTATAGATTCGCTAAGGACCAAGATTTCAGTGTAAATTAACAGAAAAACATTGCTACTCCAGTAGGGTAAAACTGCGACTGTGGAGACGTGGAATTTGTTGTAGCATTTAAAGGGTTAAACGGTAGATGGAATTGATCTTAGATAGACTTATTAAGGGATGTAAGGGAGCGACCCATTATCTTTTCGCTCCAAGCCAACCTTACCTGCCCGTGGTGCATCCTGCCGAATAACAAACGAGGCGCTGGCAACCGACTGGTGGTGGTATAACCATCACAATTGAAGGCGTAGCCAAATACCACAGACCGATGACGGGCAGCAGCGTCACCGGAGCGAGTAGCTACGCCCTGCGATCGCCAACCCGCTTGCCCAGCGTGGCGATTATGGGTATATCCTCCAGATGTTGGCCCTAAGTGGCGAATAACTGGAGAGGCCTATGTCCAGCAGTGGACTGCAATAGGCTGATAATGATGATGAGACTTATTAGATTTGAACAGGTAGATTTTGTGGGTAAATGGATTTGAACAGGTTAGGATTGTGTTAGCTTGATTCGATTTTTAATAAAACTGAAAATAGAATTTAATTGACATTTATAAATCAGATAACGGCCATCCGGGATTGTTCTCTTCCATGTCCGCTCTAATGACATCCAGACAACGTTTCTGTTCGATATAAATATTCAATTCTCTCAAACTGTTATAACATTGCTTCCAATATCCCTAAACAGCGGAGTTACGAGCAGCCGTAACTCACACGCCATAACTCAGTTTCGCCTTGGAGTCGTACGTCCATATCAGCCTCGTATACCAACGCATGCTGCGACGGTATCGTGACACCATAAAGCTAGTATCGAGTTATGGAATAAATAAAGACTGGAGATAGACATGCTGCCAACTAAATAAAGAAATAAAATAAATAACCCAAGACATGCCACACATCGCCATCTAGCCCTAAACTAAGCCGGATGCTTAGTTGCCGTATGGAAGCCGGAATGTATACTAGACAACAGATATTCGCACCCACGACCCTTGGCTTAGAAGGCAGTCACTACTAAATGAGCCATCGAGCGTATCAAAAATGGACGTAGTTATGCTACAACGTTCCAATCCACACGCAGATCGAACTGAGAAAATTGCGTTTTTGTGTTTTTGTGGTACGCTTTTTTATGGTAGCGCGTAGAACCGAGTAGTGTGTATCATCTATACTAAATAATTAAATATTATTTTTTCATATACCTTTCATTGCAAAAAAATAATATTACTCATACAAATTTAAAAAAAATTGTACTTGGAACGTTTTTACAAAAAGGCATTTAATATGAAGGTGGCTTTTAAATTAATTTGTGAAAACGTTCCAAAATGTGAAAATTACTATATTTAAGTAATTTATATATATTTTATCTAAAATAAACATTAGACAGTAAAACAACATTATTTGTTATTTAAATCTGAAAGGATTTATAAAAAGATAGTGAATTAGCCAATTTAGCTGGAGCAATAGGTTTTCCTTTGGGCAACAGATTAGATACATAAGATTAGATCTATTAATAATCGAAACCTCTCCTTTTACAGTCTTTTTAAGACCTACAATATTGCCAGCAGGTCTTACAAAAGGATGATAGCTGCTGCAAATTCCGGAGAATTGGTGGGAGACTCACTAGACTTCCTTTTGGGACTAGAGCTTTTTGGTCTCTTGCCAAGGCCGTGTTGGGAAATTTCTGCAAGTCGTCTTTTCTACCACTTTGTACTGCTGATGACACGCTTGCCCATACCGCAAAGGAGAAAGCAGACCTCTTGGGCTTTCTATTTGCATCTAACTGAATTCTTGATAACCGGGGAGAATTACCCCCTACCATCCATCAACATTCGTTTTCTGCAGGACAATGTTCGTAGACTGCTTTTCTCCCTTGGCATCAATAAGTTGAGTGGGCTTGACGGCATACCACCAATAGTACTAAAAATCTGTGCCCCTGAGTTAGCACCAGTTCTCACGCGTCTTTTTCGACTTTCCTATTCTAATGGTATTGTCCCTAAATCTTGGAAGTCTGCGCTTGTCCATCCAATTCCCAAAAAGGGAGACCAATCGGACCCTTCCCACAACAGACCATTTGCCATTACCTCAACTCCTTGGATACTTGGAGGAACACCAGCTGATCTCTGATCGTCAATACGGTTTTCGTCAGGGTCGATCGGCTGGTGACCTACTCGTATACCTCACACACCGCTGGGCGGAGGCGGTTGAGAGCAAGGGTTAGGCTTTGGCTGTTGGTTTAGATATAGCAAAGGCGTTTGATCGTGTTTGGCACAAAGAGCTTTTAGCGAAACTTTCTTCATATGGGCTTCCTGAGAGGTTGTGTGGTTGGCTTGCCAGTTTTCTTGCGGAGCGGAGCATCAGTGTCGTTGTCGACGGTTCCTGCTCTGAGGCAAAGCCCGTGAATGCTGATGTGCCACAAGGCTGTGTACTGTCCCCTACCTTATTTCTTCTGCATATAAATGACATGTTGAATATTCGCAGCATACATTATTATGCAGTTGATAGCACAGGGGCGCTTTATACATGGGTAATGTACAAGCCTCTCGGGATAATATCACAAAAAGCCGGAATAACCTTGTGGGTGAAATTGAGACCACTCTGGACTCGGTCCTATCATGGCGGAACGAGAATCTGCTCAATTTTAAGCGGAACAAGAGTCAGGGACTCAAATGGAATATTGTTCTCATCTGTAGGCCGGGGCGCCTCAGTACCAAATCCTTCCTTTTGACCGTATATAGCGAAGAGTTTCTTCTTTGGATCATATTATTTTAGTGATAACGTTCCAGACATCAGAAGACATTGTACATTTTTAAGTATTATATTCAAAAATGGGTTTAGTTAATATTTATTTATTTATAAATAGCAAAATATAAACTTATAGCTATATTTCAGCTAATACTGAATCAAAGATAGTGTAAATTTTTCCTGAGAGCACTATGAGCATAATATAACATTGACAACACAACACATTTTGAACATTAATAATGTTATTGTTAAGTGATCGATCGTTTCATGATTAGATAAATGTATGATCCTACTAGTATAATATGTTTTGGGTCGTTTATTTTTATCATTATAATTTCTTTTCAACATTAGAAAGTACTTGGAACGTCTTATAGAAATAGATATTTTCATAATATATATTTTTATTAAACGTTTTAAGTTCCCTGGATCATTTTGTTTTTCCAAAACGAATTAAAAAATACGATCCAAATGAATTGACACTTTTTAAGATTATGATTAGGTCTTTTGGAACGTTTTATCGTTTGGACGGCTTAATTATTTCGGTAATTACTATGGTTAGAGTGTCAGTGTCTTCACCAGTAGATAGAACGGTCTTAAATACGTAGCTTGAGCATGAAAACTCGATTTTGGCCACCTTGTGGATTGGAACGTTGTAGCATAACTACGTCCAAATGTTCTAAGATAGTTTTTTTTGTCATCATTGATACCATGATGACTGACTCGGTGGCTCAATTAGTAGAGACCCCAGCCTTCTCGAGTCATGGGTTCGATTCACACATTCATACACATACCGAGTTTCTTGCCGTTTCTTCTTACCGAGTTTCTTGCCGTTTCTTCTTACCGAGTTTCTTGCCGTTTCTTCTCGATAGAAATCTACTTTCCGAACACGGCGGTAGCTTCTTTTAAATTGCTTTTATTCACATTCTTACATTACTTTTTATATTTTTACATTATTTTTTACTTGACGATTCATAAGTGCTTATTTTAGTCTATGGAATAAAGGTATTTTGACTTATTTTTTTGACTTTGATTCGTGTAATGAACATTTGTGTTTGTTAAGTGTCAGGGAGTATATATTTATATTTTAAGTATATATTTGTGGTACTTATCAGTTGCCAAAGCGGCTTCCTCTAGTCTACCTACTGCTGTGTCATTATATAAAAAAATATGAACATCGTCTATAGAGGTAGATATCACTTAGAAAAAAATCGGCCCTTTGAGCATATTATTTACTTAGTAAACTAATAAAAAAAAGTCGCTAAAATTTGTAAGAAAAATATCAAGAGCCAGACGGGTCGTAAAAAGCCACATTTGAACTGAAGGTCAGATGTTGAGTGGAGGTAAACAGTAGTTTGTCACCGTTCTGGAATGGTATTGGACACTAAAAAGTTATTATTAAATGTTCTTTGGTTGGTACAATTGATAGCAACTCGAGAAGCGTTGATAGCAACTCAAATACGAACATCATCTGTAGGTGTTCTATATCGAGAGCAAGCGATCAGCAATCAAATTGTATTACAACAATATGAAATCAATATTGTATTGCTAACATGTTTGCTAACATTACGTGTGCATTAAGGAAGTCTCCTCATTATAATTACAGATACATATATATGTATTAGCTGTGCCAGCGGCGTCGCACGCGTGGGTATCGGGTTTCACAAATAACGAACTTCCATAAAATGGTGCTTGAATTTTAAGTTAAGCCTCTAGCAATACATTGGTGAAAACCACATCCAATTACATGCAGTAGTTTCTGCGTGATGCGCGTTCAAACAAACAGATAATAAATTCTTACATTTTCCCAACACTTTTCTTCACTGCTCTGCTCCTATTAATTGTAGCTTGATGAAAAGTATCCTATAACCTGCCTAGAAGTATGAAGAATAATTGTACCAAGTTTCGTTAAAATCCGTCCAGTAGTTTTTGTTTCTATAACGAACATACAGACAGACAGACAAAAATTTTACTGACTGCATTTTTGGCATCGGTATCGATAACTTATCACCCTCTGATAGTTATTTTCAAAATATATTTTATGTACAGAATTGACCCCTCTCCAGATTGATTATAATATATATATATATATAGAAGCTGGTCGCAGTGAGCAATCCCCAAAACACATTACAGGAATACCTATATACTCTACGATATCAAAGTAAAACTGGCCAAACTGAGTACCCACCTAATCTAGACATCTCTTATACAAGAAACCACCTAGCAAAGCACAAGTTTTTGTCCCAGTACAGTTGTCCAAACGTATTTCCCTTGCTACATCTCACAACTTTTCACTTAGACCGAAAGAAAACTCCGCGAAAAACAAATGCGAAAAGACACCGATTTCGGCATCAATTATTACCATTTCTGCCATTCACCAGTTCGAAAGTACTGTGACTGGAGTGGAATGGGCACAGAAATGTATCAAGAATAGTACTTTTTTTTAACGCCGCAGAAAATGCTTTAGGTTTCCGCCCGTATACGTGAATTGTGTCACCTGTGCTAATCACCTAGGTGATCTGACCCCCGCAAAAAAATTATAGAAGCGTACTTAAATCACCTGGAAATTTAAGTCGCCTGTAAATAAAATGAATTTTCTATATGGGACTGACGCTGCCCTTAGAAAATGGAAGAGTGGTACCCTGCTATGGTGGGCCTCCGACCTCTCCGTCAACCATGGGGCGGCGTAAGGGTCCTAGGAAACCCATGCTGCCCTGACACCCCCAGCGCAGATCTTAACTCCCCTACTTTGAAGAATCTGCTAGGGGGAGTGACGGGAGTGGCCCAAAGGGTCAGTTCAGTCCCGATCGACGATCTCCCTGGACCAGGAGTCATCATCCTAGCCTTTTTCCCGATTGTCTCAGGGTCGGCTTCCCAAACTGAGAGATTTGGCGAGGGCTAAGCTTTTACACAGAGCGACTGCCATCAGACCTCCGCAACACTTAGGGTAAGCTATACCCATTCCCTGGACCAGGAGTGCCGGCCGCTTATTAGCTGCGGCTGGCCAGGGCAGGCAGGGATGTGGTCATATGCTTCGGCGCTCCCCTTGTCCCTGCAACTTGGTGCCCACTGGCGGCAAAAAAGTCCCATGACGGGGACCGGTGCTAGGAACAAACACAAATTGTACACCATACGAATATTAGCCCATTGCAGGACATAGTCCTTTCTCAAAGACTTCCAGAACGGACCGTTGCAAGCAGCCTCAGCTAGTGACTTTTGTCTTTGACTTTTACTTTATGTTATTGGCACTCCTAAGGCCGTTCTATTCTAATACATTTTTATGGGGAGGATATTATCATGATCCTCGATAAACCGGCCGGGTAAATATAGTGATTTATTTCGTGGGCTCGAAGATAATAAGGCCATCGTGATAGTTCCTATAATCTCTTTTGTGGGGCTTTGAGAAATTAGCTACTGATTATTTGTTGATCTGATCTGTTATGGAGACTACATCAGAGCTGTTGTTGGCGACTGCCCAGTTTAGTGGTTGTGAGTGCGGCTCCACCAGGAGGTCCCGGGTCTGAATCCCGGGTCGGGTCAAACATTTTTTCTTAATTTTTTTATGTTTTTTTTTTTCGAAATTGGTTTACGGTTAACTGCGATTCGCCTGATGGTAAGCAATATCGTAGGCTACGATGGACCGCACTCACCCAGCAAAAACCGGTTCACTCTCATCATGAACATCGGGAGACTATTGGCTGTCACCGCCAGGAAACACATGCACTGGCAAACTGGCATCGATTTCCACTTGTAACATACAAATATTTTAAGTTTTGTTTAAAAATAACATTCTTATCACGAAACCTTGTTCGCCCGAACACCCTATGAAATGTACGAAACATAATTTCATGTAAAATCGACACTCCGTACCTATAATCGGATTTGGCGCCCCGGTGCCTCGGAAATGCGTGTTATATGGAAATAAATCAAATTTTCTAGCGAAAAATCAGGAACATATAGAACCGACAGGCTGGGATCTAATGCCTTTGAGAATGAAACAATAGTCTTGTTAAAGACTATTTCGGTGTCAATACTGTTGGTAGATTGACGTTGATTGTAGAAGTGTCGAAGTTGTTTTAAAACAACTTTCAATTAACGTTTGCCAGTTTGAAAGTAAGATAAACATCTATGTTATTATTTAAATAAGGTCCTACTAGTATTATTATGTTTTGATGAATGTTTGTGATTCCTACGCGAGTAAAATACATATTAAAGGGATTTGAATGAACTTTTACAGTAGCATAGATCGAATCGCAATCTTAATCTTCCTAAACTACGTAACCTGCTTTTGATTAGATATCCTCTACCCAAAGGTTGTCTGGAAGAGATTGCTTAAAGCGATAAGACCGCCTAACTTGTACGTCAATATATCTTTGTATTTAGTTATAAGTCAAATGTTTGGTGTACAATAAAGTGTATCTATCTATCCAAATCTCATTTTCATTGGTGATTTTCAAGTAAGAAATACCACGTACACTTACGGATAAAAAATACACTAATAAAACATATTACAACCTTCAACAGAAACTCGATAACGAAATAAATCAACGTTTACGCGAATGCAAGTAAAACTGGTTACGTAAAATGGTAGAATTGAATGTAATAAGCCATGGGCGTGTAATACGTCGTGTCAGCGTTTTCATATTGTCTGGCTTCGCTGACTGCGCCGTCACACAGTATACTGAGCGAAACAGTGAAATGAAAATGAAAAATTTTTATTATACATTTACAAAGTTGGGCTTACAATAAGCAAAGTTTGTGCCAGGAGAATCCGCTCTCCTTTATATAAAAGTAATAGAGATCGTCTAATCTAAAATGACGCGCCCCCTCACCGCTTTTACGTACACAAACAAATTTCAAAGAAGAACGCAATACATACATGCAGTTATAATTGGCCATTCTTTTGGCTTTTTCTAAATTGGCTTATTCTAAATCTTGAAATAATAATAATATAATAATAATAAATAACCAAGACATGCCACGCTGGGCCACACAGCGCCACCTAGCCCCAAACTAAGCCGAAGCTTGTACTATGGGTACTAGGCAACTGATAAACTTACTTAGATACATTTTTTTTGTAAATAAATACATATTATACATAGAAAACACCCAGACCAATACAAACAGACATGTTCATGAACAGAAATGTTTGTACTGTGCGGGAATCGAACCCACGACCCTTGGCTCAGAGGGCAGAGGTCACTACCAAATGAGCCACCGAGCCTGTCACAAATGAAATGACACGGAATGGAGAGTAGTCATATTTTTTTTTTATATTAGTAAGTGTAGGTGGTAATGGGCCATACTTTTTATCTTGGCCCGACTGCCGAAGAAAGCCTGGATTATGATTCCCAGTAGCGTTTACAAGAACATTTTCTGAGCGTAGATAACTCTCTACCATTTGTTACACTGTGGCGACAACCACGTGGCGACACGTTTAATCGGACGGAAATTATTATTGACAGTAGGGTCCCGGAGATATTCCTATTTTTATTTAGATTGCGATTTCAGTACAGCCTCAACTTTTGTTTCATGTCAATAGACCTATTCTTAAAAGAACTTACAAATCTAAGTCAAGTACAAGTTAGAACTTGTACTTTCATCATCATCATCGTCAGCTTGAATGCAATTTTTTTGGGGGGATTTGCCTTAGTTACCATGCTTGGTATTATTATTTATTTAAAGCTATTTGCAGATTTTTCTCTATAGTAGCTCGACATAATAGACACAATAGACATTTCCTACGCCTGATGGAAAGCGAAAGAGAAGCCCAAGTCGCTGTGACAACTGGCAAGTAACTGGTAGTTACCTGTCAGTTGCCACTGCCCTGCCGGCCCAACCCTAACCCCCCACGAGCTCCGGAAACCCTACTCCCTAGCCTTACCAGAAACACAACCCGGAGGTCATTTGGCTGCGGTATTCTATAGGGTGGAGGTCCTTCCCCGGACGGGCGGCTCAATTCGAGCGAAGATACGCTACCTCTCTTGAATCATGTCATGTCACGCAGATCATGTCGAAAGCTTGTTATTAATTTATAAATAAACTTATCAGTCTGTAAACTTTACTCAACATAAATCATCGAAGTTTTGAAGTTTTATGATTTTGTGTAACGTCTAAGAATAAAAATTTCGTAGAAAATTTGATGGGCAACTTGATAAAGTAAATAAATCTTTTTAACTGATAGTACCTACTCGTATTTTACCAAATTCCGTTCCACTTTTTTATGTCCTGTTACATTATATTAATCCATTAGGTTTTCCATGAAATACAGATTAGCCGTTCAACAAACAATAGTAAAATTCATAAAAGCAATAATTTTAAACATCCTTGCTTTAAAACCGGATGTGGAAGTTATGAAATATTTCTAAGGTTATACACGGTTAAGGATTAAAATTAGGACACTTGAGCTTTTCTTTCACTCAACATAATATGACGGAATACAATGTTACTGTGTAAAATTTGGTTTATATTAACGTTTGCATCAAGTGATTGGAAACGATAATCGAAATCACCGCCGAAACAGTGTTATACGTGATTTGATATTAGATTTTAATAGTTAAATTTACAATATAATCAAAACTGATAAAAGTTAAAATCATCTATGAATACAAAACATTTGAAAGAAATCCATATGAGCACTCGATCACACAATCCCCAGACCCTACCCAGGTTCAAAAGTTGAAACTTATAACAAATTGACGTACTTTTCCTTATGTTCCATATGCCACGCCATTCCAAACCTTATGTGCTTAACTTAACATCGACATGCCCCGATCAGGTGGCACCAATAAAATTGTTCGACTAATTTCCGAGCAAATCTGAATTTACAGTTGGCGAAACTAAGTCTCCTTCGACAAAGGACCTTAACGCTATCGAAATAAGGGTTAAAATTTTACAACTTAAAGGTTTCAAGGCAATTGGCACCAGCATTACCTATCAGCGTTCGGTGGATCAGTTCAGAACCCAATCTACATGTAAATTGGCTGAAGTAAGATTAACTTTAGGATGGGAGTTAGCGAGTACATAGAGGCTTGTCTAATGAAATTTATTTTTTAAGTTTTCGACATGTTTCCCCGAATCGTAGGCATGGGTTGGTTTCTCATGAGCTGGTAACGAAGTTTTGGTTGAATATAAAGACGTATTTACGTAATCGAATATAGTGTATTTTTTATTCGGGATCTATTGTTAAGTTGTTTATTATGTAAATGGAAACGAATAAATTTTATATGACGCATCTAAAATAATTATTAACATTATCAAAATGGGGTCTGGAAAGAGTATGCTCGGAGTTTCCTTGCGTCACAGGATCCCCTATGAAGATTAGCAGAAGGATCAAAATGAACGACATAGCCAGAGATTTGAAGCGAACGACACAGCTAGTTGGAGTAATCACTCCAACTTTTTGATGCCTCTGCAGATCCTCTGAGAGATCTCTTGCAGAACCTTATCATTGGATCTGAGTATAAAAGGTTCTGGAGTCGCTACCGCGAAAGAGAAGACTCAGCAGGGATCGCCCCCCACGAGATGGACAGACCTGATTGAGATAGCGGGGATTCTTTGGGGGCAGACCGTCTTAAGACCGGGCCATGTGGAGGTCGTTGGGGGAAACTTATGTCCAGCAGTGGACATTATCTGGTTGATGATCCTGATAAAAGTGCGTTATTGGTCCCAAACGCCACCCGATTCAAATCGAGTCCCTTTTTAAGCGCAACTAAGGCCGTTCTATCCTTGATATCTTGTGCGCTATTAACTTATTTTCTATCCATAGTATTAGCTTGACATTAAACAAACACAAATATACAGCTTACTGCACTGGTTTATATAAGTTATTCAATTAACAATAATAAAACAAACACTCTATCCAGATAAACTCAACAGTTGGTAACAACGACTCTATTACGTCGTAATAGGGTCCATTTCCAAGCAATGTTTAACGTACCGCCACCTAAACAGACAGTTTAAACATCAATCTAGTTAGTGACTCACCCCATGTCATTTAATTTGGTGGATGTCGCATCCCCTGGCCTCAGGCGGATCGCTAGCTACAAAAAGAACAAATACGGTGGCTAAATAAACAGCGGGGGTAAGTAAGGGTTGTTTATTAATAAGCTGTGCGGTTAAAACTAGGATTCCGTACCAAAAATTGAAAAGATATCCCTTTAGAAACACTTTGTTGTTCATCTGTGTATCAAGATCCTTTTGATCAGGAATGCTACCTCCTGGCTACCTCTACGGTAGCAAAACTGGACCTTCTATCAAATAATTAGGTATAACGTCGCTTGGAGCCGTAGAAAAAAGATCATATACCATCGAAATCAAAAGATGTATACCGCAAATTTTGACATGCGCAAGGAATCTTGTAATTTGGTACTAAGCAACGTTTTGTGGAAAAATTGTGAAAACCATACAAATTTACTTAGATCATATAATAAAATAGTATATTTTATAAACCCTCTGTAAACGACTCGCACTTGGCCAGTATTTTTTATTGCAGTTCGGTTATGTACCTACATTTTTGTTTGAACTTATGACTTCGTCCGAGATTTGTCCACTGGCGGCTAAAATAAGTTAGGTTTGCTTAGCTTTTTTTATTAGCAGAGAGAGTGGGAAACGGGCTTGCTGGTCACCTAATATTAAACCACGTCAGCTCATAGACACTTTAACACCAGAGGAAAAAAAAATGTAAGCAATTTGTACGCCGGTCTTTGAGAAATGTATACGCTCGCTTTTTTGCACATTACATTTTCGGAAATCTTCTTTATAAATTAGAAAACTAAGAATAAGATCAATCCCCTTCAGCCCATATCTATCTCGACACCAGGGGAATCACAGGTGTGTTGCTTGCCTAAGAAATTATTGCTTTTTTAACCAATATTTAAAATTTTTACATCATTATAAGTAAGCAGCCCCGTAGTAAATACTAAATTCTGTAACTTTGCCAACCGCATGATGACGAAAGACCAAAGAAGACCTTACAAACTATAGCCTTTATGTTAATGTGTATGAGCTTTTTAACTACATAAAAAAATTTCGTAAAATTTCATTAGTTCAGTAGTTTTTGCGCGAAAGAGTAACAAACACCCATCTGTCTAAACAAATTTTCGCATTTAAGTAAAAGCTTTCTTTCGACTATATGGCAAGAAGAAGAATATAATATTGGATAACATCATCATCATCAGCCTATTGCAGTCCACTGCTTGACATAGGCCTCTCCAGTTGTTCGCCACTTAGGGCAAACATCTGGAGGATATGCCCATAATCGCCACGCTGGGCAGCTTCCCGCTCCGGTGACGCTGCTGCCCGTCATCGGTCTGTGATATTTAGCTACGCCTTCTGTCGTGATGGTTATACCGCCAACAGTCGGTTTTCCAGAGCCTCGTTTGTTGTTCGGCAGGATGCACCACGAGCAAAAAGTGTCGACAACAACAAAATTAAACCACCCACTTCCAACGATTTTGCCTAACATTTTTCAACACCAAAAGCTCCTAAAACAACATTTAAAAAAAAAACACGAAACGCAATCAAATTGCACAAAGAGCGTAAACGCAACGAAAAGCGCAACTGACAAATAATCACAAACCGCAAACGTACCGATGTTTGACTAAACCTAACCGTGAATATTTACTTAGGACATCAAACGGTCCAACATTTGCGTTTGACAGCAAATATTTGTACAAATCCGAACGCCAATAGATATTGTTTTAGTACGTACGGTGGAAGTGAGTACCCAAATATTATTGTGACTGACTTATGTTTAGTATGCAATATACTAAAAAACTGAAAACCTGTCTTTGATTTTTGTACCACTACTTATATACTGCACTCTTTCGTCTCTTAGCACACAACACCGTTCATGAGATTTTACGGCTTACACGTTTTATTGCTGGATGCTCCTGCTCATTGCACGTCTAACCATTGGTCACATGATTTCAAAGAAACTCATGTCAAAGTATAGACCGATATATTGGCGCTACGTGCCAGAACATTAAAATGTTCATAATCATTGTACATTTTAATGGTATTTAATTCAATAAAAGTATTAATAATAAACTGCATGTGCCAACTTCAAAGGGGGAAAGATTTAGAATTTGTTATTTGATTTTTTTTAAACTATAAATTAAATGAATTTCTGATACTGAAATACCAAAAAGGAAGTAAAATAGAAAAAAATATAACTTTAATTTTGCGTTATCATAATCATCGTTAGCTTTTATTAGTCCACTGCTGGACATAGCCCAATGTTCGTCACTTTGATCGACTCTAGGCTTCTCGCATCCAGGGTTTGCAAGCCGTCCTGCGCAAATCGTCGCAAATTTCGAAAATACTAGAAATACCGAATTGTATTAGATCTAATGTAAGGGATGGGATGGGGAGGGATGGAGGGAGGGAAGGGGATGGGATGTAAGGGAGCGACCTATCAGGGATGTAAGGGAGCGACCTATCACCTTTTCGCTCCAAGCCATCCTTACCTGCCCGTGGTGCATCCTGCCGAACAACAAACGAGGCTCTGGCAAACCGACTGGTGGCGGTATAACCATCATTATAGATCGTCGATCGATCGTCATCGGTTTGTAATATATAAATATTACAAACCGATGACGAGCAGCAGCGTCACCGAAGCAAGAAGCTACGCGCTGCGATCGCCAACCCAGCGGGGCGATTATGAGTATATCCTCAAGATGTTTGCCCTAAGTGGCAAACAACTGGAGAGGCATATATCCAACAGTGGACTGCAATAGGCTGATGATGATGATGATTACATCTAAACCATATCTGCGATCGCCAACCCGCCTGCCCAGCGTGGCGATTATGGGTATATCCTCCAGTTGTTTTCCCTAAGTGTCGAATAACTGGAGAGGCCTATGATGATGTTGATGTTGCAATAATGATCATGCTTCGCATTTACCGCTCCTTTTCTATACGAGCACTAACCTAAGGGTCTGTGTACAGTATACATACAGATATACCTCTATGTATCAAATTCATAAGGTGTAGTTAGATCGCATCAGTTCTGCGGCGGCCCGCCTGTGTCAACAACCGCTTCTGCCCGTATCTGCGGGGCCGGTTAGTAAACGGATTTTGTTAAGCAGACGTTATTGTCTGAGATAATACCCAGTTGGATAGACGTAATAGATTGCACGAAAAAAATTGGAGAAATAACCAATAATGTGACAATTTTTGGGATGTAAGGGAGCGGCCTATGATATTTTCGCTCCCAGCCAACCAACGTGCAGGTACGTGGTGCATCCTGCCGAACAAAAAACGAGGCGCTGGCAACCGACTGGTGGCGGTATAACCACCAGAAATGAAGGCAAAGCTAAATACCACAGGCCAATGACGGGCAGCAGCGTCAATAGTTAATGCGACGATTTTCTGATTATGAAGAGGCGGAAAAAACGCGTTCAAGCTCGATAGAATACTTACTACGTGAAGCGGAATATTTACACACTTTAACACTTATGTGTGACCGGTATCGAATTATTCCGGTACCGGTCGTTAGCGAAAACAAATGAAATTAGCCGTATAAACAAGATGGCCGTCAAAATGGCAAATGAAAGTAAGTGCGTTAATGTAAAAGATAGCAAAAAAAATTGCAGAAAAAGCCAATAACGCGACCACGGACACCACACAGACGCTAGCACTATTATGAAAACTTTTATCAAAAGAATTCTTATATCTTATTTTGACTGAGCCAAGGGTCGTGGGTTCGATTTCCGCACAATACAAACATTTGTGTTAATGAACATGTCTGTTTGTATTGGTCTGGGTGTTTTCTATGTATAATTATGTATTTATTTACAAAAAAAATGTATTTAAGTAAGTTTATCAGTTGTCTAGTACCCATAGTACAAGCTACGGCTTAGTTTGGGGCTAGGTGGCGCTGTGTGGCCCAGCGTGGCATGTCTTGGGTTATTTATTTTATTTATTTAGTCTTATCAATGTCACAATCACAACTAGCAATAAAACAGCTTCGCCTTAAACATCATCGTCATCAGCCTATCGGACATAGGCCTCTCCAGTTGTTCGCCACTTTGGTCAAACATCTAGAGGTTTGCCCATAATCGTCAATCTAACTAAGAAAGGAAGAAAATGTTTTATTGACAACACTAGACACAGGTATAAATACATGATATAAATACACGTTGCTCATATTATGATCAGAGAACATAAAAGAAAAGATACGAAAGTGTGTGGCCAATCAGGTTCCATCCTCAGCTTATGCCGTTATGGCGTCAAGGACACCATAGCGCTGGTATTATGGTGTAACCTGTTTGTAGTGACAGAACAAATATGTATATAAATATGTAAGAAATGTATGTGTACATATAAGATGGATAAATGGATAAAATTAAGCCAAGCAAAGAGCAAGAGGTCACAGGACAAGAATAGCTCAAACAGCGGTCCCCATTATTTCACCTACTCTTTATCTCGTAATACGTTATCTGAATATATTATCTAGATTATTATGTATTAGGGTCTCCCTTGAAGGTTTATTGGCGTAGGCTGACGTATCTCTTTATAGCCACTGATATTGGGAATCTTATATTCTGTGGGGTTTTTGTCTGGGGACTTAGGGTAAGGTCAGTGGAAATAATGGGAGATTTTTTCATTTGATTTCCACATAGTAGGTACCAGCTATTTTATAGCTGTATCAAAATGGGAGTGATTAATGAATGCTGCATCTGACACAGTGGTCATGGTTTCGATCCCCGCATGGTACAAACATTTTGTGTGCATGAACAAAGCTGTTTATATAGCTCTGGGAGTTTGTTATTTATTTACAAAAAAAATTCTACGTCAAAGTGTGCATAGTAGAAGATTCCAGGATTGTAAGAGGAAGGAAACACATGAGCTGGAAGGGCATTTCATGATTTAATGGCACGGGGTGGGAATGAGGAACCAAACCTATTGGTGCGCGCCACTATCGTCTGAAAAGTATGTGGATGTCAACGCTGTCCATTACGAAATCAATTCAAAACGCAGCAAATGATTTTTTTTTATAGTAGCTCGACATGTATATTTTTTTTATAGTAGCCCGACATAATGGCTTCCCTGCGACTGATGGAAAGCGACAGAGTGATGCCCAAGTCGCTGTGACAACGGGCAAGTAACTGGTCAGTCATCTGTCAGTTGCCACCGCCATGCCGGCCCAGCCCTAAACCCCCACGAGCTTCAGACACCCTATTCACCGGCAGAAACAGGACCCGGAGGTCATTTGGCTGCGGTATTTTATAGGGTAGAGGGCCTTCCCCGGACGGGCGGATTAATCCGAGCGAAGATTCGCTATGTCCGACCTCTCTTAATTCCTTAGAATTAAATAAAAAAACCCTTTTGTTACCTTCTATCGACGTGGATCTACCTCGATAAACGTTGAACAACACACTTAATAGCGCAAACGGTTACCAAACAATACGGTTTGTTCGCTAAAAACAGAGTCAGCACCGACTGATTTGTGGTTCCGTTTGACATCCTAAACAAACTGAGCGCTGACGTTGATTGTCGGCGCAAACAACAATAGCGGCTTGTGGCCCTACGGAATCCGCCGTCCTAATATAATTATACAATTGATGTGTATTTTTCAACTTCTTGACTTGTCTTGACTTTTTAATCCGGCCAGTTGTGTTTCTTTTTTGAATATCCGCAATTCGCTTCTTTTCTAGCTGACATGTAACTTTTAACTTTGCCCTTTTATCTATCCAGTAGATAAAAGGGATGTAAGGGACCGGTCTATAATCTTCTCGCTTCAAGCCAACCTCACCTGCCCGTGGTGCATCCTGCCGAATAACATACGAGGCTCTGGCAGCTAGCAATTGAAGTCGTAGCTAAATACCACACACCGATGACGGACATCAGCGTCACCGAAACGAGAAGCTACGCCCCGCGATCGCCAACGCGCCTGCCCAGCGTGATGATTATGGGTATATTCTCCAGATGTTTGCCCTAGGTGGCGAACAACTAGAGATGCCTATGTTCGCAAAAGTAGTATTATTTTTTTTTAAAGACCTATTTACCAAGACCTGAGACTAGTCCACAAGTTGAATGTCGCTCACCGTGCTATGGAAAGGGCTATGCTTGGTATCTCGTTGAAAGATTGGGTACGAAACGAACATGTCACATACGTCAAAGGACCGAGTTATCGACATAATCCCGAAGGATTAGTACGCGGAAGGGGCTGGTCAACTGGTCATGTTTGCCGTAGAACCGATAATAGTCATGGAGTAGACTCTGATATTAGGTAGACGTATTGTAGGACGCCCAGCAACCCGTTGGGCTGATAACCTTAGAAGAATTGCTGGCCAAGAAAACCAGTGGTTTGCTCTTTGAGCGAACATCTCGCTGAGCCATCACCATTTTTTACATTGCTGTAGCACACATACCCCACCTGATTCAGATCAAACTTGTAGCCGTTTGTAATATGTGCTTATCTTTTGTATGTGTATGTGTGTCGCAATGTGAAATAAATTTTTATTCTATTCTATTCTGGCAGTGGCTGGATGAGAGAAGCTAAGGATAGAGAATATATGGCGCGAATTAATTAAGTTCTACGTTTAGCAGTAGACGGACCAAGGCTGTTGATTGATTGATTGTTTAAAAGACCAATTCTAAACCCGGAAACCTCACGGACAATACCACAAATCTTTCCCAAATTAAAAAAGTTAATTAATTTCCAACAACTCTTTCAAAGCATTAAAACAACCGTGATTTCAAACACTCACCGGGAACTTTGATAAAAACGACTTTCACTTCCATTCGACTCGGCACACCTTTCAAGCGATTTGAGCACTCGACTCCAATTTTTCTTTTCTCTTCCACGTTCCAAAGGAGCGTTATAAAATTTTAATTTCAAACGCTAGAACGTTTAAAACGCACTTATTCAGCTATGTTGCTACGCGCTCATTACTTTCCTAAAAAATAATGTGCAGCTAAAATGTTTCCACCGTCATCGTTAAAACTTCGATGATCGCCGGCTCGGAAAAATAAATTGCTCTTCAACTTTTAATAGCGCTTTTAGGCCGCCGAGGTTAAGATGCGATATTGTGTCACACATGCGACGGTGCTCTTTTGAGTGGGCTATTTTAGTTGCCAGTAATAATAATTTATGCGGAATTATGTAACTTGATTCCTCCCGCCCATTTTTATCATTGTCGGATGAGCGGATAACGAGGAATTCGCTGTATCCCGTTATATGGTGTAAGTTTCAAGGGCTCGCATAGAACGTTTCGCCTCCATTTTCATCATCATCATCATCAGCCTATCGCAGTCTTCTCAAGTTGTTCTCCACTTTCGTCAAACATCTAGAGGCTTTACCCATAATCGTCACTCTAGGCAACGGGTTTGCAATTGCAGGGCGTAGCTTCTCGCTCCGGTGACGCTGCTGCCCGTCATCTGCCTATGTTTAGTTACAACTTGAATTGTGATGGCTATATCGCCATCCGTCGGTTGTCAGAGCATCGTTTATTATTCGGCAGGATGCACCATGGGCAGGTGAGGGTGGCTTGGAGCGAAAAGACGATGGGTCGCTCCCTTACATCTACTTTCATAGTCATCATTATCAGCCTGCAATCGTCTACTACCGGGTATTACCTTTTTTTCTAGTAGGGAATGCATTATGCACGTTCATGCCGCCTCCCGTGGGACTCACACCTCCCAAAATGGAAGGGCATACCCACTAAACCCCCCTGTGTCGCCAGTAGGCAGCAAGTTGCAGGGACACGGATAGCGCCGAAGCATACGGCCACTTCTCTGCCTGCCCTGGCCAGCCGCAGATGATAAGCGATCGGAACTCCTGGTCCGGGGAGGGCAAATACCCCCACCCCCGGATCCGGGCAGTCTGTAATAGAGTGCCCTCCGGGCGGACCTCGTGCAACGGTGTGGCTACAGCCACCACACCGTTACGCCCCTATGAGTAGATCGCGCCCCCGCACTCACCACTCGGGGCACGAAGGAGAGGCTCAGAGGGCATACGATGCTACTGGGCATTACCTCCCCAATAGCCACGCTATTTGTACCTAGGTAAACGCTGCTGCCCGTTTCCTGATATTCCCTTAGCCTTTATCTACAACACCCACGGGATTATATATTTGGAAGCCACAAGAACCTATTTAAGTTGCTAGTAATAAAATAAATAAATAAAACACCACAAGACATGCCACACTGGGCCACATAGCGCCATCTAGTATCAAAACTTAGCAGGAGCTTGTACTATGGATATTAGACAAGTGATAAAGTTGCTTATATACTTTACATTATGGAACAGACGTACAAATAGATTAACAAAAGTCTCTTATTTCGCTACCAAAGTTTATATTACTATACATTTCATCCATCACCTTATGGATGGGGTAATAAACCGAACCGTATTTGGGTAACGTACCAATTACACCAAATACCTATCATTACCGTGACCTGATTTCGGTGATGAATGCCTTGTTCTCAATGCGGATATTAATAGGCCGTAACTTTAATGGTATGAAGGATCTATTTGACTGGCAAGTTGGGTTAATGGGCCAAGAACCCCTCGAGAAAGAGGTTTGGTACTATTATTGTAAAGATACAATTATAACAGACAAAGACAGCATCTCATACATGTATAGTAAGCTTGTCTTGGCATATGGCATGTCTTTTTTTTCTTCCCTACGCCTGATGGAAAGCGAAAGAGAAGCCTAAGCCGTTGTGACAACTGGCAAGTAACTGGTCAGTTACCTGTCAGTTACCTGTCAGTTGCCACCCCCATGCCCGCCCAACCCTAACACCCCATGAGCTCCGGAAACCCTACTCACCGGCAGAAACACGACCCAGAGGTCATTTGGCTGCGGTATTCTATAGGGTGGAGGTCCTTCCCCGGACGGGCGACAATTCAAGCGAAGACTCGCTATGTCCTACCTCTTTTAAATACATTTGTCATCAGTCTGTGGTTTTTAGCTACGCCTTCACTCGTGATGGTTATACCATTCGGTTGCCAGAGCTTCGTTGCACCACGGGCAGGTGAGCATGACTTGGAGCGAAAAGATGATTGGTCGCTCCCTTATATCCTCTAAGCAGTATAATTATCATCATCATCAGCCTGTAGACGCCCACTGGTGGACATAGGCCTCCAATTACCTCCACATGGACCGGTTTTAAGCGGTTTGGGTCCAGAGGATCCCCGCTATGAGGTCGTCAGTCTATCTCTTAGGGAGTCGTCACTTGCTACGACTTTCCTCTCACGGTAGCCACTCGAGAACCTTTCTTACCCATCTATAATCGGTAGTATAATAGTAGAGGCTAATTAAACAATCTTATGGTAATAACCCTCCAGATAAACAAATTGTTCCATATGAAACTGTAATCCATATTTATAAAGTTACTTATGAATACCACTTTCATTGAATGTAGCAGATTCCACATAATAGGCAGGGGGCTCATAAAAACCTCATAAACATTGTTCAATCAGACCGCATTGCTTCCAGGCGTTATATGTAAGAGCATGTGAAACGGTGTGGAAAAATAATTTCCTCCCCTACACTGCCTATGAAGCCAGTTACCATACTATAATCCTGTACATACTTAAAACGAGACACTATTTCATTGCGGATAGAGTGAAAAATCGATTGTCACAGTGACAGTCTGTATTCCCGAAAATGGGACAATGAAATGTCAACTTATCTGCGCAAGAGTTAAAGTTGCAAATGCATTGTCGGTGTAATAGTGCAGAATTGCAGTCACCCCTTTTGGCGGGTATGTGTTTCGATGCGATTTTAACAAAAGATTAAATTCGCTTTTCCCAATTTGATGGTTGCATTGGGCTATTGATCTTCGATCTTACGCTTTTTAACTTTTACGGTGATGAGTTTGAACATTTTTTGAAAGGAAATTTGAAGTCATATTTCTTAGATTGGATTTAGAATGCGAGTTGGAAGTTTTCGGCTTGTTAAACGGGGGCCCGGTTAGCAAGTTTCTAAAGAAATTCTTACATAGTTATCTTATAAAAGAGAAAGTATTTTACGTGTGACTGGTTCTTCAAAGGGATATGCCAGCCATCACTGTAATGCTTATCATTATGGACACATTATATAAAAGATAGATATAATCCCGAGAGATATTGTCTCCAGATTTTCAATGCGAGAGTGAATCGGTTTTAGTTGGGCGAGCTTTATCGTAGGCTCTAACATCGGGCAAAAGTCGCTGTGGCAATTACTAAGTAACCAAAACAATTACTTATCAGTTACCATCGCCTTGCCGGTTTGCCTACACAGATTACCACTACATTTGAAGTTTTTCTTTATTGCACGGAAAAAAAGATAACAAAAAAGTTCAGAAATAAAAAAAAAATAAGTAAGAATTTAGAAATTTTATTTTCATCTTCAGAAATAGAAACTTAAAAGTAAAAATCCTTATTTTATTCATTCTTCAGAAAATGAAAGTTAAAAGTAAAAGTCCCAATTTTATTCAATCTTCAGAAATTAAAAGTTGACAGTAAACATACTAATTTTACTCATTCTTTCTGGTAACAATGAAGTAACATGCAAAATCAATTACATAGTCAAATATCCCCTTGATAGCAATAGTATTACTATCCATATAGTAACATACAGGCCATATTTTTAATACTTAGCTGCACCGTTAACTCTTACGCGTGGCTATGAGGGGTGCGACCAAAATTGGATGCCTCGTTTCTCAGTACTTCGTATAATTTAATATCAGATGGGGCGTTAATTTGATCTGTAAAATGAATTTAGTAAAATATTGGAAGTCTTGTTTACTTGCGGGCAGATTGAATTTTAATTGTTAGCGTTATGGCTTTTAAATTATTCGAGGGGTTATTTAAACTTTTTAAATTTAAATTAAGATAATTTCTTTGCAAAACATGGGTTAGTTTATATACATTTTGACGTAAAATTAATATTCCTTCTATATGTTGCTAATTTTTAAAATCAATTATCCGTTTGCGAGATATTAAATTTGAGCGCATTTTTAGTGGCGTTATTACGATAAAAACCAACTGCTCTTTTATAATTGACAATAATTGTCTTATCAATTAAGGGTTCCATCAAAGTGAAGCAGAGGCGAGATATTTGATTTGAGCATTATGATTAGTAAATAATATTATAGGTATAATATAAATTTTACACACAACAACACAACACACGAGAATACAATATCTGAGTTTAAAAATAATAATCATTTATTATTATTGTTAACCTCAGCTTAAACTCCGTGCAACTCCGCGGAAATGCGCCCTTAGATTCATGTATCAATCTTGGTAGTCTGTTGTTATGTAGGGGCTTAAAAATAATTTAGTATCATCAGGCTAATAGTAGTCAAGCGCATAATTATTTTGAATAAAAGAAATCATCATCTTCAACCTGTAGGCGTCCACTGTTATGCCGCGGCCACACATTGGAGATATTTGCACAAACGTAACGTTTTGCGCCCAATGCCAATGTGTGTATCGGTACTTTGACACAATGAATACATTGAGCGCGTTAGTATTGGGCATTGGGCAATGATTGGACGCAAAGTTCAATCCAATGTGTGGCCGCGGCATTAGACACAGACCACCCCAATTGAAAAGATTTGGCTTAGTCACTACACTTGGCAGGCAGGTTGGTGATAGCAGTACATTTTATTTGTTCGTACCCAGGTAAATGCTGCCTATATCCCTTCAAGGTTTTCTTCAACACCCACGGCATGAGATTTTTATATCAAACTTGGCAGGCATTAACATTATCACAAGCTGAGTAAAGGTTGAGGAGATACAGTATCAAATCCATTTATCTGTTAAACAGGAATCTCACGTTCATCATCCACCAGCATCTTTTCTTAAACACAATTAAAAAAAGATCTTTTATGTAAGAAATAAGATTTATATTCCAGAAACCTCTCAAATACTTAATTTTCGTGTTTACATTGTCTCTTGGTACAGTGTTCGGTTTTTTAACGACCCGGTTTCCCACGCCGCCCTTACCTACTGTTTTATTCGATTTCGGACGTCAAATACCATTTGCATTTTATTAAGAGAAAATCCCACTGAACACGCAAAAGTAAATAGAGAGCCAAGTTTGTCTTAATTTTTTTCTTTTCGTCTGTGTCCTTACTTGTCTGGAAATAATGGATGTGGGAAATAGATTAACTGTTATTAAAATTTATCAGCATGATTAAGAAAGGACCCCACCTCATCCTGTGCGTGTCATAGAAGATGACTGAGGTAATATCAAGAAACGGGCAGCAGCGTGAATACAAAATAATAAAAACCTTTTTTTTATGCCAGAGAAAATGCTTTTACGCATCCCCGTCACCCGGGGGAAGTGACGGGGTATGTGGGACTCACGCCGTCCTCTGGAGTTGGAGGACGGCACCCTGCCTCAGGATGGAAGAGAGGCAGGGAATACCCACTAAAAATCCCGGCCCCTCCGTCATGCGCCTATAGGGACGGTACCAAGGGACCGTACATACAAATAAAACCTACTGCGGTCAACCCGCCAAGTGTGGTGACTAGACAAATTCGCCAAAAGACGATTATCACTGGAGGCCTATATCTGTTTGTTGGCCGATGATGAAAAATATACACCCAACAAACGCTTCATTCTTGGCTGTCCGCACTACCGTACGCCTTGATCGCAGTAATTTTTTTAGGAAAGCTTTTATTTAGCATCTCCCGGCTCCCGAGTAATCTTAGATGATTCTCAAAGGGATTGGAATAAAGTTCTTTAGTGTGACACAAAATTGAATTTGGATTAAAATGTAATGCCGGCATTAATGTAAATTAAGCACCTACGGGATTAGGGCGAGGTAGATTTAGGTACTTGTATTGTAGAACTTAAGATGTAGCGTTAATTTTGGCGTTATTATGGAGTGTAAGACAAGGTGCAATATTTCTTCCTCATCCAGTCTCTCCCGGAAATCCCGATCAAGTCATCGGTCCAACGCATCGGTTGCCTGCCCACACTTCGGCGTCCAGTACGAGGTCTCCATTCGAGCACTTTCCTACCCCATCTACCGTCCTGTCTATGGCATACATGGCCCGCCCACTTCCATTTCCGCTGAGCTATGATCTTGGCGATATCTTTAAGTTTTGTTCTACTCCGGATGATAGTGTTTTTGATTCGATCGCGGAGAGAAATTCCTAGCATCGCCCGTTCCACTACTTACTAATTATTAAATAGTATAAAACAAAGTTGCTTATTTATCAGTTGTTTGGAACCCATAGTACAGCTTCGGCTCAGTTTGGAGTTAAAAGGCGATGTGTGGCCCAGCGTAGCATGTCTTGGGTTATTTATTTATTTTTTCATTTTATATGGTGTATAATGAAGATAATGTATCTATAACGACGCATCTCTTTAAATAAATTGACGCAAAACACTCAAGTCTAGAAAGCTCAATAAAAATAATAAAGAACACGTTTAGAAAATGTCAAAACGTTTAGCAGTTTCACAGAGAGGAGGCCAATTTGAAAAACATTCGCTTGGCATCCAGACTATGAAACTTTGCCAATAGCGGGAACGTCTCAAAGTGAGTTCATCTTTATGGCATTTTTTTCATTACTTCTTAACAGCTTAATATTTTTAACTTGGGGGAAATTAAATCTTGCACGACGACTATCAACATACCGGGGATGCAACGTCTGTCAGTAGGATTAGAGTCGACTTTTGAATGGCAAGGTTCGTACAGAATCAGCTACGTATTAGGGTTTCGTTAAAAAAATATTGCTACCTAAAATTTGATATTCAATTGCTTTTTATACAACAGGCCACCTACAAAAAGGATATTTTTGTGCTATTTGAAATACGATACTATATTTAGAGTTCGAGTATATCGTTCCATTTGAAAACAAATTCCAAATCTAAAAATGTAACTCGAAAAATTGGCCTTTGAAATGTTACAAACAGTTATTTTTGGTTCAAATAATCAGAATAATATTTCGAATTGGAAATTAGATTTATCATTATTTGTGTAGCTAGTCTATCATTAGGAACAGCCATTTAATTTAGCCCTTAATAATTGCATAGAATTCAAAATCAGCTAAAGAGACAGTGATACGCACTCTTGGACTTGTAACATAAATAAATAACCCAAGACATGCTACGCTGGGCCACACAGCACCACCTAGCCCCAAACTAAGTGGAAGTACTATGGGTACTAGACAACTGATATTTCAGTTTTATCATGCCCATATTTTAGAACTTTGGAAGAGTCTCTCGCGCAAACTATTCAGCTTAGAAAAAAAGATGTTAGAAACCTCAATATCATTTTAAAATACCTATCCATAGATACCCAACACGTATAGGTTTGATGGAAAAAAAAATTTTGAGTTTCAGTTCTATGTATGGGAAACCCCAAAAATTTTGGATATTTTTCTGATTTTATTCTAAAATCATAATGCGGTTAACAGAATACATCTACACACTAAATTTCAATAATGTAGCTCTTATACTTTCGGAATAAACTGGCTGTGACATACGGACGGACAGACAGACAGACATGACGAATCTATAAGGGTCCCGTTTTTGCCATTTTGGCTACGGAATCCTAAAAAAGATCGATGATTAAGTATTATAGGTATATGTTGGCCTACCTACGCAAATGTTGGCTTTAACTAGTAATCTACCTATGTACATTGTTTTAACTGTAAGTAAATATCAAACAGCTGTCTGTCACCGATCACTACTCAGCCGAACCTAAATAAATACATTCATTAGCGTTAACGAGTCTTCCGTCCTTAGTTTGGACATCCTCCATCTTTCTTTCTTCACTCGCCGTTAGCCAATGTGCTATGGGGCGTATAACTACGGACCCTTAGGGGTATTTCGACCCCTGATTGACGAATTCCATAAGAATTGCGTGCTTATTTTAATTTTGATGGTCTCTAGGTGCCTACTGAATTGCCACATTTCCCACATAGGGCAGCCTAAATGCCACCAACTCTTTGCCACATTTCCTAAAATGCCACCTAGACTTGCGTGAATACCTACGGAACCACATGACGCCCACCCATCTCTTACAGCTAAACTCCTTAAATACCTACACGGCGCTCATTTCGTTGTGACTGACATTTGTATAAGTTCCAAGTTAAGATTATGTCAATCGCAGGGCGAGAGAGGGAAAATTATTTATGAATATCGCCCCATTTGCAGGCGACTCGTTGGATATTGAGTCGGTCCTATTTTCTCTCATTTCAGTAGTTTGAAATTGAATTAGCTATAAGTGGTCCGCTTTAGCTAGCGCGGGAGATGATAGAATATTTAAAGCACTGGAAACTTTAATACTGGTAGGATATTGTTCTAATAGTTTTTTTTTTCGAAATTATTCAATAGGCTATATATTGCTTTGTAAATTAGACTAAAATAAAGTTATAGCACGTTGAAATTACGCGTGACGTCACTTGCTGAGGCATTTTTACGGGAGCGTGTGACGTCAAAGACTCCCACTCCTAACATTTGATGCTTTGTATCTTTGCTATTGTTTATTTAAAAGAAAAAAGGAAAAATACATGTCTTTTATTTTTGAATAAGCTAAAAGACGGACTAATTACAATTTTCAGCCATAATAGCCTATTAGTTTTTTTTTGTTGCGATTAAACTATATCTTATCAAAATCATCATCATTGGCCTGAGGATATCGAACGCTGGATGTAGGCGTCCCCTAATAATATTAATCATATGGGGGGATTTGGCTTAGTCACCACGCTTGGCAAGAGGGTAGGTGCAGTAGGTCTTTACCCAGGTAAATTCCGTTTTCTTAGGTAGATCTTTACCCAGGTAATTACCCAGGAAAACCCAGATTTCTTAGGTAGATCTATACCCAGGTAATGGGATGTAGGGGAGCGGCCTATCACCTTTTCGCTCCAAGCCAACCTCACCTGCCCGTGGTGCATCCTGCCGAACAACAAACGAGGCGCTGGCAACCGACTGATGGCGGTATAACCATCATAATTGAAGGCGTAGCTAAATACCACAGGCTGATGACGGGCAGCAGCGTCATCGGAGCGAGATGCTGCGTCCTGCGATCGCCAACCCGCCTGCCCAGCGTGGCGATTATGGGTATATCCTCCAGATGTTTGCCCTAAGTGGCGAGCAACTGGAGAGGCCTATCTCCAGCAGTGGACTGCAATAGGCTGGTGATGATGATGATGATACCCAGGTAAACGCTGCTGCCTATTTTTAACCCCCGACGCAAAAACGACGGGTGTTATAAGTTTAACGAGTATGTAAAGTTTAAAAAAAATAATTTTGATGAAATGTCACATGTAGCCTATTATCGTGCCCCAACTCTAGAGTTCCTAGGTACTTCATAAGTTAGCAACAGATAGTGTCTGATCGCTAGCTTAATCTTCGAACCCAACGAACCCCGAAAGCACATAAAAACGAAACATTTCCAAATTAAAAAAAAAAGTCATTCAATTACCGCTCCTCGACATTTTAATGAAAATTGACTTCGAAGTCTCGACGAGTTATTTCCTGCCGCTTAATTTGTGTGTCTCAAAATTTGATGACTTCTCAATATTCATACAAAATTCATCGGACCATCTTGTTTTTTTTTTCAGGCATAGAAGGTGGAACCCCGGATTCCAATTTAAGAGTTGATGAATATTCTGTTCCATGAATCGATTAAGTTGGCTGAATGGGGGAGTTACGATAAAAAATACAAGATGTAACTGAATCTGTGATAGGGACTTAGGGGGAAATCGCGATGACACACTCGTAATTCAATATCTTTCTTAGGGCGGGTTGTTAAGGCAAATCGTGAGGGGGTGGAGTATGAGAAAGTTCCTCCCATTGTTTTTTTTAATTATGATTAATTTAGTAAGGGTAATTAATACACAGAGTCAAGGGAGCGTATTATTTTGCTCCAAGCCACCCTCACCTGACCGTGATGCATCCTGCCAAATAACAAACGAGGCTCTGGCAACCGACTGGTGGCAGTATAACCATCACTATTGAAGGCGTAGCTTAATACCACAGGCCAATGACGGGCAGCAGCGTCAACAGAGCGACAAGCTACGCCCTGCGATCGTTAACCCGCCTGTCCAGCGTGGCGATTATGGGATCCTTTCAGACCTTCCGATGGTTGCCCTAAGTGGCGAACAACTGGAGAGGCCCATAAATAAATAAATAACCCAAGACATGCCACGCTGGGCCACACATAGCCATCTAGCCCCAAACTAAGCCGAAGGTTGTACTATGGGTACTAGACAACTGATAAACTTACTTAGATACGTTTTTTTTAGAAATAAATACATATTATACATATTAAACACCCAGACCAATATAAACATACATGTTTATGAACACAAATATTTGTACTGTGCGGGAATCGAACCCACGACCCTTGGCTCAGAAGGCAGAGATCACTACCAAATGAGCCATCGAGCCAGTCAAATTTCCTATGTTCAGCAGTCGACCGCAATGCTGATGATGAACCACCTAATTAAAATATTCACATCCATCTCCACCCCATAGACGCGTCTACGTCAAATTAACGCTTTAATACGTCTGTACCTTTCATCTACATGTACTAGTTTAGCAGTCACGGAATAGGATAATCTATTAATTAAGGAAATTTACATGAAACATGAGTATTTTGCTGACAAGATTATTGCAGCGTTTGAAGCGTAAAGGATCGTTAATAGCATCAAACGGAGTTTAATTAAATCAATAACAGCCAAAGATATGTATGTGCGAGTACCATAATGACTCTCATGCTCGGGACCATAGTAGAAGGAATGAAAGTAGGTCCACTGCTGGACGCCGTTTTACGCCATTTTGAGCAAACATCTGAAGGCAGTCCATGATCGCCACGCTAGAGAGGCGGGTTGGTGATCGCAGGGTGTAGCTCCTCGCTACGGTAACACTGCTGCCTGTCATCAGTCTGTGGTAATTAGCTACGCCTTCAATAGTGATGGTTATACCACCACCAGTTTGTTGCCAGAGACTTGTTTATTATTCGGCAGGATGCACCACGGGCAGGTGAGGATGGCTTGGAGCAAAAAGATGACAGGACGCTCCATTATATGTATCCCAAACCCAAGCCGCTATAATAATAAACCTTTATTTTTAGTTAGTAGTCACGGGTGAGAACCTGCGCTGGTGGTGTCTTAGAGGCATGTTTCCTAGGAGCCCTTGACATCACCCCTTGGCACATGACGAAGGGACCAGAGTTTTAGTGGGTATTCCCTACCTTCCTTCCATCTTCAGGCTTTGTACCGCCTCCTACTCTGAACGGTATCAATGTAAGTCCCATAATGCTTATAAAAAATTGGTAACGTATCTTACTGAGACGGTTTTGTACTATGTCATATAACACCGTATGTGGAGTTTGTAGCGAACGTAATTAAATGTTGAGATGTCGTTGATAATTAATAAAATTTCCTTCTATAGGCACTTTCAGTCGGTATGCTCATGGCGCTATGGGTATAACATTACAATTTTAGCGGGAATCGCCCATTTTACGAGGATAATACTACGCAATGGTGTTTTCAACGCGAGTTTATTGGGAAAGCCAAGTGGATGATTTTAGTTAAAAAGATATTAATAATACATATAAATGTATTATATTTACTACTATGTAACACATTAGAATACAGGATGCTGGATGGCCAAAGCCAGGGATAGAGAAATGTGGCGCGAATTATAAGAGCAGTGTTCTACATTCCCTAAACTAAGTTTTAACTTTATTTACAAACAAATATCTTATCTATCTAGCACGTACATCAGTTGTCTAGTACCTAGTACCTATTCATAGTAGGTACATTTTCTGTAGTACTGTTCTGTAGTTGTGTAGGTATTGCTTTTTTTGACACATTAATTTTTTTTTTATTAAAATTTAAATTATTTATCGCAATCAAGTAACAACCAAAGCAAAACACATTATCGTTGCTACACCAATTACAAACGTTCGATTGAAAACTGTCTAAATGTGATCCAGAAATATCGGAAAGTCCGTTTTTCCATTACGGTATGAAATATTCACAGATCAAAAATTTAGGAATGGCGTATTGAAAATTCAATTACAGAAATACAATGAAACGGGTTTTTTTACGCGGAAAATGGAGCAAAAGCAACGCAGGTCAGTTTCGGTGCGGAATCAAAAATCTGTGCGCCCGCCGTCTGATGGCGCAAAAAATTGACGTATACCCCCGTTTTTGATTTTAGAATGATCAACCCTCTGAACGGGATACATACTGGAGTGAATTTCGCTCTAAACCTCCGGACTTGGTTTGTTTTATTTTGTTTTATTGTATTCTTTTTTTGTACTGCAGTTCTGGCATTTATTTCCTTTCCCACTATGAGCTCCGGAAACCCTACTCGACACAGAGGTCATTTGGCTGCGGTATTCTATAGGGTGGAGGTCCTTCCCCAAACGGGCAGTTCCATTCGAGCGATGATTCGCTATGCTCTACTCCGTGCAGCGTGGTGGTTATGGGTGAAGCCTTCAGACGTTTCATTTAGTCCGAGGACCCTTGATTTGGTCCTTCGAGCCGGATATTACTGCGTTTGATCGAGTCTATTTATGTTGTCAACCTACAAAACTGCACACAATACACCGCCGTATACAATCAACGAGTCGGGCCGTCGCACTGTCCTTTTATGTGCCATCAAGTGGAAAAATGAATTATTCCTTCAATTTATAGAATAGCCCCCCAGGCGGGGGGCTATTAGCTCACTTCAATACCAGAATGTGTTATTGCCACTGACGTTTGGCGCGAACAAATAGACTTGTCTCATACAAATTTGCGGTTTTTCTTTTATTTAATTTGGTGTTGTTAGTTACGTACGCACTGCGATCGCCAACCTTCTTTTCTGACGTTTACTTGTTTATATTTACAAATACTATCTCTGTAAGTTTGTATACTAACTAGCACTCATAGTACAAGCTTCGGCTTAGACTTCTAAGTACTCGTATATCAATTGAGTGACTATTTAATTTTATTAATTAGTACTCACGCGTCGGATGTCAATTGAGAGACTATTTCATGAAAGAAATAATTATTTTATTCTAATATATAATAAGTTACGAAATGTACTTATTTACCTACTTAAAGGTATAAAATGTATTCATATTATTTATAAAATAAACGCTAACAGTTACACATTTGAGCACTTAAATAATATTCTGTGTACTTAGCTAGTCTTTTACCAAATGGGCGACTGTAGGGGAGAGTTGGCAATTACCGCGCCGTTGATAATTCCGCGCCCTAACATATTTTAAAAACTACACGTATTAAAGACCTAAACGACGATTATCCTGGTTGTACTAATGACGCCTACCCCCCCGATACCTCTCCCAGTTTCACCCAAGCAACCAAACACGGTACACATGCTTCTAAAGAAAATTGCAATTTCATCTATTTTTTTCGTGGTATCTTCATTAAGAGGTAAGTTTTGTTTAAATTACAATACAGTTTTGTGTTTTGTTGTATTTCGAAGTTAAGATATAGCATAATATATATGCAAATCATTGCAATGCTTATCACAAGGTATCTCCTTATTTTAGATATTAGAAAACAAATCAGTCGAGTTTGACAATTTCACGCCCAGGGCGCGATATTATCGATCTTAGGCGCGGAATTTTCGATTATGAAAGTTATAGGTCTAGATTAATTTTATGATTCAAATGACTGATCCTGGCGTAAAGAAAAGTACTGGAATCCAGATGATACATATGAACGGGGCTTTAGAAGCTGTGAGAAATGGAAGCAAAATAAAAACTGCAGTTCAAAACTAATGTTCCATAAAGTTAGAAGCAGATTCTGAATCCCTTATGGGAAGGAAAGCTACATTTCTACTTTATTAACGACTTCTGTGATTATCAGTAAGATAAGAAGTTATATTGTTGTTGACTGCTTAAAACTAAAATGTAACCAAAGAGAATTTTTATAGCGAAATCTATCTATATCTAAAAAGAAAATGAAGTACAGATTCAAACTTACATAATATGTATCAGAAGTAACGTAAAGTGGACAACTATAAAAAACAACCTACGTTGTTATTATATGTATTTAAGGCTTTTAATATTTTTATTATGTTCAATCAAAATTGTTTGAGACTACCCATCAGTCCGCTTATAAAGAAGTTCCTAAAATGTTTATTAAGTAAGTAACTTTTAAGTTTTTCTGGAAACATTTAAAAAATGATATTCATTTCTTCCATTTCGTAAGCGAAAATTATATGTTTAAGTTACTTGAAGCCTTCAGTGAAATAAATGATGATTCTGATAATAAATATTTTTAGACTTCTTATTTAATATATCTATCACCTAACGATACCTTAATTTTTTATGTATAGTGTACTTATAATATTTAAAAAAGTATTTAAAATTATTGGCACGGTTTTATCAACCGGGTCACGGTTTTATCAACACCGGGGCACGATATTTTCAGACCTGTTTGTTAATATCGCGTTTTCCCATTTTTTACAAAATTCTCAATATATCTTAAATTATTGCATAATTTTAAATTAGAAAAGTACTTAAGTGTAGCTTAATAAATATCCTTCCTATAAATAGCGAGCAGTATACTGTAATTCAAACCAGAGCTTAGTTATGGCCGTCGGCCCTTAGGGGCTCGGTATTTGCCAACTCTCCCCTAGTTGAAATTCGCTTACGAAAGTATTATTATATTGAAAAAGCAAAACTCTGGCTTTTATGAAAAGAACATTTAATAAAACATCGAACAAAGTTATATGGAATCAATTGTCCACCGTTTGCCGACGGAACCCAGAAAAGCGATGCCGCTACACAAATTATTCATACATTAACCCACGTAACCTTAAAAAAACAAACCATTAAAAATTCATTCCATTCCCCACAATGCCTTCTTTGTGTTAATTCCAAAAACATTCTTTAACTGAACGTCTATTGAATTAATTTTATTCTGTTGATTGTAAATTGAAAATGGTCGAATTTGAATTGCAAATGGCGTCGGCGATGGACCAATTCTACTTTCCATTCGACTCGAGATACGTTAATGTATTTAACGTTCGTTTAATTTTCGAGTGATTCGAATACGGCATTCGATTATGTGACGTCATCGGAGGAGCGAAACGCACGGGTCGCCGTTTGGCCGTGTATTTTTAACGGTGAGGATACATGGAGGCATCGGTAAGTTTGGAAATGCAAATGATGACGAGATACATCCTAGAAACTACTTATTGTAGTGTTCGGTGGTAGGAGTACTTGCCTTCCTCGGACCAGGAGTGCCGGCTGTTTTTCATCTGCTCAGGGCAGGCAGTAGAGAAGTGGCATACTTAAGCGCTACCCGAATAAAAAAAAGCTAAAAACGGAGCTACTTTTTTCTTATATTACTAGGGTGGAAAACAAGCTTACGGCCAGCCTGATGTTAAGCAGTCACCGTAGCCTGTGGACGCATGCAAGACCAGGAGTATCACACGCGCGTTGCAGACCCTTTAAAACCTCTTCACAACCTACACTACTTCATGAGTCGATCAAGACTATTATCTGGAGGATATACCCATAATCGCCACGCTGGGCAGGCGGGTTGGCGATCGCAGGGCGTAGCTTCTTGCTCCGGTGACGCTGCTGCCCGTCATCGGCCTGTGGTATTTAGCTACGCCTTCTATCGTGATGGTTTTACCGCCACCAGTCGGTTTGCCAGAGCCTCGTTTGTTGTTCGGCAGGATGCACCACGGGCAGGTGAGGATGGCTTGGAGCGAAAAGGTGATAGGTTGCTCCCTTACATCCCATCCCTTACATGTCTGTCGTCTGCGCTGCCCCTAATACGTATACTGCTTAGATATAGCTCGGCGTATGCATCAACCAGTACAAGAAACTTTAACAAAATTTACTTGTTGACATTCAAACCCGTCCATAACTAACCCCATTTAGCGTGGCTACAATTTTGGCAGAAAATGGTCAAGATATTTGGCGCTTGGCGCTCCTCCCGCAGCTATGGACCGTTTATTGTCGTTGACATCGGTTTTCGATTGGTGATTGCAATTTATGGCCGGTCGAACTGAACGTTTAGCAAAGAGGAGGCTATTTTCTATAAAATGTTAGATGTACGAATGCATTTAGTCTTAACTAATATTATAAAGCTGAAGAGTTTGTTTGTTTGTTTGTTTGTTTGTTTGAACGCGCTAATCTCAGGAACTACTGGTCCGAATTGAAAAATTATTTTTGTGTTGAATAGACCATTTATCGAGGAAGGCTATAGGCTATATAACATCACGCTGCAACTATTAGGAGCGAAGAAATAATGGAAAATGTAAAAAAACGGGGAAAAAAATAACTATTCCACGCGGACGAAGTCGCGAGCACAGCTAGTATGGATTAAAGCTACAGTCATCACTGTGTGATTGGCAGGAAGACTTTGTTGTTTAGTTGGGCTCACTTTTGCAATAGTATTTTGAAAAGTGGTAGGACTTACGAATCTTATGTTTGGCCCTAATTTTATTTCGTGTATTTCTTACTAGCGATCCGCCCTCGCTTCGCTTCGAGTGTTTCAGATTTAAACATTTTAAAACTAAATATAGCCAATGTTACTCAGTGATAATGTAGCTTTCTAATAAAAAAATAATTATTAAAATCGGTCCAGTACTTTTTGAGTTTAAACATACAAGATACAAATCTTTCCTTTTTATAATGTTAGTGTAGATAGTGTATGCCCTCACTTTTTGGGAGGTGTGAGTCCCACACACCATGCCGCCTCCCCGCGGAGACCTAATGCATTCCCCTCTAAAAAAAAAAGATAGTGTAGATGATATTTCGGATCTGTTGTAAGCAAGTATAAGTAAGTTTGTTATAACAGTGACGATCAAAAATCATACACGACAATAACACTGTATGTAATGTTGTCTGATATATATAGGTAAGTGACGTCATATGTTCCCACTCTTACGCAACGCTCAGTATTGTTATTTCATTACTCTACTTGTAATGCATTTTCCTGCCGAGTTCTGATTAAATGGACTACCAATGTGGAGTAATGAGGATGATTTATGTAGACTACGTTATTTTTAATGCCGTTTTAATTCCTGCAGCGCTACTAATAGGTAGTAATAAAATATTACTTCGTATAAAGAATTCTCTAGGTACTGGCTTGCTACGCGGGCCACGGTTCAATGCTGAGTGAGGCCCTTTCATATTGGATGTCCAACTCCGCGTCCGGTCTTAATGTTTCTAATTTTTGTTGTTTTGTTTCGCTTATTTTTGTGTTGAATATTGAAATGTACGTATCTTATTTAATTGATGTAATGTTGTGATGTCCTAATATAATAAATATTTTCTTATTCTTACTTTTTGATAGAAAACCAAGTAAAAGATACTTGAATTTCTATGTATTTTATGACATAGGGGGCAAACGGGCCTGATGGTCACTGATGCATGATGATCACTTCAGCCCATGGACACCGTACCATACATAATACCACCTGTTAATAAAAAGAAAAAGCACACTACGACAGTTATCAAATTAGCATTCTTCTAAACACTTAACGAGGCAAACCTCATGCATGTTTTCAAACAAACCAAGACCATTTAGACCGCAAATGTACGACCGACGAGTTGCATTCCTGATTCAAAGCCAGTGAAGTCAGCGCTCGCCTGTCAATAATGGAGTCCGTTGAAGATCTATTAATGGAAACAGACCGTAAGGCTGCGTCTTCATAGAAGCTGAACTACGTGGATTTAACGGAAATTTAGCAATGATAAGGAGATGTAAGGGAGCGGCCTATGATCTTTTCGCTCCTAGCCACTCTAACCTGCCCGTGGTGCATCCGGCTAAATAACAAACGAGGTTCTAGTAACTGACAGGGGGCGGTATAACCATCATGATTGAAAGCGTAGTGAAATACCACAGGCCGATGACGGGAAAATAGCGTCACTGGAGCTAGAAGCTACGCCCCACGATCGCCAACCCGCCTGATCGACCAGTACCTATGCCGAAAGGCGGGTAGTCGTAGTCTTTCACGGAATCTCTGAACGGAGCGCAAGGGATCCCCCTAAAAGGCTTTAGTTACTTTTTCGAACAGGCAGGTATATCTCGTTGTATTCATTCACCAAAACTCGTAGAGCGCACTGTGAAACCGCCCTAACTGCCTCTTCTACAAAATTACGATTTGCATACGAGCGGCTCCAACTAATATTCTTGCAATATTTAGTTTGTTATTGGCAGAATCCTTTGAACGTTCTACTGTGGTTTGAATTAAATAATGTAGGTGGTAGGGGTTGTTACGTCTACATTATTTGGAGCTCAATTAACACGCTTTAGTAGATTCGATAATGCGATAGATTCTTAAGACAATGCTTTAAAGTCTGTTTTTGATTCTCATGATGTTTCTGAACTAACCAATGAGCGAGTTGCAAATACTTACAAATTGACACAACACCAAAGGTACTACAGAAGGCATGAAGGCCTTCCAGCTCATGTGTTTCCTTCTTCTTACAATCCTGGGTTCTTTAGGCGGGGCGTGAAAAAGCATCTCAGTGGGCCTTCAGGGTGAGGGCGACAGGCACAATGGGCTCTATTGTGCCTGTCGACCTAACTTCTGGACCTCACGACCGCTTACCATCAGGTGGAGTGAGGTCATCCAGAAAGCTCTTCTTATAAAAAAAAAATGACGATAGGAACTGCCAAACAATTCTAATATTATTATCTTGTCTTTCTTGGCAGCTTAGTATAATTATATAGCATACAACCTTGTAGACTCTCTGGAACACGTTTATGCTTATTTGGTCTATATTTATTTACATTTTTGTTCTGTCACTCCAAACAGGTTCCACTAGAATACCAGCGTCGCTATGGTGTCCTTGACGCCACAACGGCATAAGCTGAGGATGGAACCTGATTGGCCACACACTTTCGTTCTTTTTCTAACTTTTCTTTTATATTCTCTGCTCATGTGATAATGTGTATTTATACTATGTATTACCTGTGTCTTGTGTTGCCAATAAAACATTTTTCTTTCTTTCTTTATTCTTTCAAATAAAGAACTATCTATATTTTCAGGGATCATAAGGTGACCTACAGTACGTTTAACTCTTGTAAGTAAGACATAAGATAGAAAATAAACTTTATGAAGTACGCCAGAATAAGCCTTCCGCGTCGTTCTGGGTCAAGAACTATCGTTTTACACAGCTTTAACTGAAGGTTTATTTGGGCGGAAATCTTTTTTCTTATCTTTATTCAGTGTCGCATTTCGGCGGAGCTATATGGATTTATGCAATAAGTTTTGTGTTGCGAAATCTCTTATTTAGTCGTTGTTACTTGGCTGAATTTTGAGGAGACTGTTAGTATTGAAATTTCTGGTTCATTCAAAACATTGATAGACAACCAATATTACAATTACTTACTATGATAAAAGCAAATAAATAAGCAAAGTTTTACAAAAAATACGTGATTTTTAAATCATAATATCTTTTTACCAACGTTATAATTAGGCTATCCATCATGCACCTATCAATACCAATTTCTCACAAAGCAAGTGCTTAGCAAACTGAACTCATAGCCTCCTTATGCTCAGTAGGTAGGTACAAGACTAACAGTAAACGTTCGTCTATAATGATTAATCAGTTAAGTAGACTAACTACACATATCATCTCGTATACTGGCTCGTATATTGGTATTTGTAAATGGTACACAGTACAAAATATGGTCATTATGAAATGAGACACATTATTGTTTTACAGAGAACAAATTTGTATTTTTGGTAGTATCGAAATATTGGACGATGAGAGGGAAAGAATAGAGAGTGTACCTCTGTTAACGCACCCATTTAATTTTATTATCTTTAGTATGTCCTGTCTACTTGGCTAGTCCTTGGGGACTGTCGAAGTTGACTTAAATGTACGAAGTGAAAATGCCCGTTTTTTTTGCTACTACATAAAATCGAGTTTCTTTTATTACTCAAAAGAATATACGATACCGAATCCAATCATAAACAATACTAAAACAAAACAGTTGTATGCAAAATGCTTAAAAATGCCGGAAAACTCGGAAATTCTGAGGAGCATTAGCTTAAATGCGCCATTGCACACGTAGAATATGATAACGCCGTAGCACTGTTACCGACGCTCGTAGCAGTCTACGGCTGAGTGCTACGAGATCGTAGAACGTAGCCGTATTAGTAGATCAATTCAGATTACTGCTACGTAGGTGTTTTCGTAGTCAAGGAACGTTTCTGAGTACATAACTGTACTCGCCTCACTAGATTTGCTCTCAGCTTCTTTGTATTAACTGAATACAATTTTTGACTGGTCCGAGGGCTCATTTGGTAGTAACTTATTTAACCTTTAACTAGTGACGTGATAAATTTGTAACACTATAAGGGACGCGTAGTCTCACAGGCTACTATTTTCCAAGTCAATTTTTTTGATAAAATTGCTTTTGGACGTTTTCAATTTATGTTGATATATTTAACTATTGGTATCTAATAAAACATATGTAAAAGAATTCAATCATATTTTCTTAATTGTTTAGACAATAAACGATAATTAACAAATAGTAGTACGTTTCATACTTAGTTGACATGAGATCCTATCTTTAGCCTTTTAATAGACCTTCACATATTACAATGGCTGATTTAACACATTTTACCAAAAAATTTAATTAATAAAGTCACGAAAATACATAAAAACGACTCCTGAAAACCAAAAATAAAAATTCTGACACTATGTATGGCCAAACATTTTTGGGACACATTTTGGGGGACATTATTGGAGCAAAAAATTTTCTAATAAATAGGATCTCTTCTGGAATATTCTCCTCTTGATCATTTTCACTAAGCTGTTAAAGTTCGCGATCGAAAACCAAGAACTTGCCAAAAACACTTTCGTTGTGAGATTGGTCCGTACTACGAACTCCGTACCCAGCATCAGGGCATTAAATTCCTCTTTCAAGGTTTTTTTTCTGGACTGACTGTCTGAACTCTCTGTTTGTAATATATTTTTTACGAATTCGTGGCTTTTACTTTGTTTTTTCGTGAGCTATCTACTAAAAATAAAAAAATTGTACGAAAAAATATTTGTTTGACAACTAGGGACGCGTAGTCTCACAGGCTACGGCTGATTTTCAAATTAGTATTACTTACACATTAAACAACTGATGCCACATCTGTATGCTTCTGCGGTTGTTTTAACACTAAAACAGAAGGTACTGAGACGCGGGGTGGCGGCAAGTAGAGGGAAGTGGTCAATTCTATGATTTCGCAAAACACGCGTCGCCTGTGAGACTACACGTCACTAGTTAAGGGTTAAAAATAGTAACACGTAACACATTTGCTACAAAGATTTTTACTACTAAGATAGTTGCCTAATTTACGTATAATTTACATTTAATTTAAACCGATTTATATTATTACGTCTTCACATCTCTCTATAGCTACAAGAATAAACCATAATAGGAAACAATCATGTTTTGACAGCTACCTATCTTAACTAATATTATAAAGCTGAAGAGTTTGTTTGTTTGTTTGAACGCGCTAATCTCAGGAACTACTGGTCCGAATTGAAAAATTCTTTTTGTGTTGAATATACCATTTATCGAGGAAGGCTTTAGGCTATATAACATCACGCTGCAACTATTAGGAGCGAAGAAATAATGGAAAATGTAAAGAAAACGGGGAAAAAATAACTATTCCACGCGGACGAAGTCGCGAGCACAGCTAGTGTGTATATAAAACATACGTACGTAATATTGTACAATAAACCTCAAATTATCCTCAAATATAAAATTCGGTAGGATTCACCAACAACCCTCATATTTAAAATCAGGATCATTACAAAATCCACGGAGCAAGCGATTTGTGTAGTAAATAGCAAATTAACCTTAGCTCAAACATTTGCCTCAGCTTAGCTTTCACATTAAATTCTAAATACAAGGGTACCCTCAGAATTTATCCATTCAACATTAAGTTGCTCGACAAACAAACCAATTCTAAACAGGAATGTCCTTCGTTCGTCAATTAACCCACAGCTCTACGAGTTTAATATTAAAGGCAAACTATCTTTATACAAAGCACGGACTGTCCCTCTGTATATTAATAAGGTAGGATATTTTATACAAATAGATTCAAAAGCGGACCAATAATCAGAGGGTACCCTGTCTCATGAATTCGTCTGTGACAAGTTTGGACAAGACACTGTCGGCGCCTTTCACTGAACCGCCATATTTGAATTGCAAATGGCCGAACCGAAACGTACAAAGAAAACAAGACAATTAATTCGGAAACAGTCGAGTGTTTGGTGTTTAATCAGTTAAGTAGGTATGTCGGTGTTGTCTGCGAGCGCAGACGTGTATCAAGGGTAGAACAGGGATGTGGTCGTGGCCGGAATGGGAACTAACGCTCTTATATAAAGTGCCACTTTTATAGAAATCTTTTTTTTTGACATTTTTTTTCACAATAAAACCTTCATGTACATTTCATGTTATGCTAAGAGATTGTACGAGTATTAAAGGTGTAACGCACTGTTTTAAGCTTTCATTCACGGTCGCTGTTTGACGATTTATAAGTGCAAGTTTCAAATCTATGTGAATATAGATATTTTCGACATTTGACTGTAACTGTCACAGTGATGCTTAACGATAGGAACGTTACTTAAACGAAAATGAATAGTATGAATAGTCTATTTAATGGATGTAAGGGCCTATCATCATTTCGCTCCAAGCCAACCTCACCTGCCCGTGGTGCATCCTGCCGAATAACAAACGAGGCGCTGGCAACCGACTGATGGCGGTATAACCATCACAATAATTGACGAAATACCACAGACCGATGATGGGCAGCAGCGTTATCGCCTTTCGCGTTTGCCTAAAGTGGCGAACAACTGGAGAGGCCTATGTCCAGCAGTGGACTGTGATAGGCTGATGATGATGATGAATAGTCTATAGATATCAATAGGCGATTATGGAATCGCCACGCTGGTCAAGCGGGTTGGTGATCGCAGAGTGTAGCTCCTTGATCCGGTGACGCTGCTGCCCGGTATCGGTCTTGCAATCATGATGGTTATAACGCCTTCAGCCAATTCGACGTGTATTCTAAATTTACGTTTGAGATATTTATTTATATCAAACACAATGTACAAAATTAAGACCGTCCTTTGTGCATACAAGGCTGTTCTTTCCTTGATACAATTACGTGAGTAAGAGTGGGGTATTTTAGCCTGTTCGCTCCATTCAAGCTGACTGCGCCATACGAGTACCTATATATGAAAATCTTCCCGAATCATTCCTGAATTAAAATTAAACGAAATGAAGATGTTAACCCATTTATCGAATGCAAATATGTAATTGAGTATTTGAAAAAGAAAACTAATTACAATTGACAGATATTTGTTTTCGGATGTTAATTAAATACATATTATTGTGTTTGGCAACGTCACAATGAACATTGAAAAAAAATAAGTTGGCCAATAAAATTTTAATGAAGGAATTTGCGACTTTAGTTATGAAGGGAATTCAATTATATATTCCTTTCAGTACCTACAATAAAAATATTTGTTTTCAATTTGTGTAACAAGTTTAATATGTTTCAACATTTAATTAAATTTAACGTCTATCAACAGTGTGAAGCACCAGTAAACAACACGTGTGGGAGCGTGTCAGCCAAGTTCTTGCCAAGTGAACTGGCGACCGCACCCATGTGTAATATTACATACCTACCACCTGGATAGTAATTAATGCCTCATTTATGATTATAATTAAATTATGAAATCATTTATATATCAAATATAATTACTTGGTCAGTTCCTGTGGTAAGCAAAATACAGGTGGCTTTTACAAGCGTATTTAAATAAAATAAATCTATAAACTTTATAATAAATCCGTAGAGAGGTTAATTCTGTACATGCAATATATTTACAAAATAACTATCAGGGGGTGATTGGTGATCGATACTGATGCCAAAAATGCAATCAGTAAAATGTTTGTATGTCTGTCCGTCTGTCTGTCTGTCTGTGTGTTCGTTATAGAAACAAAAACTACTCAACGGTAGGACGACTTCACACAACCTCAGAATTACTTCACAGGTGCGCAAATAAATATTCTATTCTATTATATTCAAATTTCCTCACGATGTTTTCCTTCATCGTAAAAGCGTTGAATAAACGTACATCATCATAATCATACCTGCCATGTCTATGTCCAGCAGTGGACTGCGACAGGCTGATGATAATGAAGTGTTATTCCCTTTGAGATCAGTCCAATGTGATGCCGTACGATTTATAGACTTGTTATCGTCTAATATAAACTGTTTGAAGATAACATAACTCTCTAGCCCCATTTCTGCGTTATCTCAACGATCAAATGTTTCGTTAGGTAACTTTTTACTGTCGCGACAATTATTTTTTCGTAACAACTGCTTGCTTTACGGCCTTTCCCATTAAAAGTTGACGAAAACTTAGACGGTAGGGAACGTGTGAAAAGAATTGCAGATACACAGTATGTAGCTGTGTATCTGACGAGCTGACGGCTGCGCGCGCGCAATACTGTTTTGCGTGTCTGGGTATTATAGTTGTTTGTAAATTTTATAATGAGTGTTCGCGGTGATACTACACTGCCGCAATACAGTTTTATAACTAGTGCGGAGGGTAGTTGTCATTCTGCAATGTTACTATAGGCACTTTCCACAGCTGTTGTACTGGGCATGATAAATATTATGTAACATGTGTTTTTTTGTGATTTAATCAAATAAATTATTCTTATTCTTATTATTCTTATGTAGGGTATAAAGGTACATGTGCATTGTATGATCCTTTCGTTCCGATACTTGGTTTCCTAAGTTAATTGATCTTACATACATACCAATTGCTTTTATGATCGGCTCCCCAATACGCGTATACACACACATAAAGACATTGTACTCACACTTATCGTTCTAATGTTAATTCTTCTTTCTTTTTACTTTATATTATCTTTATGTAAAGAGAGGTATAGCGAATCTTCGCTCGAATTGAGCCGCCCATCCGGGGAAGGACCTCCACCCTATAGAATACGCAGCCAAATGACCTCCGGGTCGTGTTTCTGCCGGTGAGTAGGGTTTCCGAAGCTCGCCGGGGTTTAGGGTTGGGCTGGCATGACGGTGGCAACTGACAGGTAACTGACCAGTTACTTGCCCATTGTCACAGCGATTTGGGCTTCTCTTTTGCTTTCCATTAGGCGTAGGGAAGCCATTACGTCGAGCTACTATAAAAAAATCGCGACTAAGAGTTCATTGCATGTACTTGAAAAAATACGACCTTTGGAAACGAACAGTTTTAGATAGGAATGAAAGTGCAGACGTGAACTACGGAATCCAAAAAAGGAAACGAAACTGTGAAGGTCGTTCCCCGCAGGTGGCGCCTCGTCACGCCAAATCAACCCTTAACAAACAAATCGTGCTCGGCCCAACGTTTTATCTCAAATACGGAATCGGAACGCGATATTTTTTTTCCCGGTAAAAATAATTTTACAAGATCGCAATGTATTCGCAGGGCTGTCAATATTTTGTTCGCGACTAAAACGGTTATAATAATACCTACTGGTGTATGGATTCACCGTTATTGTTTACACTTACTTAAGAGAGGTGGAGCATAGCGAATCTTTGCTCTAATTGAGCTGCTCGTCCGGGGAAGGATCTCCACCCTATAGAATACCGCAGCCAAATGACCTGCCGGTCGTGTTACTGCTGGTGAGTAAGGTCTCCGGAGTTCGTGGGGGGTTAGGGTTGGGCCGGCATGGCGGTGGCTACTGACAGGTAACTGACCAGTTACTTGCCCGTTGTCACAGCGACTTGGGCTTCTCTTTCGCTTTTCATCAGGCGTAGGGTAGCCATTATGTCGAGTTACTGTAAAAAAAAACTTTAAAAAAGCTGTTTCAAAATACATACATACAGAAACAATAATAGGACGTTAACAGTTTAGAACAGTAAATAAGTTTTTTTTTGAACGCGCTAATCTCAGTAACTACTGGTCCGAGGCTATATAACATCACGCGCACACGCAACTATTAGAAGCGTAGAAATAATGGAAAATGTAAAAAAAACGGGGAAAAAATTACTATTACACGCGGACGAAGTCGCGAGCACAGCTAGTGTTGATATATAATGGCTTCAGTATAGACAACCCTGCTCCATATCATTGGGTTCCGATTTAAAGACGCAATTTAGGGTCCTTTCAACCTCGGGTCTTCCTTTCAACGGTTGCGTTCTACACAAATATTAAACCAAATCTGATGAATATTAAAAAGCAGACAAGGTTGAGTCGGGCTTATTTTATTCAAATCCTGTTGGTAATCTTAAAAATGCACACGTAATTACGTTTTTGTTATAAATCAAAGTCTTTGGATCTGTTTCCAATATTCTTATATTTTTTTTAACGCCATCAGGCAAGGTGGAGTGACGATTTGCGCAAGATGGCTGGCAGAAGGTTTTTCTTATAGTAGCTTGACATAGGTAATGGCTTCCCTACGCCTGATGAAAGCGAAAGAGAAGCCCAAGTTGCTGTGTCAACGGGCAAGTAACTGGTCAGTTACCTGTCAGTTGCCACCACAGTAGCTTTCCAACAGTGGAAGAATTATTCGAATCGTTCTAATAGTTTCGGAGCCTATTCATTTCAAACAAACAATCAAATCTTTCCTCTTTATAATTATTAGTTTGGAAGACCACCTAAATTATGCAGCTATTACATTCTTTCCTGGTTGTAAGTATAAAGTATTTTTTAATGGTGCACACTAGACAACTGATAAAGTTACTTAGATAAAATTTTTTTTGTAAATAAATACATACTATACATAGAAAATACCCAGACCAATACAAACAGACATGTTCATGAACACAAATGTTTGTACTGTGCGGGAATCGAACCCACGACCCTTGGCTCAGAGGGCAGAGGTCACTACCAAATGAGCCACCGAGCCTGTCAATAAAGTCTATCTATCTAATTACACAGAACAAACTCGTCTAAATAAAGTTGAGCACGCCCTATCGCTTGCTTGCAGGTACAAAAATACACGTCAGGGCGTACTCATCTCTTATTTATCAGAACCGGGATAAGAATTAATTAATAGAACCCGCAAGAAGGTCGTTAGGCCGCAAGGAGTTTTCCTCAAACCCCTTGGAAACAGGAATTCCACCCCCGAGGGTGATCCAGACGTAGAAGGGTAGCCTTTTTAAAGTAATTGACCATCAAAGCGGGTACGGTATGTTTTTGGGTTTTTCGCTTGTAAACTTATCGGTTTTGGTGATTGAAATATGTTTGTACAGACCTTGGTTTAATGGAAGGGGTTTTTTCTTTATTAGCGAGTATTTTCGCCTCCTGTTTTTCGGTTATCTTAAAACTGTAAAAATAGAATAGAAACCGTTTATTTGGTACATTAACACACACCACTTAAACACAATATTGTACATAGATCTAGATAAGACTTAAAACTAAAACATAAATTTGGACAATTTTATTTTAAATAAAATACTTAAAAATAAAGATAAAATGTACCAAAATGGTCTCCGCTCAGTATTCGGCCGTGACGGCTAGAGTGTCGTCACGACCACTGGTATTCTGCGGAGACCGGGAAGATGGCCGGCGACAGCCCACAATAAATACAGGCAGTAGGTATGAAGTACTCTGAATCTAGGGAAATGAAATATAATAAATAAATATATGGGTTAGATATATTTAGAGGAATTTAAAAAATACATTACATTTAAAGAAGACATTATAAAGATGAATAAATAAATACGTTGGCAGGTACATTCACTATTACGAGTATATAATAATGTAACTTATTTCAGTAGGTGCTTACTTATACTTGTAATAGGTATGCGTACCTATGTTACAATTGCGATTTATGTGTCCCTTTGCAAATAACTTATGGTGTTTTTTATATCTTAATTTAAATGTTTGAACAGTGGTATGGCAGATTGTAATCGATCGAAGTAAAATTATTAAATTAAAATATGTCTTGCGTTAAATTTATCAACAGTTCCACTTTGATCACAATCTTCTGAAAAAATAATACGTTAAATTGTAAGCGGTTGATACGGTTCTTAATGTTTCGACAGCTTACAATCTCGCAAGATGGATTATAATCTAACGGTTTACAATTTTACGGTGACGTAGAATACTCTTTCATCATCATTATCATCAGTCTATTACAGTCCACTGTTGGACATAGGCCCCTCCAGGTGTTCGCCACTTAGGAGAACAAGCAAGATGCTGTGGGGATTTTCTGTGATTTGTCAAAGGCATTTGATTGCGTTGATCATCAGACACTACTTATGAAGTTACGTCATTATGGTGTATCGAACGACTCGCTTAGTATGATACAGTCTTACCTGATAGGAAGAATCCAAAAAATTAATGTTAACGGTAGTCACTCCTCTGGCGCCCCCTTGCTTATGGGTGTGCCCCAGGGCTCAATATTGGGACCTTTGCTCTTTTTAGTATATATTAATGATCTTCCATGTTTTGCAAAAGACTTATGTGAGATGGTGCTATTTGCCGATGACACATCTTTAATATTTAAGGTTGACAGACAAAGAGAAAATTTTGACGAAGTAAATGATGCTGTCTCTAAAGTATTACATTGGTTTACAAGTAACAATCTGTTACTAAATGCTAAGAAAACTAAATGTATAAAGTTTTCAATGCCCAATGTCAGACAGGTCAAAACAGTCATTAACATAAATCAAGAACCCATTGATATCGTTAACTCAACAGTGTTCTTAGGTATCACCTTAGACTCAAGATTGCAGTGGGCTCCACATGTTGCTGCCCTGGCAGGACGACTTAGTTCAGCTGCATATGCTGTTAGGAAAATTAGACATTTAACTGATGTCGACACTGCGAGATTGGTTTATTTTAGCTACTTCCATAGTGTTATGTCCTATGGCCTTCTACTGTGGGGCTCAGCGGCAGACATCCAGACCATATTTGTTTTACAAAAGAGAGCTATCAGAGCCATATACAAACTTGGCCCACGTGATTCTCTTAGAGACCTTTTTAAAGAAATAAATATCTTAACTGTTGCTTCCCAATATATCATGGACTGTTTAATCCATGTTTATAAGAACAAGCACAAGCTTCCTAAAAATTCAGATAGGCATAAATTCAATACCAGAAACAGGCACAAGCTAGCTATTCCTAATCTGAGGTTGAATAAATGTGGAAAGTCATTTATAGGGCTTAGCATAAAAATGTTCAATAAATTGCCTCAATGTATAATTGATCTACCTATACAAAAGTTTAAATTATATATTAAAGGATGTCTAATAAAGAAAGGTTATTACAGAATTGAAGACTATTTAAGTGATAAGACTGTATGGTCAACTGCCAAATAAGCGGATGCTGCTCGCCTGCACTTTATCATAATAAAATTATAACCATTTCATTGGTTGTTTATATAGAGTCATATGTAACTTCTATTCTATGTAAGCTACGTCCTTCAGTTAATTTATTCATTTATTAGTTTTTATGATTTTGCCAAATATTTTATATTGGGGTAACTGGACTAGTCATGCTCACTAAAATGTTTCTGGGGTGGTGGCGCTGTGTGGCGGGTCGTTACACTCCCTCAAATATGGTTGAATGAAGCGATGGCTGGTACACACGTCATACTTGTGAACAGGTGCTGCCTTGGAGACTGGTCTACTCCTGATTGCCCTATATAGAGTATGTTAAGGTTAATTTTTTTTTTAATCTAATTTATAATTAATTTTGTAAGGCCCCAGACTGTATGACGTGGTCGTAGTTAAAAGTATAAATGTGATAATAATATTGTAAACACCATTTTGAAAAGAGCAACTACACGAGTTTCTTGCCGGTATCTTCTCGGTAGAATGCTGCTTTCCGAACCGGTGGTAGCTTCGACGATTTGTAAGTGTTTTTCATAAAAACCTATACAAATAAAGATTATTTTGACTTTGACTTTGACTTTGACTTTTGAGGAAAAAAACGTTTGGAGGATATACCCATAATCCCCACGCTGGGCAGGCGGGTTGGCGATCGCAGGGCGTAGCTTCTCGCTCCGGTGACGCTGCTGCCCATCATCGGCCTGTGGTATTCTACGCCTTCAATTATGATGGTTATACCGCCATTAGTCGGTTGCCAGCGCCTCGTGTGTTTTTCGGCAGGATGCACCACGAGCAGGTGAGGTTGGCTTCGAGCGAAATGATGATAGGCCGCTCCCTTACATCCCTCTTAAATATTCTTATTTGAATATTCTTGCGCACCATTACACACCATAAAACAAACTTAGGGTAGAAGATAGTTAAATAAATAAAGGGTGAGATGAGCTATCACCTGAAGTTAAACTGATTAAGCAGACTTGAAATGTTTGATTCAATTTTAATTTGTTTTCCAGGAATCATAATGACTAACCGATTATTGTGATTTGTCTATTCAGGTTATACAAACAATAAACTTCATTATCTGGCTTTCAACTAAATATATTTCATATTAATTATTATATTGAACCATGGAATATTATGATTAAATAATAATGTCCCTGATCGGTATTAAAAATCATTACTAAAAAGCTAATTAAAATTTACACCGAAATTTTGGCGAAATACTGTCCTCAGTGGCTCGATGATGACTCATTTGGTAGTGACCCCTTCCTTTTGAATCAAGGGTTTGATTCCCACCAAAAACCATATTCAAGCGATGAAAATTTCTGTTTCTTCTTCTGTGTTAATATTGAATTTTAGTATATAGGTACATTGATTCCAACTTCCATAACATACAAGTAACATAACCTTCAAGAAACAAGCGAATTCCTATTTAAAAGGCCGGCAGCGACCCCAGAACTCGATTTGTTTTTATAGTAGCCCGACGTAATGGCTTCCCTACGCCTAATGGAAAGCGAAGGAAGCCCAAGTCGCTGTGACAACGGGCAAGTAATTGATCAGTTACCCGTCAGGTGCCACCGCCACGCCATGCCGGCCCAACCCTAAGCGTAAGAGCTCAAGAAACCCTATTCACCGGCAGAAACACGACCCGGAGGTCATTTGGCTGGCGGTCTATAGTGTGAAGGTCCTTCCCCGGATGGGCGGCTCAATTAGAGCGAAGATTCGCTATGTCCTACTTCTCTATGATTTGAGTTGAGATTTGAGTCATCACACTTGCTTGTCTGCCGCTTCTCACGTGAAAAAAGTAAAATAATAAGTGATAAAGCCACTTACTATAGATACTATAGAATTCTTTGGGATTTGGTCCATGAATGTCTGATATAATATTTATTTAAACATTTGTCAAGTTACTTCGGTTGCGTTTCGTTGTCATTCGTAATATGGGAGCATATTATGGGACCCATGGGATAGTGACGTTCTCGTTGTCGCAGTGACTTGGGCTTTTTTTCGCTTTCCATCAGGCGCAAGGAAACCACTATCTACTTTAAAAAAAATGAGTGAATTTGACCCCAAAGCTACCTTTTAAAATGCTTCGTTAATGACTCTTAATAAGATTATGATAAAGGGGTATTATTATGATAAATGTGTTAAATTTTAGTAAAACTTAATTTTAACATTGCCATAATCTTAAATTAAATACTTACGCACTTGGACAAAACAGCCAAGCTTGTCTTGGTTCCATTTTCAGTTTTTAAAAAGTAAACGTCAATAAAAAAATACAGCAAAACGTTGAGCACAGGCCTGCAGTAAGTAAAACATTACTAAAATTTAACATAGTCATCTTTGCGTATCCATAAAAAAAAAAATTCGAACACCCGCATTCAAATCGCAATAATTTTATATCCACTTAAACGAATGAGGGTCAAAACGATCCTCGGCCGTCTAAATCCCAATTCATTTACTCGAAATACTTGTACCATGTACCGTAAACTTTCCTATTCGCGTTCCATTTTCGAAAATTCAAACTCCATCCCGCACGTAATGCACAAGTTTGTTGCCAGCAGATGGCTCTGAGCTAGGGGTGTCGATATGAATGCAGGACCGTTTGTGTCAGAGTCTGACGTATAGTGAGTTCAGTGTAAGCCGGTCTGTCGTGCGGTGCGGTCGGGCTGTGTGGGCGTCACTCGCACTTTTCCCGGTATTTCGAATTGACTTGACGATTTTCGGAAGGATTTGTGATTGTGTTATTGTTTTAAATGTGACCGCTGGGATGTTTACAGCTGTTGAGAAGCCGAGGCAAGGTAAGATAAGTTTTAGTTTTGCAAATTTGGCGCCAGTTTTTAAAAAGTTTTGAATGTCGAACTTTGTGGAACAATTTTTAGCGTGTGCGTTTCTAGGTCATATTGTTAATTTTAAGCAAAATGTGTGATACGAAATAGGTATTCTTGTCTTAGTTAAAACACGGACAGGCGATAAAGATTGTTGATTCATTTTGCTAAAATAATGCAGCAATGGTCATTAGATCGAGCAGTGAAAAAGAAAAATCTAAATATTGTTTAAATATCAGTGAAGTCATTAATTTAAAACAATATGATTAGCACATAACAATTTTATATTCAACTAATTACTATACTTTAAATTCGTTCTATTAAATTGTTCTATTATTCTTAATTAAAAAATAACATTCTTTAATTAAATTAAAGACGATCAAATCATGATTGCAAAAAAAAGTCCATAAAATTGAACCATTGTAGAAGTTTAATGAAATACTTTGAACTTTAAGCGTGTGAGAGAAACGTTAAAAGTTTTTTATTAGTCGAAAGATATTTTAATAAATCTTTTTAACACCCCACTTTTGACTTATGAATAAGTGATTGGTTTAAAACAGCTTAAAAGGTAATTATCACAGGGACTATTTCGAAAGATTTTACTGCTTTGAAAATATAATATTCATTACTTAATAATGGAAGTGAAATTTAGGTAGGTAGGTAAACAAGTGTATGGGTACTGAATACAATCTGCGGTCCAGATATGACACATACATTCTTATACTCATATGAATGTACAATACGAGTATAAAAATGTACAATTTACAGACTTGCCATATTTGCCTTGTAGCACACTACTGCCATACTTGTTTCTGTTTAACCCAATGGTTGACTAGTAGAGAACTTCTATACGGTATCAGCCCGGGCCTTTTGTACACTTTTAATTGTGCGATAAAGATTCAAGAAATGAATAAATTATGCTCGGTTTTATGGACAAATTTACGCAATGTGTGCTTATCTGGTGACGGACGGATAGACAAACAAATTAACACTTGAGTTTTAGTAATAGGGTCCCTTATACTTTGGGTACGGAACCCTAAAAACGATTTCATCTGATACGCAAAATAACTCAAAGCTCAAAAAGGCATCAGTCCAAATAGAGTAATTTAAGCATACCTACATGATTTTATCCAAAATATACTATTACATAATATATCTACATGAAAAACGTATTATTATAAGGATGTTCATTTAAATTAAAACATGTTTTGTAGACCGCAACTGTTCACTGAATATTACATAAATTAATATTTTACGAATCTTTAATCTGTAAATCTTTTTTAATGCAAAGGTTGTGTGCTTCATTTCGAAATGAAATATATTTTAAAAGCCATGATGCATAATATTAAACAAATTATTATTATCCAACTACTTAATATAATTATTACAAACTAGTTTATAGGGCTAACATTATTATTACTCACTAGCTGTGCCGGCGGCGTCGCCTACGTGGATAACGGGTTTCAAAATTAACAAACTTCCATGAAATGGTACCTAAATTTTAAGTTAGACCTCTAGCAATACATTGGTAAAAACCATTTAATTCCATGCTGTAGTTTTCGCGTGATGCGCGATCAAACATTTGTTTTTTTTTTTACTTAGCCCTTATTGTCCCACTGCTGGGTGAAGGCCTCCCCCAAGTTTCTCAGTTTGCCAGTCGCATAGGTGGCTGTCCAATTCATCACGCTACCCCTTTTTTTGGTCTGCCTCTCTGACGGAATCCATCGATTTGGCTGCCACTGGGTGATAACATACAGATGTAAATTTGTCCCGTTTTCCCAACACTTCCCGTCACTGCTCTGCTCCTATTGATTGTAGCGTGATAAAAAGTATACTTTAACCTGCCCAGGAGTATAAAAAAAATCGTACCAAGTTTCGTTAAAATCCGTCCAGAAGTTTTTTTTCTGTAACGTATATACCTACAGACAGACAAAAATTTTACTGAATGCATTTTTGGCATCAGTATCGATCACTAATCACCCACTGATAGTTCTTTTGAAAAAAATATTTCATGTACAGAATTGACCTCTATAGAGATGTTATAAGTATAGATTTATTTATTTGTATAAAAAAAGATATGAACCGTCCCTAATCAGGACAGACCTTTAATAAGCAATATCAACGCAACAACCCGTACAAAAGTTGAAATATTACCTAAGTTTAATTTTCCCCGCACTCTACATTGTAAAGAGCGCAAGGACGCTTGCCAAATTTGGTTCAGTTAATGCGAAACTGTGGAAAATTAATGATATTACTAAGGTACACTTCTGTGGTTGTACGTTAGCCATGCGCTACATAAATCTATAAGCAAAATTTTAATTCCCCATTTTCAGCTTCATTTGTAATATGTATTTATTTACAAAAAAAAAGTATCTAAGTAAGTTTATCAGTTGTCTAGTACCCATAGTACAAGCTTCGGCTTAGTTTGGGGCTAGGTGGCGCTGTGTGGCCCAGCGTGGCATGTCTTGGGTTATTTATTTATTTATTTATTATTTATTTGTATCAATAAATTATTTAAAAAAAAATACTGGTATGTTTCGAACTCGCGTGGATAATAAAATATATTCGGTTTCGTACCTAGAACTTGTATATTGAAAGATTATTCGTATTGGTATTTTCTGTTATCTATTACGCAATCATCATTATTATTAGCCTATTTCACTTCTAGACATAAGCCTCTCCAGTTGTTCGCCACATAGGACAAACATCTGAAGGATAGATATACCCATAATCGCCACACTTGGCAAGCGGATTGGCGATCAGGGCGTAGCTTATCGCTCGCGACGCTGCTGCCCGTCATCGGTCTGTGATATTTAGCTAAGCATTCAATTGTGATGGTTATACTACCACCAGTTGCCAGCGCCTCGTTTGTTATTCGGCAGAATGCACCAAGGGCAGGTGGCTTAGAGGAAAAAGATGATGGGGCGCTTGCTTACATCCATTGAGTTATATTATTGACGTTTTATTAAGGATCCTTTATATTTTTTCTATCAATAAATATAGCTTATGTTACTCAAGGCGAATGTAGCTTTAAAAGATTTTTTTTAAATCGGCATAGTAGGTTTTGAGTTTATTTATGTAGGCACATTATTAATGACCGATGACGGACAGCAGCGTCACCGGAGCGAGAAGCTACGCCCTGCGATCGCCAGCCCGCCTGCCCAGCGTGGCGATTATTATGGGTGTGGCGTCCCGCCTTTTTGATATTCGACCTCATTCCCATCACACATCATTTGTAAAAAGTAAATTGTTCATAACGTCATTCTTTTTATCGCTGTCATTCTTCCGCATCTACATACATCGCTCAGAAAATTGATTTTATTATTTTGCAACTGTTTATTTCTACTTGTACATAATTCTTTATCATCCATCCTGTCGCGCATTCTCCTTCCTTCTATTCTTTAAATACGTGAGACGTGAGTTTGTAAATAATATATATAGTGTAAATAGATAACCATCTTTTACTCGTGCACCACGTCCCATATGGGTATATCCTCCAGGCCTACGTCTGATGATGATGACATTATTAATTATTGTAATATACAAGTATACACAGACACAAATCTTTCCTCTTTATAATATTAGTGTAGCTCTAACTAGTTGAACACTATCCGTCCAATAAATCTATCTAGTATAACGAATATACGAGGAAAAAGGCCAACAGAAACGCATCGTCAAACGTTAACTAAACACGTACAAAAATGGGAAAATCGTTGTTTTCAACAAACTAAGTCAATTAACTCCCTAACTGCATTTGGCAGACAAATTGGGGATATCCCTGCCTAGTGTTGGGCGATGCGAGTCTGTTGAGGACCGAAAACCGATACTCGATCGATATATAGGTGACAGCTTTTAGAGTCCCGTTCTTTTTAGTGATTTTCCAGATATCGTAGTGTGACAGGCTCGGTGGCTCAATTGGTAGTGACCCCTGCCTTCTGATCCGAGAGTCGTGGGTTCGATTCCCACCCGGGACAAACATTCGTGTGATGAACACTTGTGTTTGTTCCGTGTCTGGGTGTTAATATTTGTATTTAAGTATTTATTTGTGGTACCTTCGTTGTTCTGATACCCATAACACAAGTGCTTAAGCTACTTACTTTGGGATCGGAGCAATGTATGTGATGTCTGATATTTATTATAAAAAAAATATATTATTTGTAATTAAGTAGCCGAAACTGATTAGAAACCAGATTTGGTTACCGTCACCGTTAGATTATAATCTGTCTCGAGAGATTGTAAGCTGTCGAAAGATTGTGAACTGTGACATAATGCTTACAGTTAAACTTTTCTTTTTCAGTAGATTGTATTCCAACAGTATTTACAATTGTACGGTGTAATGTAATACTACATATACACTTTAAAACTTTTTTACATTGAAAACTATATTCTGAAGTGACTGCTTTTTAATTAAATAGGACTCGATAGACTCGAAACGCCCCCAGCACTACTCACATCCCCTTTTCGGAGCGAAATTTTTCACATAAGACGCCGTTGCTGCTAATCCTCCCTTGTAAAGAATCTCGAGGACCCTTTTCCCTAAATCCTCTTTATTTTATTAACGTGTGGGGTGGAAACTGTCATTATTTGGTGGAACTCAATAAGGAATTGGAATGGTATTGCTTTGAAGACACATCGGGATTAGGAATTTATGGGATGCATTTGGATTTGGACGCAACGCGTAAGCGATAGGGAAATGTATGGGGGACTAAGTCGTACGTCGACAAAAAAAAATCGGCCAAGTACGAGTCGGATTCGGTTCCGTACCTTACATCTAAATCAATGTTTTTCTTTATTCTTCATTATTATTGGAGTTGATTTAATGAAAAGTAAAATGTGGTTTACGATTTACGAGTATAACGTATTAAAAAAAAGAATAATTAGATCTCGTTCAAACCAATTTTCGGTGGTTTGCATGTTTGTTGCAAACCGTGCAAATGTTTCATTACTGTGCAAATTTACTGTTTTTTTTTTTATTTTCTGTATGAAAATCTTAATGCTGTTCATCGAATATAATGATGTGATGACTGGGGCGTTCCCAAGAATACCCAGAGCCGAGCCAATTTAGACAACACAAAAAAAAACACAACGCATAAAAAAAGCCAAAACCGAAAAATAAGTTAATACGAGTAAAATTTACTTATTGTGTTTGAGATATTGTGTTTTAAATTAACTTTGTCGCACACTACCACAAAATTAGTTTCGGCTTAGCCCAATGTTTGACTGGTAGGGAATGCCTATGTGGCATTAAGTCCGCCTTTTGTACACTACTGTTACGGACTGGCCGCATGGCAGCCGACCTCCTTCGCGTTTTATACTTTTTTATATTTTCGTTGTTCTTCTGTTTACTGAAAATCCTTCTGTGTGCTTACGAATCCTTTGTGCGTGGTGCGTGTTATTTTTATTTTCTGTTTTATTTTACTTTTATATTATATTTAATTTTCTTTGAGCCCAGTTTTCTTCCCTTTCCCTTTTTCCCTTTTATTCGTAATAACTACTTTACTGTGCAATAAAGATTAAATAAATAAATAAAAATTTATTTAGAAATTCACAATAAGGCGAGGTGAGAAAATACAAAATGTTGCTTGTACAAGAGCATTCTCTATGCATAAATTGGTCTGCAGTCGCAAAGAGCATGACCGGAGTTGCCGCGCCGTTCGTTATGTGAATGCTAATATTTCGCATTAAAATGCTACTTTTGCGAGTAATATTATGCTTTTTAAACATCACGCTATTTATTCACGGTTGAGGCACGGTTAAGAGCGGATAATGGTGCAGTAAAAGCATAAAACCACTGTATTATTTTTATAAAGCAAACTTTAGTTGGCTACTTGAAGAGAAATTTAGAAGTTTTCAATGCGAAAGTCGTTATTGCATTCATAAGTGGTTTAAAGAGAATGCATAATTATTCTTAATAAATAAATAAATAACTTAAGACATGCCACGCTAGGCCACACAGCGCCACCTAGCCCCAAGCTAAGCCGAAGCTTGTACTATGGGTACTAGACAACTGATAAACTTACTTAGATACATTTATTTTGGAAATAAATACATATTATACATAGAAAACACCCAGACCAATACAAACAGACATGTTCATGAACAGAAATGTTTGTACTGTGCGGGAATCCAACCCACGACCCTTGGCTCAGAGCGCAGAGGTCACTACCAAATGAGCCACCGAGCCTGTCAAAAGCCTGTTAAAAATCGACCTAAGTGGCGAACATTGGGAGAGGCCTATGTCTAGCAGTGGACTGACACGGGCTGATGATGATGATGATGTTGTTAGAAGTAAGCTGAAGTGGCAGTAAGTTGGCCACATCAGCCGCAGAACTGACTATTGGGGTAAACGAGTTTCCAGAGACCGCGCCTCGGCAAACGTAGTGTAGGCCTCCCTCAGGCCAGGTGGAGTGACGATTTGCGCAGGAGCTGGCAAGTGCTGGATGCGAGAAGCCCAAAATCGAGCACAGTGGCGAACCTTGACGTTATGACGTAGGCATCCGCTAAGAAAGGATTTTGATCAATTCTACCCCGAACGGGATGAAACTCTATTCCACGCGGACGAAGTCGCGGGAACAGTTAGTTTATTTATATATTTTCTCCAGCCTTAGCCTTATGATCTCATTGGCCTCGGCAATGAGACGTCCCGAACATAATTATGATAATGTTGATAAACGATGTCCGTATACATTTTTAATTCGGAGTTCCTCCGGGAGTACATTTTTGATGAGTCACCCCGTGACTGTGGAGATTTACTGAAACTAACGAGGAATGACGTTATGACTAAGATTTATGATTTTAATTTCTTTTGCAAAGATCATGAAACATAAAGATATAGTGTATGCTGTGTTGTTACTAGAAATCATTTTCTATTTTACGTAATAAATGGAATCGCCAAGTCACTCTACATAAACTATAGTAATAAAGAAAGGAGTAAAATAGCATTTGGAATCCCTACTATATAATATTATAAATGCGGAAGTAACTCTGTCTGTCTGTCCGTTACGCTTTCTCGCTATAACCTCTCAACTGTTTTTGATGACATTTTGCACAGACAATCTTTAGACCCTGAAAAAGGACATAGGCTAACTTTTATTGCGAAAACATGGATGAAATAAACACTTCTGTGACATACCTACATGAATGCGGGCGAAGCCGCGGGCACTGCTATTTATATTAAAACAATGAAGCAGTCGTCTGTCCCTTTATAATTCGCGTCACATTTCCCTAGGTCTGTATTGAAAATATATATACAATCTAGGTACTCCAATTTCCATGAAATTTAAAATCCGAGCTCCATACAAATAATGTGTCACGTATTGTCCACTTCTGTTATTCATATGGTTGCCTCATTTGAAATGTAATCATACCTATACATTCATTTAGGTACTAACAGGTAGACTTAACACAAACGCAAAGTGAAATACAGAAAACAAATGAAAATCATTTCCATGAACGTATAAGTACAATTTCTCAGAAGCACCTACATCCAATTTACGACCATCTAGCGTCTCGCAGAATAATTCTGCCTTGCAAAAAAAAGCAGAAAAATTCACCGCCAAACATCTCTCTTATACGCAAGACAGAACCAGCTAACGAGTACTTGCAAAAAAAACTCATTTACGCCATTATTTATTCACGAGTGTCGTCGCTTCTCTTAATCTGAGGCCTAGCGAGTAGAAAAAACCGGCCAAGTGCAAGTCGCACTTGCGCACGAAGGGTTCCGTACCATTGATTTTAGGTATTCAATATTAGGCAATAAGCGGTAAAAAAATCATTATTGTTGTATGAGAGCCCCGCCAAATTATTGTTTTAATTTTATTTTATTATTTACTAACGATCCGCCCTCGCTTTGCTTCGGTATGTAAACCTTTCCCTTGAATCACTATAATTATCTATTAAAAATCTGCATTAAAATCCGTTTCGTAGTTTTAAAGATCAATGCCTACATATCGGGACAGACAGACGGATGGACGGACGGACAGCGAAGTCATAGTCATTACTATGTTCCGGGTTCCGTTTTCAATCTTTGGGTACGGAACCCTAAAAAGAAATTAAAAACGATAAATCTTCGTCATTACGTCACATCTTGTTAGTTTGAGCAAATAATATTTCCTCCCGACCGGAGGAAAGTATATAAATAACATTTAAATTGGCTTCGTGGTAAGTTTTTGGTGGTATTTTTTTCTGAAGTTCTTTATTGCTATTCAGTTGACAATGAATAAGGTAGTTTTTGGAACAGAAATTTATTTTTTTAAATGTTTTTATACTTGCCCACAATTATTATATATTATACAATATATTAGCCAATATTGCATATATTTCTCCGATCCCAAAGTAAGTAGCTTAAGCACTTGTGTTATGTGTATTAGAAAAACGAAAGTGCCACAAATAAATACTTAAATTGAAATATAAACACCCAGACACGAAAAAAACACAAATGTTCATCACACGAATGTTTGCCCGGGTGGGAATCGAACCCACGACCCTTGGTTCAGAACATAGGGATCACTACCAATTGAGACACCGAGCCAGTCTATCAATTCACGTTATGTATGTGATATTGAAGGCTACGATGCTCGCTCACCCAGAAAATACAGATTCACTCTCGCTTTGAACACCTGAAGATCGTATGTCTCGGAGAACAAAGAGTCCAGCAAGGATTTCCATAGCTTGGCCATTGATACTAAGATAGTAGGGGATAAAGCAACGTGCGAGTCCTTGTGAATGAATTTGTTTTAAGCTTTCTCGGCCCCCATCAAATCATACATATACACATGTATGCTATACATTTATATTTCTAGCAGACTAAATCGGAAAATTATTGTTTCTGTGAATATTCTAATTACGTACATACACAAAAAATGTTTGCCTTTATTCAAAGAAGTAGAAATTCTTCCTAGTATTCTATGAATATTCTTTCATTACGCCATAAATTCTAAGTAATTGTACCGATTTCGTAGAAGGTTTCCACCTTAAATTATTTATTTTTCAAATGCGCACTACGCGCAAAAACGTCAGTGAAGACTCTTGATTAACCAATATTTGCGCTAACGTAGCTGAGGACAACAACTTAAAGGTTGTCTGGACGTGAGCGCTCATAGCGATAAGACTTAAATTGTACAACTATTCTCTAGTTCTAAGTAAATTTTTTAGGTGTACGAGTATATTATTATAGGGGATAGATTCTTATAATGGTGATTATAACGATATACGACAAACTATTAGTTTTAACTTAATTATTATTTTAAACAATTGTTTTGTTTTACACAAAATAAAGAACAAATCAAATTTGCTGATTGCAAATGTAGGTAAAAACATGCCTTATATACAAAATACCTAGTACCGAGGTAATTTTGCAAAAGACCAAGATCAACATTCCCGGAACATATTTACAGAATTCTTACGAGTTTGTAATTGAAACAACAAAATTTCTCTCGGTAGGTACCGCCAAAAAACTGGAATCACATGGAATAAATCTAATTATACTGTGTAAAGATACCGTCCTAATATTGACTTGCCGCCATCCATTACATACATTAAGGCGTAAGTTCCCAAACTGTTTTATTTTATTTATTTATTTAAACTTTATTGCACAAAAATGGTACAAAAGGCGAACTTAATGCTAGGAGCATTCTCTACCAGTCAACCCTTGGGTCATGCAGAGAGCAGATTTGTTGTGCGGTGAGTATACAAAAGTTTATACTAACGATATAGTGCAGTCAATGAAGCATTATAGGTCCGAATTTTTTTACTGTGAACCGAATTGCATACAATTTTGGGATTAGGTTCATCTTACCATTAACTTCAAAAGTGAAAATGATTTGAACTCCGCCACCACCATGGGGGTGGTTGCCACCCCTTCTCGGGGGTCAATGGTTGTTTTTTCAAAATAACCTCGGATATCGATTGAAGATCTAATTTTAAGCAAAAAAGTTTCTATAAAGTTTCTCGAAAAATCTAATACTTTTCAAGTTATTGGCAATTGAAAATTCGCAAATTTTTCACGATTTTCATCAGTTTTTTTCAAATATCTCCAAAAATATACGTTTTATCGAAAATTTTATAAGGAACGAAACTGTAGCAGGTAATAAAATGAACAATTTGGTTATTTACAAAGTATTCTAAGTGCAATATTAAGCTAGATATTAAAGATCAAAGCCGTTTTTTATTTTATCTGAAATTTCATCGATGTAGTCAATGCCATCTAGCAGCGAGCAAATGCATTTTATGCTTTCTAATCGAAAAGGGTTTTGTAGTGCTTGAAATAAGCTTTAAAATGAGCTTTATCAAAAGTCTTTTGCACGTAAAATAAGTGAGCTATATTGCAAATAAGCGGAGCATCGAATGTTTTTTCATTTCAATCAATGGGTTTAAGTAAGTGCCATTTCCACCAAAACTAAAATTAATCATATTCCGCCTAGAATTAACTTTATTATGAAGAGTTTTATAGATTGTATTAGTTTGGCTGCTTTAGGACACATAGTTTTCAAAAAAGTCACGATTGAAAAAAAATCGAGAATTTCAAATTTTTTAAAATCCCACCCCTTTTTCATAATATCTCAAAAATGACGACAGATACGTATAAAAGTGTAGGGATAAAAAATTTTGGTATTTTTCTGTCAAACAATTTGGTTTTTTTGTTTTTTCTATCAAATAAAAATTGACGGAGATATGATTGTTTAAAGAGCGCGTGGCAGCGCAATCACAGCCTCCCTTAATCGTGACTTTTTTGAAAACTATGTGTCCTAAAGCAGCCAAACTAATACAATCTATAAAACTCTTCATAATAAAGTTAATTCTAGGCGGAATATGATTAATTTTAGTTTTGGTGGAAATGACACTTATTTAAACCCATTGATTGAAAAGAAAAAACATTCGATGCTCCGCTTATTTGCAATATAGCTCACTTATTTTACGTGCAAAAGACTTTTGATAAAGCTCATTTTAAAGCTTATTTCAAGCACTACAAAATCCTTTTCGATTAGAAAGCATAAAATGCATTTGCTCGCTGCTAGATGGCATTGACTACATCGATGAAATTTCAGATAAAATAAAAAACGGCTTTGATCTTTAATATCTAGCTTAATATTGCACTTAGAATACTTTGTAAAAAACCAAATTGTTCATTTTTTTACCTGCTACAGTTTCGTTCCTTATAAAATTTTCGATAAAACGTATATTTTTGGAGATATTTGAAAAAAACTGATGAAAATCGTGAAAAATTTGCGAATTTTCAATTGCCAATAACTTGAAAAGTATTAGATTTTTCGAGAAACTTTATAGAAACTTTTTTGCTTAAAATTAGATCTTCAATCGATATCCGAGGTTATTTTGAAAAAACAACCATTGACCCCCGAGAAGGGGTGGCAACCACCCCCATGGTGGTGGCGGAGTTCAAATCATTTTCACTTTTGAAGTTAATGGTAAGATGAGCCTAATTCCAAAATTTCATGCAAATCGGATCACAGTAAAAAAATTCGGAGGTTAGCCCGTATTTTTCGCTTCATTGACTGCACTAATAGGTAGCTATTTTATTGCACACTAAACATCTTAACTAATATTATGAAGCTGAAGAGTTTGTTTGTTTGAACGCGCTAATCTCAGGAACTACTGGTCCGAATTGAAAAATTCTTTTTGTGTTGAATAGACCATTTATCGAGGAAGGCATTAGGCTATATAACATCACGTTGCAACTATTAGGAGCAAAGAAATAATAGAAAATGTAAAAAAAAACGGGGAAAAAATAACTATTCCACGAGTACGAAGTCGCGAGCACAGCTAGTAAAGTTATAATAAAGCAGGTACAATTTAAGCGGTCTTTAAACAACCTTTGGATACTTTCATGGTCCCTATTATAACCATACTTCTAACGGGATTTATACCGTATACGTGATTTTTAATAAACGAGCCTCTGGCGACAGAAGTGTGGTACAACCATCATGATTGAAGGCTATCTAAATATCACAGGCCGGTGACGGGCAGGAGCGAGCAGAAACGTCCTACGATCGCCAACCCTGGTGGATAGCTGGAGAAGTCTATGTCTATGTATGATGATGCTGATGACGTGATTATTAAGGATCCGATATTTTGGCACTGTTGCAAGCGCACGGAACAACAAAAGTTATTTGCGGGTAGGGGTGATCATCAACATTATCAGCCTGCGTCCCCTATACATAGACCTCCTCCAATAACAATTGTCATTTCGGGGATTGCCTTAGTGACCACTGACCACATCATCATCAGCAGCCTATTACAGTCCACTGCTGGACATAGGCCTCTCCAGTTGTTCGCCACTTAGAGCAAACATCTGGAAGATATACCCATAATCGCCACGCTGGGCAGGCGGGTTGGCGACTGACCACGCTTTTAACTTATTTTAGCACTTCAAAAAATTCTACGGAGGGCCCCCATACACAAAAGCCCCTACAGGTCGCGGACTACAGGTTAAGAAACACTGCGTTAAAGGATGGCAGAGTCAACAACCCTTAAATGGAATAAATCTTTAGAATAAACGGTTGTCAAGACACGCCCTGTGTGATCGGGCTTAACCCTTTCAGTTTCTATGCACAGACCGCTAAACCCGGGCATAAAGTGAAATTGAAATGGTTTTGTAAAAAGTAGAAAACAATTAATATAAGACTCATTTGGATAATATGAGGATAGGATAAGATAAATTGTCAGAGAATAAAGAGTGGATTGGAAGGGTCTGAAAAGTCCGTAAGAGTATTTTTGGGTTGATATTACCTACATGACGACATGAGGCTGACGAGCTTATAGCAGTCCACCGCTGGACATAGGTTGGACATGTAAGTAGTATTTAGGTCTGTACAATTAAATGATAATAATAAATAAATAACCCAAGTCATGCCACGCTGGGCCACACAGCGCCACCTAGCCCCAAAACTAAGCCGAAGCTTGTACTATGGATACTAGACAACTGATAAACTTACATAGATACATTTTTTTTTAAATAAATACATATTATACATAGAAAACACCCAGACCAATACAAACAGACATATTCACGAACACAAATGTTTGTACTGTGCGGGAATCGAACCCACGACCCTTGGCTCAGAGGGCAGAGGTCACTACCAAATGAGCCATCGAGTCAGTTGACAAAGGTTGGACATGTAAGTTATTTAGGTCTGTACAATTAAATTGTATAATATTGGACTTCCGGAATTCATTTTTGATTTCTACTGATAAAGTCGCAAGCAAAAACTAGTAAATATTATATTGAGATATTATGATTTTGCGTATTTTAAAGTAGATGTAGGTAATAAATAGGTTGCTAGAAGCCTTCAACATGATTATCCTAACGATTCCCTTACAAATCAAACGTTTCACGTTCAATGCAAACTTTTCTTCAGCGTCCATTCATCTTCGCTTTCACTGCGCCCACCAACCGGCCGAGAAAACATAACGAAACCGAACTCTTTTCAAACACCGAATCCGAAACAAAGGGCTAATTTGTCCAGATTGGAACAAAAAAGGCCCTGACGAGGGGGAACTTATTATTCCACGGAACAACAGAGATCGTTCCATTCTTCATCCGAAGGCGGGAAGTGACAAATGCTCGGACGAGACGGCAAATGGGCCGAAATTAGTGGATGATTTTAAAAAAGTCGTTGCGATTTTTTACGGGTTAACGCTTAATTAGCGGAGATGATGTCATTCGTTGGATTACATTTGTGCTGTGATTTGATAATTGCGACACAATGTGTACTTACGTACTTTATATTTTTTAAATGTCTTTGCAAAATATTATGTTTCAAGTTAAATGGCATTTTGATTACTTAGAAGACAGACGTGTAAAATATCTATTTTATTACTTTTTTAGTGCATAATGGGACGAATTGGGTGTTATAAGGTTTAAACTTGAAAAACATTATTATATTTTTTTATAGTGGCTCGACATAATGGCTTCCCTACGCCTGATGGAAAGCGAAAGAGAGGCTCAAGTCGCTGTGAGAACTGGCAAGTAACTGGTCAGTTACCTGTCAGTTGCCACTGCCATGCCGGCCTAACCCTAACCCCCCACGAGCTCCGGACACCCTACTCACCAGCAGAAACACGACCCGAAGGTCATTTGGCTGCGGTATTTTATAGGGTGGAGGTCCTTCCCCGGACGGGCAGCTCAATTCGAGCAAAGATTCGCTATGCCCTACCTCTCTTAAAGTGTTCAATTCCGGCACAGTAAGCCTTGCATTCGCCAAACCGTTAGACTGTAGACCTCTCCTCCAGTACACGTGAACCCTTCTTCTTACAATCTTGGGTCTTTTAAATGGGGTGTGAAGCGATAGGCCACCATAGTATGATCGATCCGCGTAGCACTAACTAGGCGTGATGCGGATCGCTTACATTTTTTTGGACTTCTTCGTTTCTGCAGGCAGTCGTGTTAATATAAAAAAAAACATAGATAGCAATCCCCAAGCTTTGTGGTAACGAACTTATATTCTTTACAGCGAAAAGGTGACATCGTAAACTAAAACATATAGTTATAAAAGAAAGAGATAGGGTCGGATAAGGGAATTCAGTTCTACAAGGCGCTCACCTGGGATTAAGTAATAAAAGACACTTAGCCGTAAAGTCCCTACACAGTTGGAAGGGTTTAGGGTCTTTGTGACCTTTTCATTGCTTAATTGAATGAATGACCCGTCCTTCCAATGGATCAATTACCGCATTTAACTTGTTGCAATATATGTATATATAGGCATATGTAAATCACAAAATAAATAACCCAAGACATGTCACGCTGGGTCACACATCGCCATCTAGCCCCAAACTAAGCCAAAGCTAGTACAATGGGTACTAGACAACTGATAAATTTACTTAGATAAATTTTGTTTTGTAAATATATACATATTATGCGTAGAGAATACCCAGACCAATACAAACAGTTCATACACACAAATGTTTGTACTGTGTAGGGATCGAATCCACAACCCTTGGCTCAGAAGGCAGAGCTCACTACCGAATGAGCCATCGATCCTGTCATGAAGTAGTAATAGTATTAAACCGTCGCTTTCATCTCTCTCTTTCATCGCTCTATCTATCATCCCTAGTTCTCTAGTCCATTTCGGAAAAGTCCCGTCGAATTACATTCGAATTCATCGATGAGACTTCATGGAAAGTATAATCATCATCATCATCAGCCTATGATTGAAGTCCACCGCTGGACATAGGCCTCTCCAGTTGTTCGCCATTTAGGGCAAACATCTGGAGGATATACCCATAATTGCCACGCTGGGCAGGCGCCTTGGCGATCGCAGGGAGTAGCTTCTCGCTCCGGTGGCGCTGCTGCCCGTCATTGGTCTGTGGTATTTAGCTACGCCTTCAATTGTGATGGTTATACCACCAGTCAGTTGCCAGAGCCTCGTTTGTTATTCGACAGGATGTACCACTGGCAGGAGAGGTTGGCTTGGGGCGAAATGATGATAGGCTGCTGCCTTACTGCTTCATCATCATCAGCCTGTAAATGTCCTCTGCTGAACACAGCCCCCCCCCCCATGACAATTTCCATTTGGGGAGATTTACCTTAGTCACAACACTTTGCAGGCGGGTTGGTGACCGCAGTAGGTTTTGTTTGTACCCAGGTAAACGCTTTTGCCCGTGTCTTGAACTTTTTAGTCGTGTTAGACGTTCATACATATAAATAATGTATTATGAATAAACAATAACATATTTGTATTCATATGACAGAAATAAAAATAAAGGTATTTATTTTAGTAATTAAAAATACGTCACATGGAATATTGAAAACATTCAGCTCTGTTTGATGTCATGTTTCTGAAAGAAAAATGCATTTCAATGGATTTATTTATTTTTAGTCCATTCGGAGCATGGACAATTGAAATATGTACCTATATTTAATTTATTTTTTCTTTTTTCAATATCTATATATTATATCTTATATATATAAAAGGAGAAACTGACTGACTGACTGACTGACTGACTGACTGACTGACTGACATATCAACGCACAGCCCAAACGGCTAAACGTAGGCACTTGAAATTTGGAAGGGACGTAGCTTAGGTACCGTAGGGGTGCACTAAGAAAGGAATTCCCGAAATTCCCACGGGAACGGGAATTAGCGGGAAAATCCTTTTGTATGAAAAATCTAAACCGCTTAAGTTAGACGCTTGAAATTTGGCATGCAGGTACCTTAGTAAATATAAAGTTTAGTTATGGCTGTATTTTGAGAAATTCCCACGGGAACGGGAGTTAGCGGGAAAAAACTTTTGTATGAAAAAACACGCCACGCGGACGAAGTCGCGGGCAAAAGCTAGTATTTTATATTACTGTCCTCCCGATAAAATAATGATTCATTTTGCAAGCTCTGACGTAAAATAATATCCCATAAAACAAACTTGAAAAAAAAACAAATCGCCGTCAGTTTATCTACCGTAAAAAGTTGTGAGGTTCATGTAATATCAACTCGGTTAATTTATTCAGTCTCTGCTTAAGGGACCTTCTGTCTTAAGTTATTAAACTGGATTGTTTAGTGTGATTGTTAATTCTATCTGACTGGCTCGATGGCTCAATTGGTAGTGACCCCTGCCTTCTGAACCAAGGGTCGTGGGTTCGACTCCCACCCGGGACAAACATTCGTGTGATGAACACTTGTGTTTGTTCCGTGTCTGGGTGTTTATATTTGTATTTAAGTATTTAATTGTGGTACCTTCGTTGTTCTGATAGCCATAACACAAGTGCTTAAGCTACTTACTTTGGGATTGGGGCAATGTATGTGATGTTGTTTGATGTCAGATTCTTAATTTACGGTTGATAAAATAAACACCCGTAACGATGGAATAAGCCATCTATAGCATCTTGGCGCTTATTTTTCCAAAAGATTTTTCTCCTTTCTCTTAAATAGCCACGAAGACTTTTACGATACGCCCGATTTTGATTACAACCGGGCTTTAATTAAAACAACCGCTTAAGTAAGTAATATCGGTGGAAGTTTTGTAAGTGAAAAAGTTGAAAAGAAAGGAGGTCTTGATATTTGAATCCTAAATAAGATTTAGACTTATAATAAATCAATTCATTACCTAACTTTGTTCAGGTTTTGAATTAATATTTGTTTAAAGTTTTATTCTGAGTCTGTTTTGCATCTCTTAGTGGATTACCTAATATTATTAATCTTGGGATGTATTCGTAACTAAGGGAGCGAGCTATCATCTTTTGGCTTCAAGCAAACCTAGCCTGCCCGTGATGCATCCTGTCGAATAACAAACGAGGCGCTGGTAGCCGACTGGTGGCGATATAACCATGACAATTGAAGGCGTAAGTGAATACCACAGACCGATGACAGGCAGCAGCGTCACAGTCTCCAGTGACTAAGGGGGGACTTTAATTAGTCATTACACTTGGCAGGCTTGTTGGTGACCGTTATCATCATCATCATCAGCCTATTGCAGTCCACTGCTGGACATAGGCCTCTCCAGCTGCTCACCAATTAGGACAAGCATCTGGAGGATATACCGCAGGGCGTAGCTTCTTGCTCCGGTGACGCCGCTGCCCGTCATCGGTCTGTGATATTTTGCTATCGTGATGGTTATACCGCCACCAGTCGGTTTGCCAGAGCTTCGTTTGTTGTTCGGGTTGGATGCATCACGATGGATGCACCACGGGCATGTGAGGATGGCTAGGAGCAAAAAGGTGTGTGTTGGTGATCGTAGTAGATTTTTTTGTACCCTGGTAAACGCTGCTGCCCGTTTCCTGATTTCCATCAGTCGTCTTCTGCGACACCCATGGATAGCAATGTCCCCATCATCATCATCAGCCTATTGCAGTCCACTGCTGGACATAGGTCTCTCCAGTTGTTCGCCACCTAGGGCAAACTTCTGGAGGATATACCCATAATCGCCACGCTGGGCAGGCGGGTTGGTGATCACAGCGCGTAGCTTCTTGCTCCGGTGACGCTGCTGCCCGTCATCGGCCTGTGGTATTTAGCTACGCCTTCTATCGTGATGGTTTTACCGCCACCAGTTGGTTTGCCAGAGCCTCGTTTGTTATTCGGCAGGATGCACCACGGGCAGGTGAGGATGGCTAGGAACAAAAAGGTGTGTGTTGGTGACCGTATTAGGTTTTTTCTGTACCCTGGTAAACGCTGCTGCCCGTTTCCTGATATTCCATTAGTCGTCTTCTGCGACACCCATGGATAGCAATGTCCTCATCATCATCAGCCTATTGCAGTCCACTGCTGGACATAGGCCTCTCCAGTTGTTCGCCACCCAGGGCAAACTTCTGGAGGATGTATCCATAATCGCCACGCTGGGCAGGCGGGTTGGTGATCACAGCGCGTAGCTCCTTGCTCCGGTGACGCTGCTGTGCCTGTGGTATTTAGCTACGCCTTCTATCGTGATGGTTTTACCGCCACCAGTCGGTTTGCCAGAGCCTCGTTTGTTGTTCGGCAGGATGCACCACGGGCAGGTGAGGATGGAGGATGGCGAAAAGGTGATAGGTCGCTCCCTCACATCCCTTACATCCTCAGCAATGTCCTAATAATATTCAATTTATACTCACCTACGCTCGCCACAATATTACAATATGTTAAAACTTCACAAAAGTGTTTAAATGTCCAAACTTTCGGACCTTTGCCCCTTATTACAGTTCTCAAACTCTTAACTTATTTACCGAGTTAATTTATTTAGGAAAGTGAATATATTAAAAGGGCTAAAGAATATTAATGTACCCAGTTTCGGATGAATTAACTTCGTTATAAAAATGTCTAAATAGAAAATTGGATTCGGCGGACAGATGCGAAAGTTTTTTTTTTCACTTGGAAACAATTACAAACAAATCGGAAAGTCCGAGGTCCCTTAAGGGTGAGAAAATAATGTTTTTATTTTCAAAAACTGTTCTTTTACACGCGACGTTTTACGGACAGTGTTGTTATATAAATTGGCAGTTTATTAACTAACTGATAAAGCTGGATGTTATTTTTAACTGGCCGTTAAGAAAATTTAAAATTAACAAGACTTTAAGGAAGTTGGTTGTTAAAACAGCTAGTTTCATACTCGCCACGCTGAGCGGCGAATTGGCGATCAGAGTGTAGCTTCTTGCTCCGGTGACGTTGCTGCCCGTCATCGGCTAGCTACGCCTTTAATCGTGACGGTTGTACCGCCACCAGTCGATTGCAAGAGCCTCATACGTTGTTCAGCAGGATACACCACGGGCAGGTGAGTGTGGCTTGGAGCGAGAAGATGATAGGTTACTCCCTCGTATCCCCTATCGTACGTTAGGTCTTATACACGCCAGCCTAGCTCATCCAGGAATCCCAGCGGATCTTTTATCCTACCAAAGACGTCCTGATCGCTCCCTTACTTGTATTTTGGTTACACGATTTCTAATGCTAAAATAAACACAGTTCTAGACACAGGCTAATTAAATAAAACATCTCTCTTTCGAACGCCAAACATAAAAAATAACAAATTAAACATCACCACAACAATAAAACCGTCCGAAGGAATGACAAAGCTAAAAGCAACTATTTTATTTCCCTTTGAAAAGCGACGGCACAAAGAAAATGATTTATTACGAAGTTACCTCATTTTCTATTAATTTCCTGTTATTATTTTCTCCTGTCAATGTGAATTTTATTAAACACAGTCGCTTGACTAATAGACTTGTAGAAGATCAAAAGAATTCTTTATAATTGATTGTGAAAGCTGTATCAAAAACGTACATAAAATATATCTATGTAACTAGGTATGAGTATTTCATATTAATTATTATTATGGGTAAATCGTTAATGAAAAGTAGGGATCGATGAAAAGATTGATTGAACTCCAATTAATTTAATGATTGATTTAGTCCGTACGGTGACGAAAAAGAATACAAATCGCATAGAATACGCGTTTTGCGCTCAATTTTCTGCCTCGTGCAGCTGTTCTTTGGAATCAGCTTCCGGCTACAATTTTTCCGAATGGAACGACTTGGGGACCTTTAAAAAGCGAGCCTACGGATTTCTCAAGGGCCGGCAGCGCAGCTGTGACTCCACTGGTGTTGCGGTGTCTATGAGCTGAAGTGATGTTGGCGATCGCAGCGTGTAGCTTTTCGCTCTGGTGACGCGGTTACCCGTCATCGGCCAGTAATATTTAGCTACGCCTTCAATTGGTTCATCGTTATACCGCTACCTGTCGGTTGCCAGCGCCTCGTTAGTTTTTTGACAGGATGCACCACGGGCAGATGTGGTTGGCATAGAGCAAAAAGATGATAGGTTGCTCTCTTACATCCCAAAACAAAATCAGTCGTCATAAAAAAAAAAATGGATCTCTTAAAATTCAATATGAGTGCCTGTGCCTGCCGATTCACCTGATGGTAAACGATCTCACAGTCTACGATGGAGCGCGAACGCTAACCCAGGAAGAACTGGTCCACACACGCCTTAACATCGGAAAATTGTAGGTTTTGGAGAACAAGGACCTCGGCAAAGAGTTCCATAGATTAGCTGTTCATAATATTATGAAAGTAGAAGTGAACCTTGCTGTGCGAATCTTTCGAACTTGTACCATATAACGGTGCCTTTTCGCCGTATTCCTGCTCGTCCGATGACAAAAAGGGCGGGAGGAAACAAGTTAAGTTAAGAAACGTCACACCCTCTCCAAAATGTAACCAAAAACAACCTTCTTTCCGACTATATTTTGTATCTGAATAATGTCGCTGCGTGTACTGCTTTATCCTTGTAAACATAACAACTTACGCTAAAGTCGTTTAGTGTTGTCACCGCAACGCCATTAAAACCCTTCACCTAGCATAATTGAAGGATGCCCACATTGCTTAAGCTGCTTTTGTTAATTAAATACGCATACGGCGTGTCCCATAAACGGCTCTAATTGCTATGGTGTTATGTGACCCCAACGTGCGATATTAGTGGGAATTTACATCCGAATGTGAGGAAGGCACATTTGTTATTGTGCCCGCAAACTAGTCTGTGCGGACGCTATTTTGAAACTCGTAATGACAAGCTATTGTTGAAGACTGTTTATATTTATAAGCGCAGTCTATCGGCTATTACTATTTTGCCTCATCATCATCATCAGCCTATCGCAGTCCACTGCTGGACGTAGGCATCTCCAGTGGTTCGCCATTTTGGGCAAACACTTTACCCATAATCACAACGCTGGGGAGGCGGGGAGGTCTATAACAGGGCATAGCTTCTCGCTCCGGTGACGCTGCTGCCCGTCATCGGTCTATGGTAGTTAGCTACGCCTTCAATTGTGATGGTTATACCGCTACCATTCGGTTGCCAGCGCCTCGTTTGTTATTCAGCAGGATGCACCACAAGCAGGTAAGGTGATGATAGGCTGGTCCCTTACATCCTAATGCGCTCTATAGTAGTTACAAATAAGCTTCAATACATTACTCAAGAAAACATCATGATACCTTATCAAAAAAACAACCTCGTTTCATTGAAAAGAAAAATCACTACGAACGCATCCCCATTTACACATAAAGTCTATTACGCAAAGAACGTAAGAAGTGAGTTATGTGGCCCGAACACATAGTTCCGGAAAGGTCACCCGGTATTAGAGGATCTCTAGCAGGCCATTACCGGCGGCATCGCAAAACTCTGAGGGTTTTATCACACTGATACACGAAGCGAAATACCTTTTTAAAGGCAAAAATGCATTTACTCATTAGTGGTGTTTGTTAATAACCCTTGTGGTTGCAAACTGAGCTACTTTATGTTATGAGATAAATTATTTTGTTATCTCAGTCAATTCAGAAGTTTTTGAACGACTTCAAAAAAGGAGGAGGTTATCAATTCGTCTGTATGTGTAATATTTTTGTGAACATGTTTTACAATATTGGCGGCCAGTTTGGTTCAATGATTTGGCTCGATGGCTCATTTGGTAATGACCTCAGCCTTCCTAGCCAAGGGTTGTGGGTTCGATCCCCGCACAGTAGAAACATATGTGTCCATGAACATAGAAACATGTATTTGTATTGGTTTGGGAGTTTACTATGTATGATATGCATTTATTTACAAAAAAAAGTAAGTAGGGTTATCAGTTGTTTAACCATAGTTCAAGCTTCGGCTTAGTTTGGGGTTCCACATGACATGGCTGAGACATGCCACACAGCGCCATCTAGTCCCAAACCAAGCCGCAACTTGTACTATGAGAAGTGATGAACTTAATTAGAAACTTTAAAAGCATTTTTCTCATAACCCTTTAAACAGACTTCAGTCTCCCTATGAAATAAAAACCCACAAAGGCCTATGTCCCATTAAATTAATTAGATATGGCAGTAACGGTAAACGTTGGACCTCCTACTATATTTACTCACTGTCGTAAACGGAGTTAATGTGACCCCAGATTGCCAGCATGGGGTGCGTTGGACCCCAACTTGTGGCGCTGTGGCCGCGAAAAGGTTAACGAACTTAAAAGGGTTAGAATTCCCGAATTAAAAGGTGGTAGATGACTTTTTTTTTGCAGAATAGGCAACCGTTTTGGTAAACGAGTTCTTAGTGGATATCGCTTGCCGGAAAGCGTAGTGTAGGACGCCCTTAGGCCAGGTCCACCTGGTACCTGGTGACGCTTTGTGTAAAATGACTATGTCCAGCTGTGGAATACGACAGGCTTTTGCCCATGCCCTTAAATATAACCTGAGATGTGCCACGGTAGGCCACACAATGCCATCTAGTCCCAAACTAAGCCGAAGCTTGTACTACGGCTTTTAGACAACTGATAAACTTGTTTAGATATTTTCTTTGTAAATAAATACACACTTACTTAACCTAACTTTTGAACCTCAAGATTGTTTACCATCAGGTGGAGTGAGGTCATCCTGAAAGCTCTGCTTATAAAAAAAAGTTATACACTTAGAAAAATAAAATCTATGATTACACATAGCATACACCCAGATCATTACAAAGAGATAAATGTGGCACACTGATGTTTGTAATGGGCGGGAATCGAACCCGTAACCACTGTTTTAGGGGTAGCGCTTACTACCACTGAACTAAACTAATCGTCCAATAGACTTAAAATAATTTAGACAAACACAGCGTAGATTGAAATTGAAAAGAATCCAATTCTTTATATGCCGCGGCCACACATTGGATTCAACTTTGCGTCCAATCACTGTCCAATGCCCAATACTAACGCGCTCAATGTCTTCATTGTGTCAAACTACCGATACATACATTGGTGCATTGGGCGCAAAACGTTACGTTGGTGCAAATATCTCCAATGTGTGGCCACGACTTTATACCAGTGTCGAAAAAACTCGCATCGAGAAAGTAAACACCGAGTATTTCTCACAAACATTAAATTACTTATGAGCGGAGCTATACTGCAAAATAGTTTTTTCAAGATAAGCTACGAACCAATTTCCTCGGCGAAAAGGCAAATGTGTTCGAGGACAACGCTAATAGAATGTCGTTTCAGTATAGAAACGTACGCAGATCGTCGTTCGGTGTGTCGAATAATAATGTGTTCGGGTTTTTTTCGCGTATTTTATTAAGTGGTTTCGTAACGATTTATTAGCGGGTAAGGAATGAAAGGTTTCTTTTTTATTTTTCCGTCCTACTCGTATGTTGATTTGTTTGGGTGTGTTGAAAAGTGATACTTATTTTTTATTAAAAAGACGTGAATAAATAAAGTATCTTTAGTTCTTTGGGATCGGTTTCCAGCGATAATAAACGTAAGAACATCGAATAAACATATACATATTTTCATAAATATGAGTTTTCAAATGAAAACAAAAATAAATATACAAATATTGACTTTTTGTTTTCAAATTTCTTATCGACAACGATAAGAAATTTCACATACCTCAAGCTGTGAAGTAAAGTTTCTATTTCAGTAAACTTCTCAAGTTAGACCTTTGCGTGCTCTGAAACACCGATCTTCGATGTATTGGTTACTAGCTGTGCTCGCGACTTCGTCCACGTGGAATAGTTATTTTCTCCCAGTTTTTTTACATTTTCCATTATTTCTTCGCTGCTAATAGTTGCAGCGTGATGGTATATAGCCTAAAGCCTTCTTCGATAAATGGTCTATTCAACACAAAAAGAATTTTTCAATTCGCACCAGTAGTTCCTGAGATTAGCGCGTTCAAACAAACAAACAAACTCTTCAGCTTTATAATATTAGTTAAGATATCTCAATAAGTACGGGGTATGTGGGCCTCAACGGATGGGTAAGAATGGAATGGCAGCACCCTGCTTAAAGACGGTCTCCTAGAGAGCATCTCATGCCAGACCCCTTCTTTATGTCATCGGCATATCGCTTCGATGGGTGTCCCATACTGCCTTCCCTTAAAGTGGTATTCCATCCAGTCCTATTAGGCTAGATTATCTTCTTGGAGATGGCCGCCGTGGGAGAAATTCGATTAGAAAAGTATTATTAAGTATGGGATGTAAAAGAGCGGCCTATCATCTTTTCGCTCCAAGCCAACCTCACCTGCCCGTGGTGCATCCTGCCGAATAGCAAACGAAGCGCTGGCAACCGACTGGTGGTATAACCATCACAATTAATTAAAGGCTTAGCTAAATACCACAGACCGATGACGGGCAGCAGCGTCATCGGTGCGAGAAGCTACGCCCTGCGACCGCCAACCCGCCTGCCCAGCGTGGCGATTATGGGTATATCCTCCAGATGTGTAGTTGCCCTAAGTGGCGAACAACTGGAGAGGCCTATGTCCAGCAGTGCACTAAAATAGGCTGATGATATTAAGTATGTATTAGGTGTGCCAGCGTTGTCGCACGCGTGGTTATCGGGTTTCAAATTTAATTGACTTCCATAAATTGGTATCTTAATTTTAAGTTAAACCTCTAGTAATATGTATTACACCAATGTTGGTGTATGTAGAATAATTGAGCCAAGTTTCGTTAAAATCCGTCCAGTAGTTTTTGTTTCTATAACGAACATACAGACAGACAGGCAAACATTTTACTGATGGGATTTTTGGCATCAGTATCGATCACTAATCACCCCCTGCTAGTTATTTTGAAAAATAAGTGATACTGATAAACATTTTTGTTTCTTTCTTTCAAAATATATAAACTTTTCAATCATTATATTTTATCAGACAACATATCAGACAACATCACATCCATTGCTCCGATCCCAAAGTAAGTAGCTTAAGCATTTGTGTTATGGGTATCAGAACAACGAAGGTACCACAAATAAATACTTAAATACAAATATAAACACCCAGACACGGAACAAACACAAGTGTTCATCACACGAATGTTTGTCCCGGGTGGGAATCGAACCCATGACCCTTGGTTCAGAAGGCAGGGGTCACTACCGATTGAGCCACCAAGTCAGTCATTAGATCAGATTATAGTATCCAAAGAACAATAACAGCTACTGCAGTTTACTTGCATCATCCCTCCATTACGGCCACAAGCCGCTACCAGCCCACAGATCCGCGCCACACACTCAGCGGATCTCAAAGACACCGCGCTGTGTCGGACGCGTCTCACGTCGGATCCGAGCGAGTCCTCGAGGGAAATTCTTTGTGGAAACAAACGGTGTATCGAGACGTTGATATGTTCCTTTGAAAGCGCTGCGTTCAGTCTAGTTGCTTGGTTTTAATCCATATTTGTATTGTGGAAAAGAGACGGTTCTTAAAGAGTTCAGGGGTTCAGAATCAGGCGTAGAGTACCTATTCATTTTATACAGGCTATACGAGTATACCTATTTGGGTTCTTGCGGCCGTCGGCAAAACAAAGAAACTAGAGCTTGGTTTTAATCCATATTTATAAATTGTGGAAAAGAGTCTGTTACTAATTGGTTTACAGATGATTTGTGATCTACCGCCATAATTGGACGGTATGCAAGGGTTCCGTGGATACAAGGGTGCAGCGGGTCCTTGTTACTAAGACTTTGCTCTATGCCTGTCTATCCCTCAATCCGCCTGTCCGTCTGTCCGTTATCAGACTGTATCTCATCACCCGTGATGTAAACAGTTGAAATTTTTTAAAATTACGTATTCATAATGATACCTCTGTTGTAAAAAATATTAAGAACATATTACATTTTTTTTATTCTTGGCTGGCTCGATGGATCAATTGGTAGTGACCCCTGCCTTCTGAACCAAGAGTCGTGGGTTCGATTCCCACTCAGGACAAACATTCGTGTGATGAACACTTGTGTTTGTTCCGTGCCTGGGTGTTTATATTTGTATTTAAGCATTTATTTGTGGTACCTTCGTTGTTCTGATACCCATAACACAAGTGCTTAAGCTACTTACTTTGGGATTCGAGCAGTGTATGTGATGTTGTCTGGTTTTTTTTTTCACCAATAACAATCCATTTAAAAAAAAAATTACCAACTCCATGGCTCAACAGTTTTATACATAGCTAATGTACGTATACAATATCCTTAAGATCACGTTTCCAAAATTATGCACGATATTACAAGGGAATTTCTTTTTACTCAAACCAAAGCAAACATTGCATAGAAACGGTGATCTGTTTCTGAATTTCCGTTGGTACCAAAATATTGGTATAAGTAATAATAGATTGAAAGCCTTCTTTTCGTGTCGGTTCGTCGGTATTTTCCGTTTTATTTTTAGAGCTTCGCGTCTTTAATGGAATGGATCCCATTATCTATTTTCAAACTCTATTTGTTAGACAATAACTGTTTGAGAATATAATAATTAAATAGATTTTCTGGGCAGGCTATAGTAGGTATACTTTTCATCACGCTACAATCAATAGGAGCGAAACAGTGAAAGGAAATGTTGGGAAAACGGTAGAAATTCTTATCTGGATGATTAATCGCGCGTCATGCGGAAACTACATGGAATTAAATGTGGTTTTCACCAATGTATTGCTAGAAGTCTAACTTAAAGTTTAAGTACCATTTTATGGAAGTCCCTTATTTTTGAAGCCCGATATCCACGCGTGCGACGCCGCCGGCACAGCTAGTGTATAATAATTGTGGATTGCCCCTAAATACTACTGCAGCTTGATTGATCTTCTGTTTTTACATGTACTTTATAACACAGATGCGAACGCCATCTGACGTTGTTCAAAAACGCATTTCCATACATTTACTTCCACCGCCAATAGCAATATTGCCCGACAATAACTCAACGCTAGCACAAGTGTCCCGTGACTAGTCGCGTCAGTAGCGCACGCGGCGTCATTGATCTATACTCGTACTATACGTATCTATTTGATCTATAGTAAAGGCGCAGACACACCGCCGACGTGTGGAACACGAGAACCTGCGCCCGGATTTGCGTCGGGCTTTGAAATAAGCGAGTGTTGAGCTGTTAAAACAGTTGACGACGGCTCTTTAATCAGCTGTTACGGCAAACTTATCCCGCGGGATGGCGTGACTAAATCATAAATTTAACTATTAAATACATAAATAAATATCAGACAACATCATATACATTGATCCGATCAAGTAAGTAGCTTAAGCACTTGTGTTATGGGTATCAGAACAACTAAGGTACCACAAATAAATACTTAAATACAAATATAAACATCCAGACACGAAACAAACACAAGTGTTCATCACACGAATGTTTGTCCCGGGTGGAAATCGAACCCACGACCTTTGGTTCAGATGGCAGGGGTAGTGACCAATTGAGCCACCGAGCCAATTACCTTCTCATCATCGTCATAAGCCTGTACTCCACTAGACATAAGCCTCCCCCTAAGACAATCGTCATTCAATTCAACTTATCCCATCTTATAAATAAATGGAATGTGTTGTATACAAGCTCGTACCATATGACAGATCATAAAATATATCAATGGCATCAGTTTCTCGATTCAAAATATTAATAAGGTCCGTACAACCCTCGGAATAAGTTCGAGCGGCCTCAGTCGACTAAGCTTCGTCCGCGTGGAATAGTTATTTTTTCCCCGTTTTTTTTTTACATTTTCCATTACTTCTTCGCTCCTCATAGTTGCAGCGTGATGTTATATAGCCTAAAGCCTTCCTCGATAAATGGTCTATTCAACACAAAAAGATTTTTTCAATTCAGACTAGTAGTTCCTGAGATTAGCGCGTTCAAACAAACAAACTCTTCAGCTTTATAATATTAGTTTAGATTTTACCGTAAATTCTATTTCCCGTTCTATAAAAATTGTTCATTATTTTCAAAAACGTTTTGACTCACTTGAAATTCAAATCACATTCAATTGGAAATAAAATTTTTAATTACTAAATTATCAATAAACAATTGTTTGATTCCTCGTAAAAATTCTTACGTTTTACCGCATCAAGCATCTAGGTCTTGCCTGTGCTTTATTTCATTTCTGCGAATCCTTTCATATTCCATCCATGCAGCGTAACAGCATAATTAAAAAGTATTCTTTTTCTTAATACGAAAGACTCAAGCTCATCATAAACCAACTAACGTCAGAATTCTAAGCAGCCCGCTAACTTCGTAGCCCGCACCGTCCTATTTTATTTAGTTTAATGCAATACTGTGGGAATGAGATTTGTTAGTTCCGCGTTTCGCTCCGTGACACTACAACGGAAGCCTTAAGAAGTTCAGTCTCCTTTGAGGGAAATATCGTCTTTTTTTGTTGCGCTTATACGCCCATTATGAGATAATGTATGTGAAAAGTTTCGGAGCAATGGAGTGGGCTATTTTTTCGAGGTGGTTTAATACGATACTGCTGTTAGAATAGCTTTATGGGTATGCCCACTTAGTTTGTGAGTAATTTTTGCAATTTTGCAAAATCTATGGTGTTTTGTTTTTGTTATTATTTTTATGAAGGTTTTCTTTTTTTTATAGTAGATCGACATAATGGCTTTCCTGCGCCTGATAGAAAGCGAAAGAGAAGCCCAAGTCGCTGTGACAACGGGCAAGTTACTTGTCAGTGGCCACCTCCATGCCGGCCCAACCCCAACCCCCCACGGCTCTGGAAACCCTACTCACCGACAGAAACATGACCCGGAGGTCATTTGGCTGTGGTATTCTATAGGGTGGAGGTCCTTCCCTGAACGGGCAGCTCAATTCGAGGGAAGATTCGCTATGCCCTACTGCTCTTTAGGTGTTGTTTGTAATAACTATTGAAAGAAATCAATCAACAACCCTGCCTTTGCATCAGTCCTTCTGCAAAAGACATGTTTTACCAAAATAAAAATGCATTCAATAGAATCTTTTAAAATCGCAACCCGCTACATATTGTTTAGCCTTACACAAAACTGAGTTTAACCCTAACTTAACTTAGCAGAGCAAGTTTGTTATGTGTGTAAGTTGAAGTTGAGAGGCAAACGCCACTTCGCCGCTTCAAGCAACTCCACGATTGACAAACAATGACGTAGTGAACTTGTGGAATGAAAGTTTTCGGTGTTTTAATAATGTCTACGAAAACTTCGGCTTGAAATATGCATTGATTACATTCTGGGTCGATGGTAAATTATTTTAGAACTTGTCTCGAGTGTGCAACTTTGGGAAGCGAATTTCTTTATCAACGTTTTTATAGGCCAGCTGCAGCTCGCAGCTTTCTCTGCAAGAGTATTTTCGGATGTAATCATCATCATCGTCATCAGCCTGCAAACGTCCACTGCTGGACATTGGCAGTCAATTGCCATTTGGTGGGATTCAGGTGGCACGCTTAGCAGGTGGACTGGTGACATCACAAACGTTATTCTATTCTGTTCTGCTCTGCTCTGTTCTGGTCTGTTCTGTTCTATCAGTAGGTTTTATTTGTAAATAGGTAAACGCTGGTGCTTATTTCCGGATATTCCTTTAGTCGTCTTATACGACTCCCACGTCCTATTGTAAATCCGGAAACCATAAGGATAGCATTACTGCAACATAATACCTTGCACTCGTATATAGTATATGTTGCACTCGTAGAGACTCTTTAAAATAATAGTCAGGAATAAATTCACACATAGGTGTATGTGTAAATGCCCTAAGTATAGAACACCTGGTGTTACGGCTGGAACCTGGGGGTGTGGAATCAAACGAGTAATGGGAAACCACAAAAACACTTTAATTCACAGCCGTAGCGGACTGTATAACTTCAACACACAAAGATAAACAATAAACAATAATATATCAAAACCATAGCAACACAAAATACTTTTAAAAAACACTTCTAAATACAAAAACTATATATAAAACTATGTACATAAACGTATATAAAAAGGTTGTCTGTCCGCAACACCTGGGTTATGTAGGAGTCATTCTTAACTTAAAATAAATATCCTCGGACAAACCACGCTGGGTCACACAGCGTCACCTAGTCCCAAACTAAGCCGAAGCCTGTAGGCCAGGTGGAGAGACAATTTGCGTAGGACGACTGGCAAGAGCTGGATGCGAGAAGCCCAGGATTGATCAAAGTAGCGAACTTTGGGGGAGCCCTATGTGAATGGACTGATAAAGGTTGATGATGACGACGATATAGACAGAAAAAACAACCCGGACCAATCACCGTTACTTCAAGTAAAGGTTAAAGAAAATTACTTTAGGTAGGTACATGTCTTTGGCAACGATCCTCCAACCTCTGACATTTGTGTAACTGAAAAAAAACAAGATAACAAGAAAGAATTCTGAACTTGGTCGCGTTATCTCTCCTTTTTATCACTTATCGTCCAGTTACAAGTCTCTAAATAGTCGCAGGTAAAGGTTTCATTTAAGTTTTTCGTTTTGTTTTTCTTACGCAACAAAGTTTTTCAACGTTTAGAGAAAATACGTAGGTACCTACTATTTTTTCATACAAAAACGTTTAGTAATGGAGATAGTAATCGAATACTTTTTATAGAATAAATATATTACGTGTACAAATGGACATAAAAATGTTTTTTGCACAAAAAACGTTTACAGAAAACATTTCAGAGTTATCGTAGCAAATATTCAAAGGATATCAAAGTTTGTTAATTTCCTGAATTTTACAAATATCGTTTGAAGTTTTTGTATTTTTTTTATACTGGCTTTCCTTCGCCTGATGGAAAGCAAAAGAAAAGCCCAAATCGCTGTGACAACGTCCAAATAACTGGTCAGTTACCTGTCAATTGGCTATGATGGCTAAAAATTGTAATAAGTCCGTCTTTTAGCTTATTCAAAAATAAAAAAGATATTTTTCCTTTTTTCTTCACTACGTATGTGTTTATACCATCAAAGGTAAGTAACGGGTTTTGAAGCGGTATTTTTTATTAGATAGTCAAGAGTTAATGAGTCAAGTCAAGAGCTTATGTGCATAATATATGCACATAGTATTGCATCCGTGCAAGCCAGGGCGAGTCGCTAGTTTTGGTATAAAATAAAACGAATTCTTGGAAGCCCTACAAAAATTTAAAATTGTTAGTAGTTCGATGAGCTAAAATTCGAGGTAATCATTTTATTTTTTTCTTATTGCACTGAATTCTCCCTGACCAATTATTCCTCGGGACAGGACCGTAATAACGTAAATCCCGGAACCGGGAACGTATTCCGGGTAACCGTCTGCAGTAATCCAACTCCAGACGAATGCTGTAGAAAAATACTTTCTGCTTAGTGCACGTATACATTATAACAGGATAAAATCCATTTGTTTCTTAAAACGGTGCAGTAAGGTTTGATTTAGTGTATTTCTCAAATTTTAAGAATGATGGCCAGGTAGTTATTCGTAAGTTAAATTTAAAGATTAGATAGTTCTCTGTTATTAAAGTAAGTTACGAAATAAAAAAATAATACCAGTCAACATCACATACTATATTTGAAGATATTAGAACGTATTCATGTTTCATTTGAATTTAAATTTCTAAGCCGGACCCCACAAACACTCATGTCCAACTCTAACAAAGAAAACTAATGTTTACATATTGGTAGTCCTGTTATTCCCAGCACCTAACCTACCTCATTCAAGTTCAAATGAGTTGGTCCAAGTTCTATCCAGTTCAGACAACTGTGAAACAAAACAAAACATTGCTTGTCCCCATTTTCTTTGTTTGAAAAATCATTCGTTTCGGACCCGTTGTAGGTACGTGTGTCGATGACTTTTCTTTCGGTTTTTGTGTAGATAAGTTTGGTATCTGTACATATGCAATTGAAGTTTTAGATAACCATCTTTAATTATAACATTTCCGAATATAATTATGTAAATAGTGAGAGAAGTTATTTATACCAATTCTCAGAAACATGAGTGGGTTGAAATTGTCGAATCGAAAATTGAAATTCATTACTTAACCTTTGAAAGTTGTACGGTATTCCTCGCGGTCCAAACGTATTTAATATGTAATATCTGACCTTAAAAACATATAACTTTTTTAAACTCTAATTTATCAACCTTACATTTTCAATCAAGACAATATTGGTTCTCTCTGTTGGCATAACAAAACTTATTAAAAACTGTAACAAACCATAATTTTGTTTATTATTTAATACCGCTACTACTCCATAGATGGCATTATGAGTATAAAAGCAAAGACCGAGTGGCACTCATGTAGTGTCGCCGCGCACCGATAGATGGCTCTGTGTGTATGTTACATCGTGCAATCGTTGTGATTCTTCGAATGATGACCACCCCAGATACAATTTTGCTAATTTCAAGATTAGTTCAAATACTCGTCGCTAGATGGCGTCGTATGTTACTTAGATCGCGCCGACATTGTTTTTCTCCGATTGTATAAGACTCGGACCTGAACAAGTGATTATTTGTCTTCAGTCTTTCAGTCTTTCAAGAGCTATCTATTCCCATACTATAAGTATTATTATATCTACATACAGGATTACTCTGAGTCGCCTCTTAAGCGTTTTTAAGACCGGTCTTGGATATCCTAACTAACGTCCCATTCCCATCGTTGATTGTATCCGCACTTAGCCCGCGCTTTTACGCCTGAGTAAGACGCGTTGCTGAGTCACCCATCTCTGTACCACGTAACGTCGAAATAAACGTCTTTCTCCGAACTTCACGCACACGCACGAGTTTTCTTGGCGGCAACGTCAGAGAAGAAGTCCCCCCGAACGTCTCATCCGTTATAAAACGCTTATAAATAATCTTTAGTCTGGTAGAAAGGAGCGGGCTGCTAGTATTCAATAAAGTTTGATTGATTTCAATTGGACACTCTACATTGTTTTATTGCTTTCAATAATAGATTTGTCTGCAGAACATATGTATTCAGTTACTACGACAGTCATCTGCCAATTTTGATAATAATTAATCTTAGGAGAAAACGAACCAACGAGCGTTTTCATATTTAAAAGGCCGGCAGCGACCCTAAACTCTGTTAGAGTTGCGGGTGTCCATGGGCGGTGTCGACTGCTTACCATTAGGCATCACACTTGCTCGTCTGCCGCCTCTCGCATAAAAAAAAAGAATAAATTTCTTCTTTTATAAATCCTATAAAATTTCAAGACACATCGCTTAACTCCCAAGAACATTGCACCTTCAAAAGCGAATCTATAAAATCATATCGTCAAATTCAATTTCGTCACTATAAACTTAGAAACACATCACGTGCCTGATTCACCTTTGACTCGACACACAGGTCGCCCCCGAGGAAATCTGTCCTTTGTAGAGTGGAAACTAGACAGATTCAATGTTTGTATTGAAATACAGATCGGGCGATCTGAATATGCCGTGTGATCATAGTAATAATGCTTGCATGATTTAAAGTAATGGAATAGTAGACGTGATTCTTTAACCCAAAAATGTTGACCGGTTAAGAGTTTTGACTGCAACATCTTAACTAATATTATAAAGCTGAAGAGTTTGTTTGTTTGAACGCGCTAATCTCAGGAACTACTCGTCCGAATTGAAAATATCTTTTTGTGTTGAATAGACCATTTATCGAGAAAGGCTTTAGGCTATATAACATCACGTTGCAACTATTAGGAGCGAAAAAATAATGGAAAATGTTAAAAAAAAGACGGGGAAAAAGTCACTATTCCACGCCGACGAAGTCGCAAGCACAGCTAGTAATATATATACGAAAATTTCATTTCAAAACCTAAATTTCGCCTCGAATTTGTGCCATTTTATGTCCAAACTGCCCACGATAGAAGATATTATCATAAAAACGCTATCTCTCACGTAAGAATGCAGCAAACAAAACCTCATAAGTGTATTCTGCCCGAGCATACCTTTTAGCGATGAGGTAAAGCATTTGGTATTTCGCTCAGCGAGCTAAGGAAAGGGCTCGGTGTCTCTCTGCAGGATCCAATCCGAAATGTGGTGATCCTAATGAGAACTACGAGAAAAAAAATCATCATCATCTTCTATCAGTTCACTGTTGGACATAGGCCAAAAAAATTCAAATCTTATAATAATTGTTTTTTTTTACCGAGATGAGCTAGCGGTCTATCTGAATGTTAAACCAAAGTGCCAGGGGCACAGCTAAACCACTGCCTACCGTACGGAAAGAAATCTATTTAGGCCACGTTTGCAGAATGACAAGTCGCATCGATCAGAAAACACCGCGTTTGTGTATACAAAAGAATATCTATTAGTTTTTTTTAAACAAATATTAATTTACTGACTGATTGTCTGACTGTCTCGGTGGCTCAATTGGTAGTGACACCTGCCTTCTGAAGTTCTGAATCAAGGATTCCCACCCGGGACAAAAATTCGTGTGATGAACACTAATTGTGTTTGTTCCATATTTGTATTTAAGTATTTATTTGTGGTACCTTCGTTGTTTTGATACCCATAACACAAGTGCTTAAGCTACTTCCTTTGGGATTAGAGCAATGTATGTGATGTTGTCTGATATTTATTTATCTACCAGTCCGTTTTTGAGTACTAAATAATACGAGTACTTTATCCTTTCTCGCTTCCATTACGCCACAATCCTTACGCCCGTAGCGATATTTATTGGGCTGTGGAAGGTAGGAGCAACCGATAATTGCTTTTCCACGGGCTTTTTGTGGAAACATTTACTTGCCATCAAATCAATTCAGACGGGTAATTTTATTTATTAGCATATAGAGAGAGTTTCCAAGGGGTTTTCGCTTCGGCTGTATTATTTTTACCATCCGGACCCGTGGGAAGGTGAGAATGATCTTTCAGTTTGACATCTCGTAGGAGTTTAATTTTAGTTGAAATACTTTTGCGAGAAGCATTTTGATAGAATGCTTATTGCTTAATTATTTAAACTAGTATGATCCACGTCAATGTATAAATTAATAAATGATTAGCACAATAATCTAATTTAGAGGCAATTGAAATATCATCATCTTTTAGCCATAGATCGTCCACTGCTGGACTATGCATTTTCTATCGCATATACCACGGGGAGTGTTCCGAGGAATTGTTCGAAATGATTCCAGCCGCTGCCTTCCGACATCGTTCTTCGCGTCAAAAGATAGATAAGATAAAAATATTTTTATTTGTAGAAACATGAGTGAGTAACAGATGTCAAATACATATATACGTTCTGCAGGTTTTGCCTAGAAAGGCGTACAAATTTGAAATTGTATATAATCAGATTCTTAGATTGCTGTTTAATTCAGTAATTTTACTTACTTTAACTAAGCTCGATTTTAAAACTAGGGCGATAAGGCTGTCGACATCACACAATCAGAATTTTACACATAAGTGGTTCTTTTTTACCAGAAGACCTTCGTCGATACCGTAGCAAACGCATACATGAATTTCAAATTTGAAACACATGGTACGTGGCGGGGTTTGAACCGCAACACACCCTATTGCATCGCATAAACATTATCCATTGAACTACCAACCGAGGTAACAGACAGGAAAATTGGGTGCAACTTTACCGGACAAACAATAAGTGATCACATTTACTCGTTCCTGTATTCGATGTAAAAGTTCTCGGCCGGTACAAGCGCTGTCATTGTGCGACACAAAGGCGGTTGTCTTCTTCCGCTCCCGGACTAAGCATTGTCTCGGTCTCCCGGAATCGGTGAATCACTTACGCCTTTTAAACCCCTTCTTTAGCTCGCGGCTTGAAAGATGCTTTTGTCATTTTTACCTTGGCTTTCCTTCAAAAGGTGAGTATGACTAGTTATTCCTATCTTCATCGCTTTGCAAGAGAGACTTTCGACTGTGAGATCGCTGAGTAAAACGGAGAAGAAACACATTTTGTGTTACTTAACAGTCTTAGTAATGAAACACATTGTAATATTTACCTCTATTAGTTTGCGAAACATTCTTATTTATAGCTCGACATAATGGACACTACTAATACTACCTACGCCTGAAAGAAAGAAAGAAAAAAGAAATCAATCATCAATCAATTCATGCTCCGTTTTTGTTTTTTTTTTTATATAGTAGCTCGACAAACACGACCCGGAGGTCATTTGGCTGCGGTATTCTATAGGGTGGAGGTCCTTCCCCGGACGGGCGGCTCAATTCGAGCGAAGATTCGCTATGTCCTACCTGTCTTAAGGTTGTATGATTTCATGTTATAGGAAGGAGGAAACACGTCATGTTCTGGCAAATAGTTACTCAATTTTAATAGACGCGCCAAAGACATAACTATAAATTGAGAATCATCATCATAATCATCAGTCTATTGCAGTCCAGTGCTCGACATAGACGTCTCCAGCTGTTTGCCCAAAGTGACTTTATCGTTAATCGCCACGCTGGGCAGGCGGGTTGGCGATCGCAGGACATAGCTTCTCGCCCCGGTGACGCCGCTGCCCGTCATCGGCTTGTGGTATTTAGCTACGCCTTCAATCGAGATGGTTATGCCGCCACCAGTCGGTAGCCAAGGCCTCGTTTTGAAATTGACACTAAATAAACAAATCGACAAAATATTTTTCGAGCAGCGTTTACCTGGGTACAAATAAAATCTACTGGAGTCGCCTGCCAAGTGTGTTGACCACGGCATCTTCCCCCAAATGACAATTGCCTTTGGGGGATACCTCTGTCTAACAGTTAGCGTTTTTAGGCTCTTGATGAAGATGGTGATAAGTGGCTTCCTTATCTCAGTAGGACCATCTGGTATTTCTCCACCTAGGATTTCTTGAATATAAATTTGATTACCTTTGATTTTCACATTTTCAGCTCTGACCTCCTTCTGAATAATTGTAATATTGCAAACAGAAACCATTTACATAAATATGTAGCCTTCAATTTGAAATATTTATCAAATATCTGGATGAAAGCGTCCCCAAATTTTATTAAATTAAACAAACCGGTATAAATAGAACAGGGCAAACGTTTAATCCGCGATGTTTTGCGACACAAAGTTCCTGGAAAACTTCATTGTGCAAACAGTCAATAATCAATTTTAAACCCGGTTCGACTGTATCCGATGTAAAAGTTTCAAGTCGGTACAAACGGTGGCATTGTGCTACACAAAGGCGGTCTTTCCCTTCCGTTGTGGGGCTCGGGAGACGCGTATTGTCGACATTTCCCGGACTCAACGAATCACTTACGCCTTTTCGCGGTTATTGTATTGTAATTTTCCTTTCCCAAGGTTTGCGGTTGGTTGCTCGAGACTGTAAAAGATGAGTTACTTGTTACTTTAAGAATTATTTTTATAGTAGCTCGACATAGTGGCCTCCCTAAGCCCGATGGAAAACGAAAGTCACTGTGACAACGGGCAAGCAACTAGTCAGTTACCTGTCAGTTGCCACCGCCATGCCGTCCCAACCCTAACCCCCCACGAGCTCCGGAAACGCTGGCAGAAAAACGACCCAGAGGTCATTTGGCTGCGGTATTCTATAGGGTGACGGTCTTTCCACGGACGCCCGTCCGGCTCGGCTCAATTCGCGGAACTAATAAGCGGAACCTTGCGGTGCACGATGCCAAAGTTATCCACTGACTAATAGCAAGCAACTGCGCCCACCTTTCAGATTTGTAGGTACTAAATGTATAGTTTACTAACCAAATCCTTTAAATGCTTTTATAGCTCTTTGTTGCGTCTACTCCCAGCAAACATCTATCGTTTCAAAATCAGAGTCGTTTTATGTGTTGCGATTTTCCTAAAAAAGCAACCGTTCTAGCAAAGAAATCGAGTTCTCAATATTACACACTTCATCTATTGTCCTTTAACAATATACATCGGTCCTATCACAACACGATTGGGGTCCTCATCGATTACATTGAATAAAAAAGCGGCTAGGTTAAATCTGAAGCGATGGGAAAGGGTTCTGTATAATTTGTGGTTATTACCATAACTGGGTAGGGCGGCACGGTGGTTTGGCACACATTGCTTTATAGGCTAAGAGAGCATAACAAATCTTCGCTCCAATTAAGCCGCCCGTCCGGGGAAGGACCTCAAATGACTTCCAGGTCATGTTTCTGCCGACGAGTAGGGTTTCCGGAGCACTAAGGGGGGTTAGGGTTGAGCCGGCATGGCAGTGGCAACTGACAAGACTTGTCAGTTTACTTAGTAACTGATCAGTTACTTGCCTGTTGCCACAGTGACTTGTCCTACTCTTTCGCTTTCCATCAGGCGTAGGGAGCCCTTAAGAAACGAGCGTAGTCCTACTTAAAAGGCCGGCAGCGACCCGAAACTCGATTTGAGTTGCTGCTTACCGCTCTTGCATAAAAAAAAAACCTTCTGTACGTGGAACCATTAATTACTATATAAAGACACAAGGGTTTCCTTGCTATTCGTTGACATAACCCTAAAAACTCTTTCCAGGTCATTGAACTTTGTAATTAAAAGAAAACATTCCGATGCCAAAGGGTACAATTTAGTGGAAAAAATATTTTCAAGTACCGAAAACATTTAAGCGGGCGAGTTTTGCTACGCAAAAGAAAACGGTGGCTCTTATTGAAAGGGAGTCTCTTCAACGGTCGCCAAGGATTTTACGGGGCTGTTTTGATGGTTTTAGACCTTCATTTCTTGGGAAATGTCTTTAGAGGGGGCAAATGAGAGTATTGACTTCTGTTCGTAAACATTGTGCTTTGTTCTACTTAATTTTACAATGAACAAAACATAATTATATTAAAGAAAGCTTTTTATAACAACTAATGACATTTTAATTAAATAAATAAATAAATAACTCAAGACATGCCACGCTGGGCCACACAGCGCCATCTAACCCCAAACTAAGCCGTGGCTTTGCAATAGGTATAAGACTACTAATAAACTTATATACTTTTTTTTTTGTAAATAAATACATTTAATACATAGAAAGCACCCAGACCAATATTTATTTATTTCGACATAAAAACCCCAACACACGCCACGCTTGGTCACACAGCGTCATCTAGTCTCAAACTAAGCCGAGGCTTATGCTATGGGTATAAGATAACTAATAAACTTACATAACAAACGTAGTGTAGGACGCCCTCAGGGCAGGTGGGGTGACGCACGCAGGCCGGCTGGCATGTGCTGGATGCGAGTCCAGGATCGATCAAAGTGGCGCCCATTGGGAGAGGCCTATGTCCAGCAGTGGACTGATTTAGGCTGATAATGATACTTACATAGATACTTTTAATAGCATTACATAGATACAAATCAGTCATAGCAAGCAACCAAACAATACAAACATGTTCATGCACTTATATCTTAATTTGCGGGAACCGAACCTGCGACCAGTGTCAAAGGCAGCGTTCACTATCACAGAACCAAGCTGGTTGTCACTGTCACGTAGTACTAAAAATATCAAAAGATAAAAAGTACTTCACTTAAAACTCCAGGCATAACAAAATAAATCAAAACCACTCGTTAGTCGTAAGCCCACATTCAGCGCTATCCATTGTCCGCGAAAAGAAAACTCAAAGCTGACACCGCGAAGTTGTGAGAAACTTCCCGCGCCTTTACATCGGCATAATTAAGCTGCCTCGACATAGGCTAAAAACTCACGGAGCGATTTATAACCGCGACCGTCGCGATTGCATTCCCGTAGTTTTTGTAGAGTGCAGATATAGATTTAGACCTGGTACCAGCTGCCATTTTTCATCATCGCATATCTCGCACCAATTCAAGATTTCATCTTTACCATCTTGACAGATGGAAATCTTCCACAGTGCGTTTCGCGCGCAATTTTCTGCCTCGTGCAGCTGCTCGTTGGAATCAGCTTCCGGCTGCAATTTTCCCGAATGGATACGACCTAGGGACCTTCAAGAAGCGTGCCTACAGATTTCTTAAGGGCCGGCAACGCACCTGTGACTCCCCTGGTGTTGCGGTGTCTATGGGCTTCACTTACCATCAGGTGACCTTCAGGCCCGTTTGCCACCTATGTCATAAAAAAAAAAATTTCAGCGCTATCCATTGTCCGTGAAAAGAAAACTCAAAGCTGACACCGCGAAGTTGTGAGAAACTTCCCGCGCCTTTACATCGGCATAATTAAGCTGCCTCGACATAGGCTAAGAACTCACGGAGCGATTTATAACCGCGACCGACGCGGTTGCGGATCCTAAACTTCTGTAAAATGCAGATATAGATTTAAATAAATTCATCATAATCATCAGCTTATCCCAGTTCACTGTTATACATAGGCCTCTCCAGTTATTCGCTACTTTGGGCAAGTATCTGGAGGCTTTACTCAAGAGCGCCACGCTGAGCGGATTGGCAAATGCAGGGCGTAGCTCCTCGCTCCGGTGACGCTGCTGCCCGTCGCCTGTTCTCGGTTTTTAGCCTTCAATCGTGATGGTTATAGCACCACCTGTCGGTTACACGGGCCGGTGAGGTTGGCTTGGAGCAAAAATAATGATATAATGTCGCTCCCTTACATCCCATAAAAAATAATAGTTTAAAAACACGGTTTTATAAACGCACGTAAAAACCAATAACGTGAAAGCTATTCCATCATGAAATGTCTCTCTTCTCCATAATTGTGATCAAAGTTCATTACAAGACTTTTCTAACAAATTCAAACACAGCTATAACAGGATATTCCATCTTAAAGTACCAGTCCATATTTTCCGTGTCCATCATCAGATCAGTTCCAAAATACCGTTGTACTAAGTACAACCGCGGCGGGAGCGTGTGAAAATCGTTCCATGAATTCTAAGCGTCAGAAGTACAAAAGGTAGGAAGAGGCGTCATTAATCATCGCACTTGGAGATCTTGACGTAATTCGCGGGAAGTCGCGCGAATTTGATTTTTACTTCAGCCTGCAATGCGTGAAGTTGTTTTCTAAGGATGAACTTTTTTAGCTTGCGTCAAATTTTAGATTCCTATCTACGATGTGTTAATGAAAAAACAGCCAAGTGTGAGTCGGTTTGTCTTTCTTTTTTTTTTTTTATTCAAAATAAGTTTGCGCTTGACTGCGATTCGCCTGATGGTAAGCGACATCGCAGTCTCCGATGGAACGCGCTCACTCAGCAAAAACCGGTTCATTCTCGCCTTGAACATCGGAAGATTATATCTCTCGGGGAACAAGGAGCCCGACAAAGAGTTCCATAGTTTAGCCGTTCGCACTAAGAAGGTAGAGGCGAAACGCGCTGTTCGAGTCCTAGGCACTCTCCTTTCTCTCTCTTTTTCTTAATAAAACGACGCGTGCAAGTTTGAGATGCCATAAAAAACTGCGCATGCAATCAGTACTCGTACTATAAAGTAATTTGTTCTAAGCTGTTCAGCTTATGTAAGAGATTTATATTAGGTTATGTTAGGAGGTTGTTTCGGGCAATATCTGCACAGGATCGGGAGGGAGGAATCCGCGATGTGTCACGAGTGTGGGGCTGACCGCGACTCGGCCGATCACACTTTGGTCGAGTGCTCTTCATGGGCCGCGCAGCGTGCCGTTCTGGCCGGCACTATAGGGCCCGTTGTCTCGCTCCCCGCGGTCGTCTCGGCCATGGTGGGGAGCCGCCCAGCGTGGGTAGCCGTGTCCTCCTTCTGCGAGACTGTCATGTCCCGGAAGGAGGCCGCGGAGCGAGAGCGGGAGGATGACCCTTCCGCTCCTGCGCTCCGTCGTCGTAGAGGTGGCCGGACTAGGCGAGTTTATCGCCAATTCTTGCCTCCTGACGGGGTCCAGCCGGTAGGTGGTGCGGGGGCACCGCCGCCAGCATTGCACGGACCCCCGTCTTCGACGGATGGGAGTGGGCTCACCCTTCGGACCACTCCCATGACTCCCCCCTAAAGGGGGGAGCCAGTTGGGGCCTGTCATGACCAGGCCACGTCGGTGATGTCTTGGTGTACATACTAATAGGACCCTCGACACCACCTTTAAGGCGCATGACGAAGGGGCCGGGGTTTTTAGTGGGTATTTCCTGCCTCACTTCCATCTTCGAGGCGGGATGAGTCCCACATACCCCGCTGCTCCCCCAAGCAGCGGGAATGCATAAATGCATTTTCCCCGGCAAAAAAAAAAAAAAAAAAAAAAGGTTATGTTAGGAGGATCGACCCGCACACGTGTTCCCTTCTTCTTCTAGTATAAGGTCTTTTGAAAGGGCGTGAAGCGGCACCCAAGTCATATTGACGTGCGAATAATGAAAAAAATTATACGTTGAAAAATTGTGATCTCTCAGGCTCATTCCGAACGCACTCTATCATTACGTGAAATAAATCTTCTAGAGTACATAAAACTAATGTTAATTAAAACATTAAATACACAAAAGCATTCGAAGGGATATGAAAAAGCTTTCAAATCAAACAAAGCCACGGCATCAGCTTGTCTTACATAAACACGTGACATGTTTGTCCCGAACAAGCTTTGAGTACTGAAACGTATGTCCCCAAGGAAATTTGAACCTTTATAGAGTGGAAACTAGGATTCGATGTTTATATTGAAATAGGGGAAATGGTATAAAGCAAGCCATGCGAAGCTTAAACGAGACGAAAGCCACTTTGATACAATAATATTGACATACAACCTTTCATTCTCAGCCTGAACGACGAATGTGAGCGACGCATGTAGAATTTGATAACCTGGTTCGTCGTTTATACAGAGTGAGTGAAATAAATAGGCCTTGTGCGTGTGGTGACAGATAAGTATACAAATAACTGCCAAATTAGGATTGTCGAGACAGGATTGGTGAGCGTAAACCCTTCGTTACCCTAGCTGGTACCAGGATGTGTCGCAGGAAGGCTCCTTTCTTGCACCCAGTGGTATGGTACGGCCCTGTTTCTTCGCGTGGGTGAAGTAAAAGAGACTCAGGGACTTCTAAATATTGAAAACTTCTCAGCTGGTGGTCTCAAATGGCTTACTTTGCTGGTTGGCGAATTGTGTACACTCGTTGAGACTGTCGGAGACTGTAGCGGACTCTAAATAGGTTTTGTGGAATTATATACTGGTTTGAAGAAGAAGAAAGAATTTGTTTGTCCAAATTAGCCATAATGCGTGTTGCTAGACCGGAGGCCAGACCGGAAGAGGAAGTTGATATATTATAATTTTTTTTTTATAGTGGCTCGACATAACGGCTTCCCTACGCCTGATGGAAAGCGAAAGAGAGGCCCAAGTCGCTGTGACAACTGGCAAGTAACTGGTCAGTTACCTGTCAGTTGCCACTGCCATGCCGGTCCAACCCTAACCCCCCACGAGCTCCGGACACCCTACTCACCAGCAGAAACACGACCCGAAGGTCATTTGGCTGCGGTATTTTATAGGGTGGAGGTCCTTCCCCGGACGGGCAGCTCAATTCGAGTGAAGATTCGCTATGCCCTACCTCTCTAATAGTTTTAATGTCGTGAACAGATACAACCATGTGACTTTGGTTGCATTTCGAAATCAGTCGGTGCTAAGTCGCAGATTTCTTAGATAGATACAGGAAGCAAGGATGCAGAGAAGTAACCGATGTAAATCAACCTATAGAATTGCATAAAATCTCTATTCCTATTCACGCCTCACGATTTTATTGCTGGATTCTTACTTCGCCCGCCGTTCCTCAGCCTGAAGTTTGTTAGAAAGCGATCGCTTTCAGCAATAAGACCACCTACATTGTACTTTTTGTTTATGCAAGAGGAGGCAGTCGAGCAAATGTGATGCCTGATGGTAAGCAGTTGACACCGCCCATGGACACCCGCAACTCAGGGGTCGCTGCCGGCCTTTTAATTAGGAGTACGCTCGTTTCTTGAAATCTCCCAAGTCGACGCTGTACTGCAGTATGTCTATATTTTTCCTGTAAATGTTATATTTTGAGCAATAAAGAATATCTTAGTAATATATCTTTGCCGCGTCGTTAAAATGTAGAACTCGTTCCCAGTACATGTGTTTCCTCCTTCCTTTGATATGGGATCTTTTAAACGGAGCGTGAAGAAGCATCTTACGGGCAGGCATAGCAGTAGCAACTGACAGGTGACTTGCCGGTTACTTGCCCGTAGTTGCAGCCATTAGGGCTTCTCTTTCGCTTTCTACTGGGCTGAGGATGCCATTAAACCGTGCGTCTATAAAAAAAAATACATCTATAGATAAAAGTATACTCTGTTATAAGCTAAGCATTACAAGCAATTTATAACTAAAAAGCTAACATTAACCCTTAGATGCCTCCATGATGCTCAAACAATTTCAATCAGCAAGATATTTCTTTTGCACGCCTGAATAATTCCGTAACTCAGTCAGGAATTTCAGGAGGAATAAAATTTCCCGATGGATTTTCTCAATTTCACGTACTGTCGCCATTTCTGAATCCATTTTTTATTGCCGTTACCCCACGAAATACCTTAAAGTGTGATGAAGCTTTAAGCGAATTTGCGTGTGTCCTTTATTGCATGTGGGTTTATTTATATTATATCTGACAACCAGTATCATAAGGTTCAGTGGTACTAAACGCTGCGTCTGAAACATCCGAGCAGACTTATATATTTCTAGCACTAAATTTTTAAGACAAATAATGGAAGATACGGAGAGGAGGAACGGACATGATGGAACTGTTTCGAACGGGATTCGGACCCCTAAAATCGATGTTATGTACCGTTAGGCCTATGAAACGTTACATTCTTAAAAAAAAATATTTTTTTTATTGACATAGGTAGGGTTTCGATCACCTAAAATCGATGTTATGTAACGTTAGTCCTGAAAAACGTTACATTCTTAAAAAGTTGTTTTTTTTTGACATAGAGGTTTCTTTTAACGTAAGCATTAGCTTACCATATCCTTTTCTTATTCCTGGCCGGAAAGGTGGAAAGATACGCTTTCCATTGCCCTAACAACGGACGGGCAACCTCAGATTCCAGTCAGTCACCACAGCCCTGGACAAACATGTTCTAGCAAAGAGTTAATTTAAGCGGTACGCAAAGATAAAGTTGCTAACCTTTTTACTACGCAATATATAAAGTCTGGCATTTTCTAACTATTAAGTAAACTTTAATATTAAACTTTTCAAGGTGAAATTCGCGATCCAATATTACAGTCATTTCAATCCCGCTTCTAACCAGAATATGTCTTGTGAAGTCTAGAATTCCATTATTTGAGACTTACCGTATATTTTATCGGGTCGTTTGGATGTTATACTGTTAGCACAATAAAATTACCAAGTTTTAGGTACTGCTATGCACAAAAGTCGCGATTGTGCTAGTTTTAGTACTTTTGTTGGCGTACGTTGCACTTTAATGATGTTTGTTCAGTACTATTAATATTGTGGACAGGGTCCGCCAAATGTAATGGCTGCAATTTTATTTGTATGATACGAGGAGTAAATCTTTTACATAACCTTTATTGCTTGTTCAAAGAGTGGAGAGAGCTATTCTGACAGATTCTTTGCGGGATAGAATCCGTAATGAGTTTTTTTTTTATATTGCATAGTAGCATTGTGGCTTCCTGTCGTCTGATGGAAAGCGAAAGAGCCTCAAGTCACAGCAGTAAAAAAATCAATCACTTCTCAATTCTGGACATGCATCGGCCTCTCCAGTTGTTCGCCACTTAGGGCAATCATCTGAAGGATATACCCATAATCTCCGCGCTGGGTTGGCGATCGCAGGGCGTCGCGTCGCTCCGGTGACGCTGCTGCCCGTCATCGGTCTGTGGTATTTAGCTACGCCTTCACTTGTGATGATTTCACCGCCACCCGGTCAGTCGCCAGCGCCTCGTTTGTTGTTTGGTAGGATGCACCACTGGCAGGTGAGGTTGGCTTGATGCGAAAAGATGATAGGACTCTCCCTTACATCCTTACAAACATACCTTCATAAATAGTTTTTAACCAAAATAAGTACGGGTAACTTTTCGTATTTCATATACTGTAGAAAACTAGAAAATATAACTTTGCCATAGTTACATTCCTAACGACCTCGTTTGACCACAGAAGCAGCGGTTCGCATTTCCCTAGTTAAAACTATTTTCCGTAAAAGCCTTCATTAAAACTACTTTCAAGTACAGAAAATATGCGTTCCATTAAAAATTTGAATGTGGATTAAAAGCTGTAACGTAACCATTACATGTATTATAATGAAGAATGAAAGTTCTTAAACCTTGGTTTACATATTATTATTATGATGGTGATCGTCCTAAACAAACTTGATCTAATTTACTTTTTAAAAGCCTTGCTGTTTATGCGTCTGTTCCGGTCTTCTCCCGTTCATTTTATTGGGTAGATATTTTGGGTCTGATGAATATCTGGAATTGGCCATTGTCCATTGGTCATTTTAGGATTAATATATGGGGAGCCCCCCTTAAATATTTTTTTTTAGTATTTGTTGTTATAGTGGCAAAAGAAATACATAATCTGTGAAAATGTCAACTCTCTATCTATCACGGCTCATGAGATACAGCCTGGTGACAGACAGACATAATGAGAAGAAAGACAGACCGTGAAGTCTTAGGTAGAGTCCCGTTTTTACCTACCATTTGGGTACGTAATCCTAAAAACGTAAAATATAAGTCTTAATTTTATACTTAAAGATGTATGTTTGAAAATAATTGTTCACGGTGAAAAACAATCTTATTTATCTTACGAGCATTTAAAGATGTTCTCCAGCACAAAAAGAATAGCGCATAAGAAAGCCAGGGATACTTATTTCCCAAATCCCCCGGGATCTGGGACAATGCGGCCACTTCCTGCTGCGTCGGAAGGTGGGACAATGTCGCCGTCTAAGCGTCTGTTCGACTTGGTAAGGTAAAGTTGGACAGCTGCTAAATGTTGGTATTTCGCAAAGATTAGGTGAATATTGACCTTTTTGAACGTGTAGCTATACCCTACCTCTCTTAAATCTCTATTTAAAACTATATAAAGATCTATGCATGCATACATAGAGACTACAAGCTACTTTGTTTTATACTATGTACTGACGAAATGTAATTTGAATTTTAATACGAGTATGTACTTGAATACTGTAAAATATAATCTTAACTAATATTATCTTAACTACTTAATATTATAAAGCTGAAGAGTTTGTTTGTTTGAACGCGCTAATCTCAGGAACTACTGGTCCGAATTGAAAAATTCTTTTGTGTTGAATAGACCATTTATTGAGGAAGGCTTTAGGCTATATAACATCACGTTGCAACTATTAGGAGCGAAGAAATAATGGAAAATGTAAAAAAAAACGGGGAAAAGATAACTATTCCACGCGGACAAAGTCGCGAGCACAGCTAGTTAAGTACGTATGTGCCAGTATCTGAGCCGCATCGATCTAAATTAACATTGTAATGAAACGCGAAACTTTTTAAATAAAAAAAGACCTCTACTTCAAAGTTATCCAGCGAAAACACGATCAATCCAGCGATTCAATTAAACCTAATCAGCACATAGCCATTCTAATCACGGATTTCAGTGCGAGTAATTTAGTTTGGGCGCGCGGAACTCTGAATAAAATACCGGTCGACATATTATGTAATTTGAGGGCCGTTTAAAGGTGGAATCATTTAATTCATAGTTGGAGTTAGACAAGACTTTATGTGACGCCGTAACCTCGTACTACCGAGATTTCTAGACACAATAGTTTTAACAATAGATTAAGAATTTAAAAGGACATTTGGACTTCTCATCATCATCATCATCAGCCTATTGCAGTCCACTACTGGACATAGGCCTCTCCAGTTGTTAGCCACCTAGGGCATACTTCTGGAGGATATACCCATAATCGATTTCGGGTTGGCGATCGCAGGGCGTAGCTTCTTACTCCGGTGACGCTGCTGCCCGTCATCGGTCTGTGGTATTAGCTACGCCTTCTATCGTGATGGTTTTACCGCCACCAGTCGGTTTGCCAGAGCCTCGTTTGTTGTTCGGCAGGATGCACCACGGGCAGGTGAGGATGGCTTGAAGCGAAAAGGTGATAGGTCGCTACCTTACATCCCTCCATTTGGACTTCTACTTAACTTTAAATTTGAAATCCACTTCGTGGTTTACTGATTTAGATGTCCGTGTGGTTTTCAGATTTAGAATACGACCACACCATCTCGTCCACGGATTTCGAAGAAAACGACTAAGGGAATATCAGTAAACGAGCAAAATCAAAATCAAAATCCATGTGTATTGCCATTGCTAAGGCTTGTGTCCAGCTGTGGGCGTTTGCAGGCTGATAAATGAGTGGTAATAAAAGTATAACCCCGACGAAGATCATAATAAATAAATAAATAACCCAAGTCCTGTCACGCTGGGCTTTCACATCGCCATCTAGCCACAAACTAAGCCGACGCTTGTACTATGGGTGTTACGGACTGGCCGCAAGGCGGCCAGCCTCCTTATTTATTACTTTTTTCTTTTTCGATTTTTAAATATTTCTCGTTCATCTTCTGTTGTATAAAAATCCTTCTGTCGGTTGCTTTGCTAGCGGTCGTGCGCGGTGTGTGTGCCATTTTATTTTCTGTAATTTCTTATTTTTATATTATATTTTTATTATTCTCTTTTGAGCCCGGTTTCCTTCGTTTCCTTAACTTTCCCTTTTTCCCGTTCTTAACAATGGGTACTAGACAATTGATAAACTTACTTAGATACTTTTTGAATACCCAGACTAATACAAACAAACATGTTCATGATCACAAATGTTTGTAAGTACTGTGCGGGGATGCACCCCACAACTCTAGGCAGAAGGCAGAGATCACTACCAAATGAGCCATCGGGCCAGTCATAATAATACGTTCTTCCTCTGTAAAGATTAAAAAACAACAATTTTCCTCTCCATTTATATTGCTTCGTACAACAAGTCCAGTTGGCAACATGAAACGGTCATAAAACATATTGACCATTCCTCGCGTTTAAACGTTTGTTGAAAATTCGCGGAGCAATTTATCGAAGTCGTGTAGCACTCAGTGACGTATGATGTCTCCTCATTAACGTCAGTCCCAATTGAGTGGGGATTATGGGGGGTTTGGCTGCGGAAAGGCGAGTGAATGTGTTTTTTTTAATTTAAATCATTTTGTCTTTGCGTGTGTGACCAATGAGGTGCAAGGAATACTGGTTTTAGGCAAATTTTTTTTCTGATCTTTGTAACTCATATTTTTTATTGCAAAAAAATAAAACAATTATAGGAAAAAGTATTACAGACATATTGTATTTCTATTTAAGTACATACATAATTATATGTGTGGTACCCTCCTTGTTCTGATACCCATAACACAAGAGCTCAAGCTACTTAATTTGAGATAGGAGCAATGTATGTGATATTGCCGAAATTTATTTATTTACTATGGCACAATGTAAGCGGTCTTATCGTTGATAGAAATGTCTGCTTCAGGTAGATAGATAACATTTGCTGAAGGGGCTAAATTAGTGCAGAGCTGTTAGAATAAAGATCAATAAAATGGTATTTCAATTATGTTGAATTAAATTATCATCTTAGACACGAGTATAATAATGTCTAATTAGCTGTCAATCATTATTATGATGTCGCTAATGACATATACATAAAAGATTGCAGACAAATAATAATATAATACACAATAATCGTAGACCATGGTTTGTATAAAACATCGAACAGTGTTTAGAACTAAATTACAAAAGAATGTGACGTCCCCACACATTACAAACATTTTGTGTGCATGAACATGTCTGTTTGTATTTACAATAAAATTTATTTACAAAGAAAATGTATCTAAGTACTTAAGTTTATCAGTTGTCTAGTACCCATAGTACAAGCTTCGGCTTAGTTTGGGGCTAGATGGCGCTTTGTGGCCTAGCGTGGCATGTCTTGGGTTATTAAATAACCTCAAACTAGCCTCAAACTAAGCCGACGCTTGTACTATGGGTACTAGACAATTGATAAACTTAATTGGATACTTTTTTTTAAATAAATACGTATACGTAGTAAGCATGTTCATGATCACAAATGTTTGTACTTTGCGGGGATCGACCCCACGACCCTTGGCTCAGAAGGCAGAGATGACTACCAAATGAGCCATCGGGCCAGTCATAATGATACGTTCTTTCTCTGCAAACAACAACAATTAACAAATAAATACATAAATAACTTAAAAAACAACAATTTTCCCCTCCATTTATATTGCTTCATTAAACAAGTCCAGTTGGCAACAGTTCTGCTGTTGTAAGTAAATAACTTACAGGAATTCGGGTAGCACAAAAGCATGCGGTAGCGTCTCCCTGCCCTGGCCAGCAGACGCTTCTCTCATCCAGCACTTGCCAGCCATCCTGCGCAAATCGTCGCTCTGGCCTAAGGGCGTCCTATATTAGTTTGCCGACACGCTGTCTCCACTCGAGAACTCGTTTACCCCAACGGCCACTTAAACTAGCCTTATATAAAACCGTAAGATCTTCTAGTGTCTGTAATTTCGGCGTCTACAAGACCGTGAAATTAAGTAAGAGCCATATTCTTATAGCTATCTTTATGGTACCCGTTTGGAAACGGATAAATTGATTTCCCCTTATGAATATTAATGGTTATGTCCAATAAAAATGAAGAATACTCTGGACCTTTGTTTGGGCACAATGGGGATGGAGAACGGTTGATCGAGAAGTATTTTATTGCGATAGCAAGGTGATTGAAAAATTTAAAGTCGTGCGATTTCTAATCACATGGTTATGATATAAGTTTGCTAGATAAGATAGGTATTCTTTATTGAGCACCTACAATAGCATATGCTACTGGCTTGCTGCACTGGTCACGGCAAAATTTTTTTTTACGCGTTAGGGGACCACTTGGCACATTAACACATTTATGTATTAATTTACAAAAAAATTATCTAAGCAAGTTTACCAGTTGTCTATTCCCATAGTACAAGTTTTGACTTACTTTAGGACTAGATGGCGCTGCATTATTCACAACGGCTACATGTAAATACCTAATACATAATAACGATGTAAGTAATGACGTAATACACGTTTTAATAGCTTTTAATGCGTAAACTGTTTTTGATGACAATCTCGAAAAGCTTATTTGTTTAGGCGTTCACAATTTAATACTCTGCCAAGTTTGTTAGGGACTTTCGAATTTCGCCCTTATGCTCCACGTGTTAAGAGCGCACCTTTGAAGTGTGTGATTTTGATGGAAGTTTTAAACGTTCTCGGTAATTTTTAACCTTGTTTGCCCTTCCTCGTGTGTCGCCTTCATGTGACTTTATGTCGCCACAAATCTCGTGACCGCTTTATTTGCCAATTTTACGTAATCCTTTTATGAGGAGTAATGGTTTTTAAGGGTTCCGGACCTCGAAACGAAAATACGGAACCTTTATAAGATTACTTTGTTGTCCGTCCGTCCGTCTGTCTGATAAGACCCTTTGTGCCAAGAAGTATAAAGCTGAAATTATGTCAGATATCAAATACTCAGGTCTACTGAGCTCAATTTGAAGCTGCAAAAGTCAAACTTCTAAGCCGACGTACTCAAAAGATACAGCCGTTTATGTCGTCATTATCATCAGCCTATTGCAGTCCACTGCTGGACATAGGCCTCTCCAGTTATTCTGAAGGATGTGTATCCATATTCACCATCCTGGGCAAGCCGGTTGCCGGCTCCTCACACCAGTGACGCTGCTTCTCGTCATCGGTCTGTGGTATTTAGCTACGCCTTCAATTGTGATGGTTATACCGCCACCAGTCGGTTGCCAGCGCCTCGTCTGTTATTTGGATGCACCACGGGCAGGTGAGGTTGGCTTGAAGCGAAAAGATGATAGACCGCTCCCTTACATATCCCTTTAATTATATATTTTTAGTGAACTATCACCATTAAAAATGGTGTTTACTACTTTCACACTATATTTTTACTGACTATTTACTAAGTTATTGATACAATGCTAGCACACAACATGACATAGCTAATAAATCAACCTTGTTAAGAAATATGAGGTCAGTATGGGCCGTGGTCCAGATATACGAGTGGGTGTAATAAAGGATAACTCTTCAACCAGATCTCATTAGTAACACAAGTCGCGATATGACCCCGAAAAAATCATTACAAATATAGCGTTTGTAACTATATCTTCTTATTGGAACCTTAGAAAGGCTTAACCATCTTCTTAATGGAACCCTAAACCTGTATAGGATCTTTTGAAAGACGTGTTCTTTTTTCTTTCTTTCTTTATCATCATTTTGTATTCCACTATTTACTGTATTTATACTAGTTTACTGTATTTGGCCTATTGTAGTCCACTGCTTTACATAGACCTCTCCAGTTGCTTGCCACTGAGAGCAAACGTCTGGAGGATATAATTATGTATAATGTCTTCGGCTATTTTTCTAACTTGTGTATGTTTTGGCGCTTTTTACTGTGAAATACCAAGTAGTTAAATAAAAAAAAATGTTTTAAAAGTCTCTCCAAAGGTTTCCATAGTTCTCTGTCTAAAGCCAGAGCTTGCCAATCCTTTAAAGATATCTTGGGCCTTCCCTTTCGGAGATAGCCCTCTTTTGCGCTGGAGACCTTTCGACAGAAAACTCGGCGTATGTCGCCCTTCAAGAAGCCATCTTATAACATAATTGAAGTAACAGCATGAAGCTGGATACGAGCCACCTAGAACTGGCAGTAGTTTTTGGGGGCGTCCTATGTCCTACAGTAGACTTCCTACGGCTAAACTTATAATGAATGTCCTCTAAAAATAATAAAAATTGAAACCGCAATTTACGTTGTCAAAAATAGCAAACCTTGGATCAAACATAACAATGCTAGGTTCTTTTAACATTAAAAGTATTAATAAAGGTAACAACACAAAGCTTATGAAATTAATTAAAAAATAATTTCTACCTTTTTCTAACTGTCGTACACAAAGACAGCACAAGTTAAACTAATTGTTTAGTTCGTAATGCAAAGGTGGAATTGCGAATGCAAATGGTAAATACGTTTCATATAACATCATCTGAATTCCTGGTACCACAGAAAATGTGTCAAAAATAAAATCGTTTCACGTTTTATTTTGAAACAATCCACATCGTGTCAACTTCGTTTTTGATACATTAGGAATTAACTTTTGTATATATCTATCTATATCTAGACCTAGTTTACACGAAACGGAAGGTTGAATAAGGAACTGTTTAATTTTAATTCTTTTTTTTATTTCATATTCTTCTTTCACCGTCAGAGGGTCTCGCCTAATGTACCTTTCTCACAGTTTCGAACTGGCTGCATAACGGCCAATCTCTTTTCTTACATTTTTGTCTTTTATCTTTTGCTTTTCAAACTTGCCTTGTTCATGCCTTCGTCATGATCTATCTAGTATCTAAACAAGATGTCAGTTTTCAGTGTTCCTCATTTTTCTATTTCATCATTTTCATTTATTTTAAGCCTCTCCTCCTCTTTTTTTTCTTCCCATTTTCTACACCACAAAAAGTCTAGGTCTTAAACCGCCACTACACAATAATGTTCTATACTTGATACATTAGTATCTACCCGACCCATTCCGTTACGTACACAGGGCTAATATTTCCTTATTACATGGCGAGATCTTCAGAAGTTTTTTCTAACAATACCGAGATAAGTAAGAACCGCGTAAACATGTTTTTGTAAGCAGGAACGTTAATAAATTACTCATGTCAAATAAGGTATGCCTTAAAGATGTTTGCTAAGGCGCTGGTTTTATGAAAAAAAATGCGGTTAATAAATTTTCCCTACAACAAACCACATCAGCTTATCGCAGTCCACTGCTGGACATAGGAATCTCCAGTTGTTCGCCACTTTATGCAAATTTTAGCAAAATATAGATTTTATCAAACTCAAGTAAAATTTGGTAACTGACACAAACCGATGATGGGTAGCAGCGTCACTGGAGCGAGTAGCTACGGCCAGCGATCGTCAACCCGCCTGCCCAGCGTTTCGATTATGGGTATATCCTCCGGCCATATGGGTATGTCCATTGGCCTTAAGTGGCGAACAACTGGAAAGCCTATGTTCAGTAGTGGACTGCAATAGGCTTATGAATCATCATATATGATCATCAGATCCTACGCTATAATAGAAATTGGGTCAGAAGTGTATTAGGTATATCTTATAAAAAAATCATAAAAAAAAAACAAAAATGGGTTTGAGTTTGACACAGATATAATTTCCAAACGCAAACTTATTCTTGTTTACTTAACTTATTCACCCAATTAGTTCTAAGCTCCGATTTGCTTGTTCCAAAATTTCAACGTACACATTCTAGACTTTACCAATACAAATACTATTCCGAAGCTAAACAAATTCTGCTTAGTCTTAGAAAGCGATGCCAAATTTCGTGTTTCTCTATCCCGAATTTAGCTGCAACGTCGTTTGGACCCATTACGTACCTACTTTATGCATTCTGTTCCACTTGAATTCAACAAATCTTTTGTTTTGTTTTTATTTTGAAACAAAACTTTCCGCTCCTGCGGTGATGATAGAGAATACAGTGTTTACGAATAGAAAGGTAAAGAGGGAAGAAAACGGGAATCTCAAAAAAAAATATAATAATAATAAAAAATAATGAAAATAAGAAATAAAATCAATACAACAGCAAATAAAATAGAGAAAATAAAAATAAGACACACGCACGCAAGGCTAAGAGCAGACCGCATTTTCACAAAAACAAAAGAACATCATCTATAGAATACCGCAGCCAAATGACCTCTGGGTCGTGTTTCTGCCGGTGAGTAGGGTTTCCGGAGCTCATGGGGGGGTTAGGGCTGGGCCGGCATGGCGGTGGCAACTGACAGGTAACTGACCAGTTTCTTGCCAGTTGCCACAGCGGCTTGGGCTTCTTTCGCTTTCCATCCAGGGTTAGGGCGACAGACGCGGTGGATTTGCCCTATTATGCCAGTTCACCTAAAATTTGAACCTCACGACTGCTTACCATCAAGTGCAGTGAAGTGAAATCATTTAGAATAACTTTACTCCATCACCATGATAAGCGCTCTTTTAATAAAAAATAAAAATAATACAGTTGACTCAAAAACTGAGTATAATAGATAAATAAAAGATTTTTACGTTGTGACGTAAAATTGCAGTTTTGTGTACGAGCCCTAAGAACACTCTATATGTAGAACTAAGAAAGACAAATAAATAAATAACAATATTTGCTCAGACTAGTTATTCGTACTTCCTTGTTGACTCTCACAATAGTTCCACATTGTAAGTTATTATCAACAGAAAACCGTTCGCTTATGTTTAAATCGCGTGACATACGGGCGGTTAAACCTGAAAACATACATTATAACAATAGTAAGGCAGCAACCAATCTTCTTTGCGCTTCAAGCCACCCTTACTCGCTCGTGGTGCCTCCTGCCGAATAACAAACGAGACGGTGGGAACCAACTGGTGGCAGTACCATCACAATTGAAGACGTAGCTAAATACCCAGACCGATGACGGGCAGCAGTGTCACCAGAGCGAGAAGCTACGCCCTGCGATCGCCAACCCGCCAGCCCAGCGTGGTGATTATGGGTATATTTTTCAGACGTTTGCCCTAAATGGCGTACAACTAGAGAGGCCTATGTCCAGCAGTGGACTGCAATAGGCTGATAATGAAATAACGAAAAACATAATAAATTAAGTAACAAAGTACCTTCTTACTGTTTCTGCTTAGCCCAATGGTTGACTGGTAGAGAATGCCTACGCGGCATTAAGTCCGCCTTTTGTACAAATTGTTATGTGCAATAAAGATTAAATAAATAAAAAATAAAGTAACATTTCGCGAAGATATTGCCCGAACAGTAAGTGGGTACTTAAATTACCAGCGAGCTTATTCGACGGCAAGTTATCATTTCTCCAAACTCGTGTGTTAACTTCGAAATTAAGTTACACGCTTGACTTGTTAGCACAGAGTACATTTAAATAAACGGAGTGGGGTGTGTGTTCGAAATTAATAATAATACACGAATAGTTTCACGTTCACGGTACGTTGGAGAAACTAGAGTTTCTGTAGGAGAATAATTTTTGGTACGCGTGTAGTTCGGAGTAGAACCGCGGGTCGCGTTCTATTAAATGGTAATAGTGGTATGGTTTCCGCGTGAAGTTTTTGTACAGTTTCTGAGTGTATTAGCTTTGTGTATAGTATTACTCGTAGTTAGTTACGGTTAGCTTAATGGTTATGGGCTCGGGTTGTTTAGTTTTGATGTTATATCATGAACCGATAGAGGATTCAACGTAAAATAGGCACGCAGAAGTTCGTGTTGCGAAAATCTAACTGGAGAATTCAACTGAACTTTAGATATAATATATTGCACACCAAAAAAATTGACTTAGTGAAAGCACAGGCAAGGATGTGGCCGTATGCTTCGGCGTTACCCTGCAACTTGCTGCCCACTGGCGACACAGGGGGGTTTAGTGGGTATGCCCTCCCTTTTTGGGAGGTGTGAGTCCCACACACCATGCCGCCTCCCCCCGGAGACGGCATGAAGATGCCTAATGCATTCCACTCTAAAAAAAAGTGAAAGTATACATTCGTTGTATAATGTTGAGGTTTTTAACAGTTATTTTAAAACGTGGCATTAACATTTTGAATATTGTAAATAAGAATATTAATTTAGTTATGTAAATCATAACCATATTCTCTGGTTATTATTGCAGCACTCGTCACGATTATAAAGCGAAAATTTACAGAACAAAGAATTTTTCTCAAGGCACCCGTCCCAACAAAATTAAGAACGAAGTCGCGTCGGTAAAGTTACCCATTATTATACTTTCTGTAAGCGTTCCTTGCACTCTATATAAAAGCTCGGTAAAACTTAAGGCCGCCCAAGAAACGGAAATATTAAAGTCATAAATAAAAAATATGTCCCAAATCACTGCCTTAGGGCATAATACCCTCGAGACTGGTCGTATTTCTACACGGAATGGCTACTAAAAGTACCCGTATGTACAATCCGAACCTACATATTTCTATAAATTACGACGACCGCAAAAGTGGCACCGCTAAATTTTATTTCAATTGAAAAGAACTTCTATCAATTTAGAAATTAGGTTTACATCGGAATAATGTAACAAAGAGACTCGTTTCGCTGGATGCTGAGATCGTAGAGCATTAGTGTAATAGTAGCCCGAGTTCGATGTTAGAGCTAAAGATGAGTGTGTATCGTGAACTTGAGCCGAGTTTAGTTTTAGTTAGAATGGGACTTTCGGATTTGAAACGTGATAGGTCTTATGGAGAAGTGACCAAAAAAACTAAACGTAGATGTACATCAGTTTTTCCTCTCTTGTGCTTTTTCACATTTCATTTGGGGTCAGTATTTCTCGTTCTAAGGTACCTCTGATGATCGAAGATCTGTCGATCAGGGTCCCATCTTAATCTTTAAGAATGGTTAGCGATCATGTGACCTGTGCACGTTTTCTTCTTTTCTAAATAGCGGGGAGAGCTGGCATTTAAGTGAACATAAAAGTACAAAAATATACAAGTAACGTTGAACTTTTGAGTATACTTTTTGTAAAATTTACTATGTCTAAATATTGTAAGTACCTTTGAGAGGTTTCACAGAAGGAAGGTGATGTAGTCGATGGTTTTATTATATTTCCATTTGATATCGTCCAGGTGACGTAGGAAATATTATGTACTAGCTGTGCCGGCGGCGTCGCACGCGTGGATATCGGGTTACAAAAATAACAGACTTCCATAAAATGGTACCTAAATTTTAAGATAGCCTTCTAGCAATAAGTGCATTGGTGAAAACCGCATTTAATTCCATGCAGTAGTTCTCGCGTGATGCGCGATCAAACATGCAGATAAAAAATTCTCCCTTTTTTCCAACACTTCCCGTTACTGCTCTGTTCCTATTTATTGTAACGTAGTGAAAAGTATACTTTAACCTGCCCAGGAGTATGAACAATAATCGTACCAAGTTTCGTCAAAATCCGTCCAGTAGTTTTTTTCTATAGCGAACATACAGACAGACAGACAAAAAATTTACTGATTGCATTTTTGGCATCAATATCGATCGCTAATAACCCCCTGATAGTTATTTTGAAAATATATTCCATGTACAGAATTGATTTCTCTACAAATTTATTATAAGTATATACTTATCTATATCTATATGATATGGTAAGCCACTCATCATTTCAATTATTATCAAACATTTATTACTAAATTAAATTTGAGTCAATTTAGGAGAGTTATAAGTAAAATAGAATCATTGTACACAAAATGTTGTTAATAGATCATGGGTTTAATTTATTCAGGAGTTATTATTACTAAATAAATTTCATCGTTCCTATAAATCATTATACAGTATGTCGAAACTTTATGTCAATCAATCAATAATCTTGATTTATTCACTGCTGAACGTAGACATCCATTAATGAAACAAAATTTTACCTAATCCCCTGGAAATCATTTGAAAGCTACATTTTCGTTTATATAGCCAAATTTCAACAGAAAAAATTAGATTTTAAATACATAAAATCCGTGGAACTCAGTCCTCCATAAAACATGTGAATTGTGAAATAAAACGAAAAAAAATCCTATCTCTCGTAAAATCCAAATCGACATTTGAACGTTATTCAACGTAAAATGATTCAGTAAAACCGACCATTTCCAAACATGTTTTATGCAAATTATAATCGCAAGTATTCGTATGTTAATTTTCAAATGATAAAGTCTGAATTTTATTGGTTCACCGTGCCCGCGCTTAGTCAGATTTTGAATAATTTATCATTTTATAGCGATTTAATATGGGTCCCTATGTGTATTAATCTACTCGTTTGTATGTGTATTTAGCACTGACGATTTATTGATAGAAGATTATAAAGTCGTCTACATAAATTATTTGTCTCGTTTTCAATTCGTAGTCTAAAAAGTATTTGACGATCAGTGGTTTTGTGGGAATCAATGTTGCCTCTAACACAGTAGATCCTCTTACAGTACAAACATTTGTGTGCATGAAACCAATACATACAGAGTATTTGGTCTGGGTGCTTGTTGTGTATAATGTATATTATGTACAATTTATTCACAAAAAAATCAAGTATCTTAGTAAATAACTGATGAACAGTTGTCTAGTAGATGGCCCAGTCATCCAGCGTAGCATGTCTTGGGTTTATCATCATCAGCCTATTGCAGTCCACTGCTGGACATAGGCCTCTACAGTTATTCGCCACTTTGTGCAAGCAACTGGTAGCTTTACCCATAACCGCCACGCTGGGCAGGCGGGTTGGCGATTGCAGGGCGAAACTCCTCTTTCCGATGACACTACTGCCCGGGCCTATAGTGTTTAGCTTCATCTTTACGCCTTTGCGTCTCCCTTTAGTTTAAAAGAAGAAAGAGCACTATCGTACTAATTGAATCAAGTACATGTAATAACAATTTTAAGTAAATATACATTTCTACTCACGCTACAATAAGCCCTAATCATTTGATCAGTTTAGACCCAATTACCTTATGATGCTACTTCAACCAACCTATTAACATATTAGCTGGCTACATACACGAACTAAGTACGTTACAGTATATAGCGCTGTTAATGTTATAATTAACATCAACATGATTCCTGCTTGATTATGATTAGGACGTAAATCTGTTTCGGATGACGTAGCAATCTAATATGGGGCCAAATTACGTTGTTTGTGAATATGGCTTGCAGAATTATTATGCGTGCTTTAGTATTACATTTTGGCTGACTGGCTCTTTGATATAGTGGTTGCAAGTGCTATATTAGCAGCGCCCTTCGGTATAGGGCCTACACTCGTATTCGCAGATAATACTTATCTACTATATATTATAGGCCCAGTGGCTCAATTGGTAGTGACCCCTGCCTTCTGAACCAAGGGTCGTGGGATCGATTCCCACCCGGGACAAACATTTGTGTGATGAACACTTGTGTTTGTTCCGTGTCTGGGTGTTTATATTTCTATTTAGGTATTTATTTTGTGGTACCTTCGTTGTTCTGATACCCATAACACAAGTGCTTAAGCTACTTACTTTGGGATCGGAGCAATGTATGTGATGTTGTCTGATATTTATATCTATATGACAGGTCAGGATTAGAACCTGGGACCTCTCGGTTCTCAGAAAGCTACCACTAAACCAACGACGCGGTCTCCCGGTAACAATAAGAAGCTTGAATGCACGCAGCTAATTAGATTTATCTGTAAAAGGAAAATACTCAGCTGCGCTCTCAAGAAATTAAAGGGAGCCAAGGATTTGTTCCGATCTCTCCCGCGGGAGCATTCGCGGGATTTTTGCACTAAGCCACCGAATCCTCTTTACTTGGGAAACTTGAAAAGATTACGATTTAAAAGCGTTTTGCTACGGCTCCGCAGATACGATGTGTTGCTGAGATATTAATGAAATGATTTTATAAGTACCTACGCCTTCTGAGGTTTAAGATCGCGGTGGGAGAGATCGACTTATCGTATCGACAGCTAGGATTGTGGGTAGTATCTTAGGGAATTTTAATCAGTCGTATTGTCTTTGACAATCATAATCATTAGCCTATCGCAGTCCACTGCTGGACATAGGCCTCTTCAGTTGTTCGGAATTTTGGACAAACACCTGGAGGATTTACCCATAATCGCCACTCTGTGCACGCGGGTTGGCAGTCGCAGGGCGTAGCTTCTCGCTACGGTGATGCTGCTGTCATCCTGCCTGTCATTGGTCTATGGTACGCCTTTAATCTGATGGTTATACCGCCATAAGTCGGTTGCCGCCTCTTTTGTTATTCGGCAGAATTCATCACTGGCAGGTGAGGTTGGCTTGCAGGGATGATAGGTTGCTCTCTTACATTTCATTGACATTGAAAATACGAGTATAAACGATTTAAATCGATTTGGTACCATTACCGGCCAACTGAGTTTTGACGTGTCTCTCTAAACACTTGACATTGGCGAATTATCCGCGTCAATATATACGCGTGATAGAGTCCATATGCAAAAAAAAAATACCAGCGGCCGTGGCATCATCATAATCAGTCTGTAAGCGTCCACAGCTGGGAGATAGCTCTCACCCAATGGCGACTAAGGAAATATAAATTGAATAGAATATAATATTAAATGGTATAGAGAGCTCCTCTAGGATACCCAAAAGTTTTTCTTTTATGCAAGAGGCGGCAGACGAGCAATTGAGATGCCTAATGGTAAGTTCAGCAATTCCTATATATTTGCCGCGTCGTTGACATGCGGAACTCATTGCCAGTACATGTGTTACCTCCTTCTTACGATATGAGATCCCTTAAGCGGACCGTAAAGGAGCAACTTTTGAGCCAGCATAGCGGTGGCAACTGACAGGTGACTGGCCGGCTACTATTTTTTTTTATTGCAATGGGTGGCAGACGAGCAAGCGGCCCATCTGATGTTAAACGTGATGTTAAAGTATTAGTCCGTTGTCACAGCGACTTGGGCTTCTCCTTATATTTTCTGAGACCAACAGAGGCTACTACGCGTTAGCAAAGCATATCACAGCAAACCAGCGTCGGCGAAACCGAGCCTAACAAATACCTAGACACATTTTCCAAGGTCTACAAATGTTCGACCGGCCATCTCACCTACGTGACCGGAATTTCTGTGACACAGCGTCAAATACATTTTTGGAGAATAGCGAAAATAAAATTGACGTTAAACTGTGGGCGCGGAGTGTGAAATGATGCGTTAAGTTATTGGGTGTGCCTTGATTGAATTTGGCTTTCGGCAAAGTGAATAAAGGTTTGGGGGATAGTTACTCAATGGTTTATATGGAGTCCGAAAAGTGAGATAATGGTGGAAGATTTTTATTCCTTTGAATATGAAAATTAAGAGATGGGATCAGATTGTCTTATGAAATAAACTAGCTGTGCCGGCGGCGTCGCACAGAAATGACCTCTATATTGATTTATCTCATGAAATAAATACGCCACGCTGGGCCACACAGCGCCATCTAGCCCCTATCTAAGCCAAAAGCTTGTATGGGTTTGGGTACAGACAATTGATAAACTTACTTATATACTTTTTTTTTTGTAAATAAATACATATTATACATAGAAAACACCCAGAACAAGACAGACACACGCTCACACACAAAAAAAATGTTTGTACTGTGTGGGGATCAGACCCCAGTCCATGTCGTGTTTCCTCCTTTTTATATAGGATCCCCTAAACGGGCCCTGATGGAGCATCTTATGTGCTGGCATAGCGGTGGCAACTGACAGGCGACTGGCCGGCTACTAACCCTAAGTCACAGTGACTTGGGCTTCTCTGTCGCTTTCCATCAGGCGTAGGGAAACCATTATGTCGAGCTACTATAAAAAAAATCTCTGTCTGGCTCCATACAGACTGGCTCGGTGGCTCAATTGGTAGTGACCCCTGCCTTCTGATCCAAGAGTCATGGGTTCGATTCCCACTCGGGACAAACATTCGTGTGATGAACATTTGTGTTTGTTCCGTGTCTGGGTGTTTATATTTGTATTTGAGTATATATTTGTGTTACCTACCTTGGTAAGTAGCTTGAGCACTTGTGTTCTGATACCCATAACACAAGTGCTAAAGCTACTTACTTTGGGATCGGAGCAATGTATATGATGTTGTGTGATATTTATTTATTTTATATTTATACGGAAATTATATTAAAAGCAGCGTTTTCTCCAACGATCCGCAAACAAAGACGCCCTGCATCTCCCTAAAGCCTTAAGTGTCACTGACAATACCAGCCCCTCCGACTGGATTATTCAAACGTTCGACACAACCCTTCCAACGGCATCATGAGGAAAACTTTTAAGTGCCCACCTCTCGAGAGGCTTGAAGATACGTTTTAAAGTGTGGAAAAGAACGCGTAGCTGAGAAAGGACGACCGAAAGTTTTGACGTTTTAAGTACCTTACCCGACTACCTACCTAGCTTAGTTGTCTGGAAGTGACAACGGAACTTCTTGGCTTCAGACAAAAGCCGAGCTGTGTCTTTGAACAGAGATTGTACTTCTCTATGCAAAACTACGTAAAGGGATTCAAGTTACGTTACTTCTATGATTTGCCTTTTTTATAGTGGCACATAACTCTTGATGGGAAACGAAAGGGAAGCCCAAGTCGATGCGATAGCGGATAAGTAACCGAAACAATGCAACTTAAAATATACTACGCGCATGGATAAAGAATATTTATCACCGCCAAATCTCTTCCTTGTACATTTTTGTCTATTTCACGATTTCTGTTACTCACGCAAAAGCTACTATATGGAAGAAACATTAATAAATATTAATTAATGGAGATATAAGCTTACGTATTGGCCTAGCGGCGCCATATGTCACCCAATCAAAACTTTTAATTAAAAGAAATAGCTCAGGAAGCCTTCAAAGTCAACATAGGTACCTTTAAAAAAAAATTACAATTTCTAAGCCGCTTTAAAGGAGAGGCATATGTCCAGCAGTGGACTGCGATCAACTGTCGATTGATTGCTTGAAGCCTCTAAAATAAACTGTCACACGGGCAAAGCCGCGGGCTGCAGCTTGTTTATCATACTCATAATTCTTAACTATGGACTTATTGAGTTTTGGATTGGAGACCGCGTCCCGGTAAACGTAGTGTAGGACGCCCTCAGGCCAGGTGGAGTGACGATTTGCGCAGGACGGCTGGCAAGTGCTGGATGCGAGAGGCCCGGGACCGATCGAAGTGGCGAGCATTGGGAGAGGCCTATGTGGGCTGATAATGATGATGATGAATTCTTAACTATACTTTTAAACACTCTTCACTTAAGATGCCACTTTCAGCTTAACCCTAAGTCACTGTTGCCGGTTCCACCTACTTAATTATGTAGCGGCCCTACTTTAGTTTTATCGTCAGACTTTACCCGCACCTCTTGTCACCGTGTGACTTATTTAAAGGGTTAAGGATTTTCTGACTTTCTTTACATTTAAAGTTTTTTTGTGCATTGTCCGAATGCAGTTATAAACTCTTTTTATTAATACTTTGACTGCCGAGAAACTAGACACAATAGAAAAACTATTGTTTGTCGGTCACCGGTGACCGTCATGGCGCTCAACGTGATCTCATAGTTGTGGTTGGTGGCGTGGAAGGAAAAAGAGTCCGCGGCCGCTCACCAACCAGATGGTCCGACCAAGTGAAGGAAGCCACTGCCCTGGACAAATTTCATCAGGTGGTGAGGGCAACTTCGGACAGAGACAAGTGGAGACAGTTGATAGGGGCTGCGAAATCAACTTGTGATCACGATCCTCAGTATGAGGGAACGACTTAAGAGAGAGATTAAAGAGATCATAATTGATCTAACTCGGCAATGGATCTAACCATTGGAAAGGTACATTCATTATGAGTAATATAGGTTGTATTATTTAGTAGAAAATATGAGAGATCCTTCCTAAAACGCCAATAATGTATGAAATGTTTAGCTGAAGTAATTGATTTATCCGAAGCGAAGCGAGGAGCGGGATGCTAGTAAATAATAATGTTTATCATTATTATTTACTAGCATCCCGCTCCTCGCTTCTTTGCTTTAACTATTATAGCTTGGTGGCGCAATATGATTTTTTTTCGCAAAAATCAAGTCATCATCATCATCATCGGCCTATTGCAGTCCACTGCTGGACATAGGCCTCTTCAACTGTTTGCCACTTATGGCACACATGTGGAGGATATACCCATAATCGCCACGCTGGGCAGGCGGGTTGGTGATCGCAGTGCTTCTCGCTCCGATGACGCTGCTGCCCGTCATGGATCTGTGGTATTTAGCTACGTTTGTAATTGTGATGGTTATACCGCCACCAATCGGTTGCCAGCGCCTCGTTTGTTAAAAATCAAGTATTCTATATGAATGCATATGTAATGCAAGTCATATAATAACTTTTAAGCTTTCGTGGTTATAAAATATGAAATATAGATAATATGCGACCTAGTAAACTAAAAGGGAATCCTTTAAAGTAGTGATTTAGTAGCCAAAACATTTAATTTGAAATTTCATTAACAACATTATGCCCACATTTCACACCCGTCATTAAAGTACAGCAAAATCGACAATCATTTTCAATTAACAATGTCGTTTATCCGAATAATGCGCGCTGGTGGATTGTTCCTACATGATTTTTGCATTAAAGCTAAAATTATGATGTCGATCGAACAGGGGTCACTATATAAGTTACTACCATGATTGATGAGTTTGTCGCCTGTATTGATTTAGTCTTTAGAAATGAAGTGTTTCAAGGACGTTGCTGGAAGCTCAATTAGTTAAGGGATAAGATAAGGGATGAATTAGTATGCAAAATCAATCCTGCCTCCTGTGTCCTTTAGACAAGGTATGATGCGACATTTATGTAGGCTATCATAGTTTGCGATGTAAGGGAGCGACCTATCACCTTTTCGCTCCAAGCCATCCTCACCTGCCCGTGGTGCATCCTGCCGAACAACAAACGAGGCTCTGGCAAACCGACTGGTGGCGGTAAAACCATCACGATAGAAGGCGTAGCTAAATACCACAGGCTGATGACGGGCAGCAGCGTCACCGGAGCAAGAAGCTACGCCCTGCGATCGCCAACCCGCCTGCCCAGCGTGGCGATTATGGGTATATCCTCCAGAAGTTTGCCCTAGGTGGCGAACAACTGGAGAGGCCTATGTCCAGCAGTGGACTGCAATAGGCTGATGATGATGATGATCATAGTTTGCACAAAGTTTGCACTAATTATGACTACCTATATAATACTGGTAACACGAATGCTCAAGCCGTTTGACTGCAATTCACCTGACGGTAAGCGATATCGTAGACTCCTATAGAACGCGCTCTCCCAGCTCTCGGTTCACTCTCGCCTTCAACAACGGAAAATTTATATCTCTCGGGAAACAAGGAGTCGAGCAAAATGTTTCATAGTTTAGCCGTTCGCCCTATATAGGTAGGGGCGAAACGCGCTGTGCTACGTACATTGAGCTATTGTTGCAAGTTTTTTTTCTAATAGGATTGCGCTTGACTGTGATTCGCCTGATGATAATCGGTATCACAGTCTACGATGAAACGCGCTCTCCCAGCAAAAACTGGTTCACTCTCGCCTTGAACATCGGAAGGGTTTATCTCTCAGGGAACAGGGAGTCAAGCAAAGAGTTGCATAGTTTACTGCAAAGAGAGGTAGGGCACAGGGAATCTTCCCTCGAATTGAGCCTCCACCCTATAGAACACCGCAGCCAATTAATGAACTCTGAGTCGTGTTTCTGCCGGTGAGTAGACTTTCCGGAGCTCGTGGAGGGTTAGGGTTGGGCCCGTATGGCGCTAGCAAATGACAGGTAACTGACCAGTTACATGCCCGTTGTCTCAGCGACTTGAGTTCTTTCGCTTTCCACCAAAAAAAACAGTTTAGCCGTTCACACTATGAAGGTAGAGGCGAAACGCGTTGTGCTACATACATTGCTTAATATTGATGTATAAATCGAAACTCACGTTGTAAATAAATGCTCTCAACGGACCATTTATTTTACACTGTCATTAAAATATGCGAATATCGGCAATACTTTTTAATTAACAATGTAATTAATATGAATAATGTGCGGTGCACTGTTACATGATATCTACATTAACGGTAAAACGTTATCATGTATGTCGGTTGAAATATGATGAGACCTTTATGATGTTTTAATTAAATTGAATAATATAAATCAACTAGTAAATCAATCAGAACATTGCCACCCATTGCTGTCATCAGCCTGCACACGTCCACTGCTGGACATAGGCCTTTTTTTTTTATAGTAGCTCAACATAATGCCTTCCCTACGCCTGATGGAAAGCGAAAGAGAAGCCCAAGTCGCTGTGACAACTGGCAAGTAACTGGTTAGTTACCTGTCAGTTGCCACCGCCATGCCGGCCCAACCCTATCCCCCCACGAGCTCCGGAGACCCTACTCACCTGCAGAAACACGACCCGGAGGTCATTTGGCTGCGGTATTCTATAGGGTGGAGGTCCTTCCCCGGACGGGCAGCTCAATTCGAGCGAAGATTCGCTATGCCCTACCTCTCTTAAGCCTTTTTTTAAGAGGGGAATTCATCATGCATGTATGCATGCATGCATTTATGCACCTTCACGCCGAATTTCGGGGCAAGTCAGGGTGATGTGTGGGACTCCCGCCTCCCGAAATGCTGTACATAAGCCTCTTCTGTTGTTCGCTACTTAGTGCAGACATCTGGAGGATATACCTATAATCGCCACGCTGGGCAGGCTGGTTGGCGATCGCAGGGCGTAGCGTATTACTCCGGTGATGCTGCTGCCCGCCATCGGTCTGTGGTATTTGGCTACGCCTTCAATTGTGATGGTTATACCGCCACCGGTCGGTTGCCAGCGCCTCGTTGTTATTCGGAAGGAATCTCGGGTAGAGGAAATTCATTTTATTCGGGAGACAGATAATGTACTGAAGAACTGATGTATCTGTCTATCTTAGTTCTAAAGAGACAATTAACAAGCCCTAATTGAAATACACGTTAATATGCAATATTGCATGCAAAACTTAATTTAACGCATACAAAAGGTACCGTTACGTTATAGCTTTTCATACTGCATATTGTAAATTGCACGCGACGTTTCTCCCCTAAAATAGTATTAAACGCGTCATTATACGCGGAAAGCGTCTACGACTACACTAGTATAATACAAGGCGCATGCAAGCATACAGAATGCATACACAGGTGCATACAAACAAATTGCATGGCACCCGACAAATTAATACGAGGTACGGTGCTCGGTTCAACAATTTAATGGGACGTTTAGCTCGCTTTCCCTTTAGAGATCCGTGGGGAAATTTCGAAATTGTACTTCGTCTTTTCGTAGATTTTCTTACTTGTAACATTTTTTATAAACCTTACCTTTTTTATGCAATTAAGGTGACAAAATGGCTGCCAGTCTACCAAGGGATGTAAGGGAGCGGCCTATCATCTTTTTCCCTCCAAGCCAACCTCACCTGCACGTGGTACATCCTGCCGAATAACAAACGAGGCGCTGGCAACCGACTGGTGGCGGTATAACCATCACAAATGATGGCGTAGCTAAATACCACAGCCCGATGACGGGCAGCAGCGTCACCGCAGCGAGAAGCTACGCCCTGCGATCGCCAACCCGCCTGCCCAGCGTGGCGATTATGGTAAAATCCTCCAGATGTTTGTCCTAAGTGGCAAACACTGGAGAGAAAACCTCGACAGGCTTATTCCATAATCGCAGAAATTTCTCTGAAATCGGACTATGCGTTGCAGATAGGCCTCAGAGTGTGAGGATGAACAATCTTTTGATGGCTAGCGGTGCGATAATAAAAGATGCTATTGGCTTCATTTCGAGTAGTTCTTCATAATATAATCCATTGTGCAACCAAAACATACATACACGTATGCAAAACGTACATGCAGAGACAAAATCTTGAATCGGCGAACTTCAAAAATAACAAACATGCACCCATATACAAACGTATCACTTCGCCTTACAATCTAAACATCATAAATGTCTCGGGGAACACGGAAGGAGGCGAAGACTTCCACAGTTTTGTCATTCGCACTATGAAAGTCGACCAAACTTGTGCTTTGTAAAGAGCAAACAATTTTTTTTAAATGTATGAAAATACTTAAAAGCCACAACATTGTAAATTTTATGCCTCAATGTATTCGCTTAACTGTTGCCGGGACAAGCCAAAACGTTGCCGGCGGAATACAGTAATTAGGTACGCTGGTAACCGCTCGGAATATAAGCGTACATTTTTATAAAACCGTTCCCTTTTAAGGGCTTGGTAGCACGAGCGCTTGTATGTCGACAATACGCGATGGGTTGGCAAAATACGTAGTAAGTTTTTTCATAGCTTTGAAACTGTGAGAGTATTTTGAAATGCATGTTACGGAGTACCACAGAGGGTAAAAGAGTGTCAATAGGATAAAACAAGTGAGGTTTTGGTTATTTATTTATTTATTTATTCCGTTCCTGTTTTAGTTTAATAAATAAATAACCCAAGACATGCCACGCTGGGCCACACAACGCCGTCTAGCCCCAAACTAAGCCGAAGCTTGTACTATGGGTACTAGACAACTGATAACCTTACTTAAATACTTTTTTTTTGTAAATAAATACACATTATAAATAGTAAACACCCAGATCAATACAAACAGATATGTTCATGAACACAAATGTTTGTACTGTGCGGGAATCGAACCCACGACTCTTGGCTCACAAGGTAGAGGTCACTACCAAATGAGCCATCGAGCCTGTGTTTCTAAGCTAGTTAATGTCCTTGTGACTTCTCTAGTAATAAACCCTGCCTTCTGAACCAAGAGTCGCCGTCGATAAATCGGTGTTTAAATACAAATAAAATAAACACCAATGAGTGGTAACTTCGTTGTTAACCATATAAAAAATAACCCACCAGAACCTTTAAAAATAAATAAATAACCCATGAAATGCCTCACTAGACCACACAGCGCCATCTAGCCCCAAACTACGCTAAAGTTTGTACTATGGGTACTAGACAAGACAACTGATGAACTTAGATAAGTTGCAGGGAAGAGAACTGGCGACTGCACGCAATGTGTATTTTACATAAACTATTTGGGAGTCACGATTTATATTCTTATACACAATACAGTTTATATCGATCCTATACTACTGGTTTTGCTCTACTATCGATAGATTGTCGTAGTTTAGTAGACTATCGAGGAACAACACTACTCGTACACATTCTACGCGTGTGGCCATCTTGCGACTATCCCGGGACAAATTTCAAAGCTCGCCGAGCGCCTTAGGCTCCAATGTCGCTACATTACTCGTCCACTCCTTCATAACGACGACGCTCAATAGCAACTGCCATATTTTATACTAGCTGTGCTCGCGACTTCGTCCGCGTGGAATAATTATTTTTTCCCCTTTTTTTTTTACATTTTCCATTATATCTTCGCTCCTAATAGTTGCAGCTTGATATTATATAGCCTAAAGCCTTCCTCGATAAATGGTCTATTCAACACAAAAATAATTTTTCAATTCGGACCAGTAGTTCCTGAGATTAGCGCGTTCAAACAAACAAACTCTTCAGCTTTATAATATTAGTTAAGTTAACCCACCAGAACCTTTAAAAATAAATAAATAACCCACGATGTGCCTCACTGGACCACACAGCGCCATCTAGTCCCAAACTACGCTAAAGTTTGTACTATGGTCACTAGACAAGACAACTGATGAACTTAGATAAGTTGCAGGGAAGAGAACTGGCGACTGTACGCAATGTGTATTTTACATAAACTATTTGGGAGTCACGTTTTATATTCTTATACACAATACAGTTTATATCGATCCTATGGGTAAGCCTTTTTATACTATTGGTTTTGCACTACTATCGATAGATTGTCGTAGTGTAGTAGACTATCGAGGAACAACACTACTCGTACACATTCTACGCGTGTGGCCATCTTGCGACTATCCCGGGACAAATTTCAAAGCTCGCCAAGCGCCTTAGGCTCCAATGTCGCTACATTACCCGCCCACTCCTTCATAACGACGACGTCCAATAGCACTGCCATATTTTATATGGAAAACGCGGTAAGGCTAACAGCGGACGGGAAGTTAATCAATATCTTCAAGCTGCAAACGTCCACTGTTGGACATAGGCTTTTTTAAAAGGCATACCCATTAACGAGAGGTAGGGCATAGCGAATCTTCGCTCGAATTGAGCTGCCCGTCCAGCACCAGCCCAAGTCGCTGTGACAACTGGCAAGTAACTGGTTAGTTACCTGTCAGTTGCCACTGCCATGCCGGCCCAACCCAACCCTCCACGAGCTCCGGAAACCCTACTCACCGGCAGAAACACGACCCGGAGGTCATTTGGCTGTATTCTATAGGGTCCTTCTCCGTACGAGCGAAGATTAGATAACTTCATCATACGAGTATTAGCCGCTAGGATGTGATAAAATGATACCATATCAATTTACTCTTAGTGTAAGTCAAATGAATTTGGGATAAAATTGTGAACATGTTTTATTTATTTAACAACCATATTTGTCCCATATGCGAATGTTATCGTTTCGGCATCGAATATTTTTATTGACTGGATCAACATAGCGGCAACAACATATATGTACATACGTATAAAAATAAACCATAAAGGATGAACAAAAATGAAACAAAGAAAACATACAAGGCAATTCAGATTTATTCGGATAATATTTTTTGTTATTTTATAAATAAATAAGTTGGTAGGAAGATATTTTTTATTTGTACAAGCTTTCGTTGCAAAAGGCATTCAGATTTATTGTATAAAATTGTATTCAGAGAATTATAAACTCATACAACAACAACACATTTATACAGTATCCATGGCCATGATTGAAGTTATTAAAAGTTAAATATTTGTATTGAAATAATCCCAAATCCAAGGGAGCGGCCTATAATCATTTCGCTCCAAGCCAACCTCAACTGACAGTGGTGCATCCTGCCAAATAACAAACGAGGTGCTGGCAACCGACTGGTGGCGGTATAACCATCACGATCGAAGGCTTAGCTAATACAAAAGGCCGATGACGGGCAGCAGGGTAACCGGAGCGAGAAGCTACGCCCTGCGATCGCTAACCCGCCTGCTCAGCGTGGATAGTACCCATGATATCCTCGAGATGTTTGCCCTAAGTGGCGAACAACTGGAGAGGCCTATGTCCGGCAGTGGACTGCAATCATCATCATCATCAGCCCATATCAGTCTACTCCTGGACATAGGCCTCTCCGAACGTTCACCACTTTGATCGATCCTGGGCTTCTCACACCCAGCACTTGCCAGCCGTCCTGCGGAAATCCACCGTCACTCCACCTGGCCTGAACATTACCCCACCATCACAGGATAAAATAAAAACAAAAGTTTGTATCTAATACAATTTTATTGTCTCTAAGTCAATAGCCATTTCGTGTAAGTGCGTAGGAAGATCAAACATGATACAAAGGTTGTGAACGATATTTGACTCGAAGATATTACAATAAATCCTACTTTACTTGTAACGCTCTTTACGTTTGGTGTATGCTATTTCTCGTGTTTTGTGTATAAGCTAGCGATCCTGCCTCGCTTCATTTCGGGACTTTAAAAAACACATTAGAAACCTCTAAAATTATCGGTTTTTCTCTCATTTGACTTTAGTGCGAGTATAGAAATAAAGTCACTTATAGCAGTTTTTCTCTGATCTAAACTGTTGCCAGCGAGGCGGGTAAACTAGGCTTTACTAGCTAAAAGACGAAATGTCAAGGAATCCCACAATCGACTTTTACGGGAAGAGATATAACGGTGACTGAACTTTTTTCATGGGGAATCCTTTTGAACCTTGCCGATGGCTTACGTCGCCTTCAAAACCTCAAAACAGAAGGGCGTACCCTGCCCCAAGATAGAAGAGAAACCGACAAAGCATCCCCCCCCCCCCATAAGGAAGTGACAGGAGCGGCTCGAAGGCTAAGCCAAGCTCACTCCCGTCAGACAATAACGGAGACCCGTACAATGCAGGCGCCCTGCCTGCCACCCGCTGGACTTCATCACAGAACGAAATTGTTCAAAGCCTACGGGAAATCAATGCCAGCACACGAATACATAAAATAACAATTAACATTCCACACAATTAAGAATCTGCGACGGAGCAAAGTTTAATTCCAGTGATACCTTACTCTTTCAAGGGCCATAACTTATTCATTACGGCCAAAAGTACGCTATTGAAATAATTTTCCAACGCAAATGGGACGTTCGAAAGCATCTTCGGATCTGTTTTCTTATTTTCCGTCTCGCTCCCACTCACAGACAATTACATAATTAGATTATTTCCCTTTAAGCGCAAAGTTAATGCCGACGAGTTATTCCTATTTTGGTCGTAACCAACTTGGAAAAAGGAAGGGGTCTGTTTAAATGAACGTTGATGGTTGATACGGAAAGTTTGTAGTTTAATCTGGATAATGAAAAGCTGTATTGTTTAATTTCAATATTATTTCATTGGAAAATGGGAAACAGGTGGATGAAGGTAGAAGGAAATGGCGGAATCTTTGAAATGGTGAGCTCAAAACACACTTAGCAGCGTAGAAAGGCAAAGATTTTATTATCATTAGCCTGCAAACATCCACTGCTGGGCGTTAGCTTCCCCCCATGACAAAAGTCAGGCTAAGTAGGTGCAATGGTGATCGCACTTATAGATCTTTATTTGTACCCACGTAAACGCTGCTGCCGGTTCCTGATATTCCCTTAATCATCTTGTCGACACCAACGGGATGAGATGGGGTGGTCCTATTCTAAAACCAGAACAGTGACATCATCATCAGCCTATTGCAGTGCACTGCTGGACATAGGCCTCTCCAGTTGTTTGCAACTTAGGGAGAACATCTCGAGGATATATACCCATAATTGTCACGCTCGGCAGGCGAGTTGGCGACCACAGGGCGTAGCGTCTGTGGTATTTACCTACGCATTCAAATGGTTATACCGCCACCAGTCGATTGTCAGCGCCTCGCTTTTTATTCTGCAGGATGCACCACGGGCAGGTGAGATTGGCTTGGAGCGAAAAGATGATACGCCGCTCCCTTATATCCCCAGTGGCATTGCGCGAGCCAAAATCCGAAAACCATTTGTAAAACTGAAACAATAAATGAACAGTAAACTAAGTAAGTACATATACAACTAAAACTGTATTTTACCTGCGTACTGAAACGTCAAAGCAACAAGAAAATAAAATGTGCACAGTACGCGGTGCCTTCAGACTACTTTCTTGAAGCAGCCAATAAAATAAATGAATTATGAAACGGCTTAACAATAGCAAAGGAAACCTTATTCCAATTCTTGTTCTTTTTCAGATTAGCTTTACAAATCTTAACTTATTAAGTTACGAGAACAAGGGACTTACGTAAAGTTATTTTATGTGGATAGCTATGATTAATTTCGAATTGTGAAATATTAAAATTAAATAAAAATCTTTTTATTTATATAGGTTTAACAAGCACAAGACAAGCACTTATAAATCGTCATCGTCGTATTGAATACAGTAAATTAAAGGGAATTAAACTATCACCGGATTCGGAATACAGCTTCTATCGAGAAGAACCGGTAAGAAACACGGTGATTACACTTTTCAATGCGTTACAATAAATATCAGACAACATCACATACATTGCTCTAATCCCAAAGTAAGTAGCTTAATAAGAACTTATATTATATTAGAACAACGAAGATACCACAAATAAATACTTAAATACAAATATAAACACCCAGACACGGAACAAACACAAGTGTTCATCACACGAATGTTTGTCCCGGGTGGGAATCGAACCCACGACCCTTAGTTCAGAAGGCAGGGGTCACTACCAATTGAGCCACCGAGCCAACCAATTGAGCCAAAGCTAATCTATTGATATTCTTTCATCAACATCAACAGGATTTTCAATAGACATTCTCTCGCCTGTGGAAAAAGGAAAAAGGAGGTATTCCTCGAAGCACTCATGACGAAGCGCTCTCAAACCGTGGCTTCAGGTGCGCGTCGAGGCATTTCTTGAAATTCCTTTTAGTTAAATATGGTATCGTGAGCGCAACTAAAAGGTGCGTTTCGAAGAATACTTGGAAAAAGAAGTCCAAGTAGCTACGACAAAGAACAAGTAACCAAATCAGTCACTGATCAATTTCACACCTATGTCAGCCTGTAAGATAATAAATATATCTTGCTATACCTACGCAGACTGTTCACGAAGACTCGACTGCCAGGCTCGAGAAGTCCCTTGCAACATGGGAAGAGATGGGACGGTGAGTTTCATTCTTTATCAATCAGCTCATGGATGAAGACTTCTTGAATACTGGTTACTTTGTAATATCGGAAATAGCATAAAAATAACTAGACGCAAGTAAAGCTGAGACATAGAGCTATTAATATAATACAAAAATCTTACGTTTGATCTTGCCTAGTAGGTACAGAAGGAATATTAATTACGACAACGGCGTTAATAAAGGGATCTATCGGAATAATTTGGCGTAAAACATGAAAATGCTTAGACAGACGGTGTATGATATCACAAAGAGCTTAATTTACGCCTGGAAATCTAGAGGTAACCTTGCGGTTTCTTGTCAGTGCTTGGTTAGCGTAATTAGCTCCTGCCAGCTTTAAGGCTAATCGTATACTGAGATGCAGGTTACCGCAACGCAGGGCAGAGCAGATTTTGTAAACTTCTGAGATCTACGCATGCTTTATATCATTTTTATATTACACACATCCTCAGAGCTATTATAAAAAACGTCATTGAAGGCGCAACGCGTCAGTAATTTGCGCCGAAAGCATGCGGAGGACTATGTCTTTGTTTTTTCCTCGGGAATGCCTTTACCCATACACCAGAGCAGAGGCCCTGGACTCAGGAGAGTACGTGGGGTACGGGACATCTGAGTTATGTGAGGCTCACGCTTATCTAGTGGAGAATACTCACTAAACCAGTGATCCGCTACGAGCACTCTATCTGAGGTGGCTATGTCTGTCCTAATTGTATAGTCTGCCGGGCTTTGTAGTCAGCCCGGGGGAGTACTCTATTGCTCCCCGGAGCCGGGGTATGGATACTTGCCTTCCCCAGACCAGGAGTGCCAGCCGCTTGCCATCTACGGCTGGACACCGCAGACAAGGACACATAATACTGCTGTGCCACCCCTATCCCTGCAAGTTGCTGTCCACTGGCGACACAGGACGGTTAACTGGGTATGCACTCCATTCTGAGAGGTGTAAATCCCGCATATCACACCGACTTCGGATAATGCATTCCCCTCTTAAAAAGAAAAGGCTAAGGCAGAACATTTGAGACAGACGTATAGGACAGACGCATGTTTACGTCCCATCGTATCGTACGTTGGTGTCCGATGTTCCGTGTTTTACAAAATCTTCTCTACCCTGCGCTACGCTTTGCTGCGTCGCCTGCGTCTCAGCATGCGCTTAGCCTAATAGCCGAGGTCAGATTTTGTTGTGTTAGGATAATTTCGAGCATGCCAAAGTTCGACTGGAATGCAGGCTAAGTGGAGTTTAAGTGGCTTCTTTTGCTGCGTAAAGCTAGTTTATGGTGGTTTTAATGGGAGTTTGGAATATAGTGGAATATGCTGTTAGATAGGTATAGGGTCTATTTCCATAGAAGCCGGGCTTTGTTAAACTCATTGAAGCTGACATAAAAATACCAATGATATTACTAAAGTGTGAAGGAGATGACATGATTTGAGCAGTTTTATTGTTCAGTTTTATATAGCGTCAACTTAGCTTCGCGCAGACCTGTTTAGGTAGAAACGCACCCTAATGACTTATCTAAACTAATATTATAAAGAGGAAAGATTTGATTGTTTGTTTGTTTGTTTGATACGAATAGGCTCCGAAACTACTGGACCGATTTGAATAATTCTTTCACCGTCGGATAGCTACAGCATCTGCGCTGAACATAGGCTATATTATATTTTAAAAAAAGTTAGGGATCCGTGCTAAAACTCCAATAATGTAACCCAAATTTACCAAAAAGATTTTAATCTACAAAAAAAGAAAAGATCTCACATACTGACGTCTCATGACAACGTTCCCATAGCAACCGAAACTGTTATGACATCTAAATAAATAAATTCTAATATGAAATCGTACTTTCACGTAAAAACTACTGAAAGGATTTTGATGAAACTTTACAGGAATGTTATTTATGCATTAGATTTACACACAGGCTATAGATTACAAGGGTATCATACATTTTTGAATTTACAATTTCGGCAAAATATGTTACATACTTTTTGAAATGACCATAGATACTGTCATTTGTTGAATTTGTCAAAGAAATTGTCACATGACAGGTACTGACATCGAAGTCAATACGTAATTATCGGAAATTCACAACAAACAGTGATATAAATATTTGTGAACCGTCGGCTTACTTTCAGGATAAAATTCTTCGGAAAATACTATAAGCAAATTGCTATTAGTTAAAAATACGACCAACTTGAAAACACACCACCGGCGTTTCCTGCATCAATGCTGCTATCAGCTTGGAGGCTCCTCATTTAGCAACAAATCGGAACAACATTTAGGAATAGTGCACAGTCGAACAGATCTAGCATAAACCGTGAACAAGGCATCCTGAATCATAGTGTCATGAAGCTCTAAGAACCCAAAAAATATGAATGCATTCTTTCAAGGTTTAGGAAGGCTCACATAATGAAAACTGCGATCTGTGCATGCATAATAAATTGTTTTCTTTTCTAATCCGATGTTATAATTTCTGTACCCTATACTATGTAATAGTATGTATGTATTTTAGCCTAATAAAATAGTTTTAATTACGCATGGGGTAGGGGTTGTGAATTTGTGTTCGACCCACGGTTCGATGTGAGGGATCGGCCTTTCATTATTCTTCGATTATAGAGATCTATGTCCAATAGTGGACTATAATAGGCTGATGATGATGAATTACGCATGTCGGAAGAAAATAGCGCTATTAAAGTAGGTATTGCTTTTTGGTCGGCATCATTATCGCTAAATCATTTTCAAGGTAATTTCATGTAGGTACTAAGATGAAAAATGCCCTAGGTTTTGAGTTTACGCCAAGTAACTGGTCAGTTACCTGTCAGTTGCCACTGCCATGCTTTTTTTTTTACCTGGGGAATCCCTTCGGACCTTCGGTGTCTGCAACGGGGATGAAGACACCGGTGTGCAGTGCCAAGTTATCCCGCTAAACCCCACGGTGACCCACCATCGCCGCCAAGCCCAGGGGAGTCTGGATCCTCAGTAAGCAACTCTACCGCGGCTCCCCCGGTAAGGCGGTGTGCCGCACAACGGGTCGCCCTCTGTGCGCGTGAGCGCGCACCGGGAGCATGCTCGGTCACGAAGCACGCCCCCTCCCAGCGGAACCCGTGCCGCGCGCCGGACGACCCCGTGCCCGATGCCCAGGTCCAGCGGCGGAAAAAGATGTTCATTCCGCCGCTGCCTTCTACGGCCACGGCCGTTCTCGCACTATGCCCTCTACTGCCTGCCCTAAGTTAGAGGGACACGCGGAGCACGGCGCGGCCACCTACCTACCTGGCCCCACGGCCACCACTACACAGGGCCACAGCCCTACATTCACACACGGCCCTAAGGCCGTTGGGTCGCAGAGGATAGGGAGAGATCCCCCGAAGGGCACTTCTCTTCCTCTGCGACCCTCGCCGAACAACCCGGCGCTTAGCGCTGGTGCCGCCAAGCGGCCCACCTCTGCCGGCGGGAGCGGGACGAGCGAGTCTCAGTCCCGCCCGCCTGCGGCCCACTGGGGTCCCTCTTTGTTCCGGGTCGTGAGGGCCCGACCCGTACTAAGCCCCCCCGGCACGACAAGCCGAGGACCCCATGGGGGGGGGGGGCTCCCCCACGAGCTCCGGAAACCCTACTCACCGGCAGAAACACGAACCGGAGGTCATTTGGCTGCGGTATTCTATAGGGTGGAGGTCCTTCCCTGGACGGGCACCTCAATCTGAGCGAAGATTCGCTATGCCCTACCTCTCTTAAAGTCGTCAGTGTTTAAAAGACGTCGCTAGATATTATATTATTCATCTGAACTAACAGTTAAGTGAACCTTAGCTAAAAGCCACCTGTTCCTGAACAAAGGGCATGGCTTCAAATCCAACCAGAGGCCAACATGATGTACATCTACATGACCCAAGGGTTAACGGGTAGAGAATGCTCCTAGCATTGAATTTCGCCTTTTGTACCATTTTGTGCAATATAATCAAACGTATTGCGTTTACGTTAACTGCATCACGTATTGCGTTTGTTATTTGTGTCAAACCATGTTCAGATTTCTCAGCCTTCGAATCGAATATATCTTCATTTTGTTTCTAGCATCCATTAATTTTAGCATTTTAAGCGTGTGTATAGGTTATATTAGTTGATAGAAAATATGAGAGGTCCTTCCTAAAACACCAACAATGTATGAAATATTTAGCTGAAATAATTGATTTATCCGAAGCGAAGCGAGGAGCGGGCTGCTAGTCTTTAAGAATTCCGTACTAAAATATTACTTGCGTCAGTATGTTATAGTAAAATATGAATAAAATAGATTTTCTAAATGTTTGTGACCGAATAACTATCGAATGACTGCACCAAATTGGATGATTCTTGGTTTTATATGTTCGTTATTGTTAAGAGAAGGTTGTGTACTGACACAGTAGTTTTTATTAAATACTCAGTAATCGACCATATGGAATCAACTTTTGATACGACTTTGACTACACACAAGATATTTTAATTTGAAATTTATACTAAGTAATCTTTTTTGTTATAAATTTACCCCCAACTAAAATGATTCGTCTAAGATTTAACATTTACAAGCCTGTGACATACAAACGGACGGACAGCTAAGTGACATCAATAGGTTCGCTCCGCTTCGGGCTACGGAATCCTAAAAAAGGGTTTTAAATTTTCCGACATTTAAGTTACGCAAGCCGGTTTAAATGTCTGCCACAGGTGGCTAAATGAAATGATAAACGAAATGCCATAAGGTCTTCTTAATAAAATCGCCTGATCGTTACGACATGTCCTTCTTAAAACGAGGTTTAAAGGGAGCTTTTTCTCCACAGTAGGCAGCGACATGGCTGTGCCCCTGGCATTTCTAATATCCATGGGCAGCGGGTAATGTCTAACATCAGACAGGCAACCCACTCGTTTGCCACCAAAAGCAATTAAAAAAAAGCTTTTTTAAAAGATAGTACTTAATACTATCTTTTAACGTCACCTTTATATTACTGGATAGTATTCCATCCCGTACTAGAAACACCTCTTACCCCTTTTGAGACCGATTTTGTTTTTATAATAGCTTTTTATATATTTTTTTATAATGCCCCTGATGGAAAGCGAAAGAGAAGCCCAAGTCGCTGTGACAACTGGCAAGTAACTGGTTAGTTACCTGTCAGTTGCCACTGCCATGCCGGCCCAACCCTAACCCCGTAGGAGCTCCGGAGAACCGCAGAAACACGACCCGGAGGTCATTTGGCTGCGGTATTCTATAGGGTGAAAGTCTTACCCCGGACGGGCAGCTCAATTCGAGCGAAGATTCGCAATGATCTAAATGTCGCAATGAACGAAGCGCTGGCAACCGTCTGGTGGCGGTATAACCATCACAATTGAAGTCGTAGCTAAATACTACAGACCGATGACAGGCAGGAGCGAGAAGCTACGCCCTGCGATCGCCAACCCGTCTGCCCAGCGTGGCGATTATGGGTATATCCTCCGGACTTTTGCCTTAAGTGGCGAACAACTGCAGAGGCCTATGTCCAACAGTGGACTGCAATAGGCTGATGATGATGATGTTATATCCTAGGGTACAAATAAAAACTGCTATGATCAGCAACCAAATTCATTTACCCATACAATTTTCTAATCAAACCAGCCGCAGTCTAAGATTTTTCTTCTATCGTGAATACCAAATGGTACTAATTTTCTCTTAAAAAAAGGAATAAAGACCCTCCCAAAACACGCTCAGACCAGAGCCAATTTAAAAAGGTCCAAATATATCCCGACCGGAAATCGAATCCGGGGACCTTCCGCGTTTTAGACGAATGCCTTTCACAATGTGACCTCGTAAATAAAGTAAGAATACTAGTAAACGATGGTTTGGTGCGAACAGAACAGAACTTTATTTTTCTTCAACCTACCATGACAAAATCACAACATGGAATCAACAGATTGACCCTCATGAGAAAACTTCAAACATATACATAGCGGTGGCGCCACATTATTTTTCTTTTTATAGTAGCTCAACATAAATGGCTTCCTCATGCCTGATGGAAAGCGAAAGAGAAGCCCAAGTCACTTTGACAACGGGCAAGTAACTGGTCAGTTACCTGTCAGTTGCCACCGCCATGCCGGCCCAACCCTAACCCCCCCACGAGCTCCGGAAACCCTGCTCACCGGCAGAAACACGACCCGGAGGTCATTCGACTGCGGTATTCTATAGGGTGGAGGTCCTTCCCCGGACGGGCGGCTCAATTCGAGCGAAGATTTGCTATGCCCTACCTCTCTTATACACACTTACTTTTGTATAACATTATACCTATACAGGGTGTTTCTTCTAAGGTGTCTAGCTGGCGTGAGCTGATAGCAGGGTTCTATACCTATTGATTTCACCCTCATGTATGTTCTACGATTTTTTGTAGTTTTCACCTCGGCTTGGAGCGAAAGATAATGGGACCCTTACATCATCATCATCATCAGCCCACATACATACCACTACCTTATCTATACTAATATTATAATGAGAAAAGGTTTGATTGTTTGTTTGTTTGTTTAATACGAATCTACTGGACCGATTTGAATAATTCTTTCATTGTCGGAAAGCTACACTATTCCCGGTGAACATAGGGTATATTATATTTATAAAAGCATTAGGGATCCGTGCTAAAAGTTTAATAATGTAACCCAAGGTGTGCAAAACTTACCAAAAAGCTGTCTTTCAAACTCACGTGTATTGAAAACGATACCATAGCAACCTAAACTACCCGAAGCGAAGCGAGGGCGGTTCGGCTAGTTATACATTCAGTCACTTTTATTCTACCATCGAACTACACCAGCCAAACTCATTCATAACTAACTTAACGAAGTAGGCTTCCGAACTAACAAACGTAGTTTTTAACATTATGCAAATTTTCAATCCCCCAGTCAAGTTGCGAGCCCAAGCTTATCCAAAACAAGTAAATTGTTCGGTCACCGGCAAGTTTCTGATAACAGTTTTAAATGGCCGACCGACTCGACGATATTTAGATAAACTCTAACTTGAGTTTCATTGGGTCTTACTTGGGTACGCTACGGGGAATAATAAGTAAATACCACTTTGGTTGGCGCTTGCTGAGTTACGTAACTGACTGGTAGGTGTTTATGAGTAGCTGTTGTACATCGATATAATAAATCATCATCATCATCAGCCTATAGCAGTCCACTGCTGGACATAGGCCTCTCCAGTTGTTCGCCACATAGGGCAAACTTCTGGAGGATATACCCATAATCGCCACGCTGGGCACGCGGGTTGGCGATCGCAGGGCGTAGCTTTTTGCTCCGGTGACGCTGCTGCCCGTCATCGGCCTCTGGTATTTAGCTACGCCTTCTATCGTGATGGTTTTACCGCCACCAGTCGGTTTGCCAGAGCCTCGTTTGTTGTTCGGCAGTTTGCACCACGGGCAGGTGATGATGGCTTGGTCGAAAAGGTGATAGGTCGCTCCCTTACATACTGAAAAGGCGTTAAGAATAGGACCTTTTTCTAAACCCGGAAACTACACGTTCACAGAATACATTTAGATGTATTCTGTGAACGTGTAGTTTCTACTTAGGTAGATGTACCTAAGTGCTTGGTAAGGTAACTTGGTAAATACCAAGTTTCAAAAGTATACTCGTAGTTCTTACAGTTTCCGAAAAAAGTGGCTGTGACATACGGACCGATAGACAAACAGACAATGTCTGTAAGGGTTCCATTTTTTGTCATTTGGTTACGGAACTGTAAAAAAGCGGTATCGTAACTTTTCGCCTCTCTTTTTGAGTCCCATATGGCCGTATTCATAGACGTTACATGCTAGTTTTACAAAACCCACAGGATAAGGGTCCCTCTACACTACCATCACATTTGCTCGTCTGCCGCCTCTTGCAAAAAAATATCCTGTAGAACAAAAATGTATCAAAACATTTTATAAATCTGCGGAAGGTACCAGTATGTACCAGCCCACAATTTACAAGCAATTCGATAACAGGAAATGAAAAAGCCACGTTCCATTCCGGTCTACAGCAGGCTCGTAGGCAAAAACTCATAGAATGATTACCCCGAAATCTCTTCAAGTGGCCGAAACTTCAACACGAATGGAATATTAGTCGGGGCTCCAAACAAACTAGTTAGTCCCGAGTTTTATCAAATTTACTTCAACTATTAGAACGGAAATCCTCGGCTCTTTCAAGGGAAAAAAAGTTTCCATTTTATCATCCCATTTCGCTGGGACACAATGGCCGAATAGAGTGGCATGTTGGGTGTTTTTAAGTAGATTGCGACTAGTACTTAGTCGTTTTATGTCTGGATAGTTCTGCTACTCTTGAGTTGTGTTTGTACTAAATTTGTTTGCGTTGAAATGAGAAATAAAATATCGCATGGAGCAACTAACGACACCATCTTCTTGTTATTATTATAATTAGATAACAACAATTAAGAATACTGGCTGTAAGGGATGTAAGGGAGCGGCCTATCATCTTTTCGCTCCAAGCCAACTTCACTTGCCCATGTTGCATCCTGCCGAATAACAAACGAGGAACTGGCAACCGACTAGTGGCGGTATAACCATCACGATTGAAGGCGTAGCTAAATACCACAGACCGATGACTGGCAGCAGCGTCACCAAAGCGAGAAGCTACGCCTTGCAATCGCCAACTTGCCTGCGCAGCGTGGCGATTATGGGTAAGTATATCCTAAAGATGGTTGCCCCAAGTGGCAAACAACTGCCAGTCCAGTGCCAGCCTATGTCCAGCAGTAGACTGCAGCAGTGAGGCTGATGATGGGCAGGCGGGTTGGCGTACCGCCCGTCGCGTCGGGGCCTGTGGTATTTAGCTACGCCTGCAATCTTGATGGCTTTACCGCCAGTCGGTTACCAGAACCTCGTTTTTGGAGGGAAAAAGTGATGGTCCTTACATCCCTACTGTGCAATAAAGGTTAAATAGATAAACAAAATTCGACTTCGTATTTATACAGGACAGGCTAAAGGAAATGTGACGTCATCAATCACTAATTTTGGCAATGCTCCACACTTAATGTCTGTTATTATCAGGTCAACATTATGGCTTTTCAGCGAGAAGCGAGAAACTCAGTACTTTGGCGTTATTGACTTACTCGATTCATGGATTCCGTTTCGTAACGGAAACTTTATTGTGGATCCCTTGGGGAATTTTAGTTTCCAACTTCAAAAGTATCTTTACCTTCAAACAGCACCTTCATTATGCAACTTTTAAATCAATCACGATCGATTTGGGGCGCCATTATGCTAGAAATCAGTCCCTATAGGTTCAAGTGTATTGTATTTAGTATGATTTTGAAGTTAAAGGTTCAAAACCAAGTTACCTACGTAAATCATCTGTTACCTAAGGGTCATATAAGGACAGAATCTGAATGGAAAATGAAAAATAAGAAAACTGATATACTTTCGTACATAATGTTTGAACATTTAATATGTAGGTACGTTATAGTAGACCGTTTTTGGTAGAAAATTTTTGTGTCCTAACCCACAAAAATGTTTATAAAAATTTATATCTTATTATTATGCTTTATGCCGACATAGCTCAACGGATTAGTAAGCTGAAGTGGCAGTGGGCTGTGTAACGGAACCAACCCCACCCTATCACGAATTTATTTTTTGATATCAATAAAATTCCATTTTTGGAAATACTGAAATGTACTGTCTCACTACTGTATACTAAAGGAAATATTGTCGCACCGCCATCTATGTGAAACACCAGGAACGTGTAACGTTAGGGAATTTTATCGACCCAACTTGGCTGCTTAAGCCCTCGACTTACGTAACGTTAGTTCACGTGCTAGACGACAGTTGGCGTAATTAGAAAATTGAACCTTTCTTATATTTTGTGAATATTAATTTAAATATACTGTAATATACATTTAAAATTTAATAAATGATTTATTTAGGAATCAATGTATGAATCGAGACGTAGAAAAATTAAATCAATATAAATTAATAGAACTGATGCTAGAAGCAGTCACTTGCGATTCTTTTAACTAATAGTGAATCAGAAAGGGGTTAGATGGCGCTCTTTGATAGAGTAATTAATACAACTGAGGTCTGTTAATAATACGTAATTTTGGTCACGCCCACGCGTGGGAACATTGAATGTAGGAGTGGGGATATTGGCATGACTATTTATGGGGAAGTTCAGGAATATTCAGGGAGGGAGCGAGGCGCGCTTATAAGATTAATAAGGGGGGGAGCGGGGTGCGAATTAACTTAGTGCTAGATTCAGTTTTGAGAAAAGTTTCTAAATTAATAAATACTTTGTTTTGGAATTTTTAATAAATTGTAGAGTCAGTGAAGTGCGATCAAGGAATTAGGCCTGAAACTACCGTTTCAGGTCCCAAGTAAGCCAATTAGGGCCACAGACTATTTATTTAGTTTGTGATTAGGACTGCTAGGAAATAGGGCTTAGAAGTTATTTGATATTTTGTAGCAATATATATTATATATATTTTATTGTATATATTTACACACACTACACACCACATTTCATGTTTAGTTAGGGATTTATTAGGTACACTTTACATAAAAGGTAATTACTCTAGATTTTAATATTTTGCTAGTAATTATTCATAATGACCATATGGAGTCATTTCAGTCCAGATAGGTGATTAAACTTGATGCGTTTTATTATAGGGCTCCCATTTTGGAAAACTCGTGTGGAACTGCCTGGCTCACTATCTCCGTAAAAAGAGGTAGATGCCGTTTAGGGGGAATTTCTTATAAATACCTGCTTAAACACTTTTGGTCAGCCATTCTAGTGTGTAGTACGGTTGAATATTATTATCTCAGAGATTTTATTATTTAACTTTGTATTGCCGACTAAATGGTAAAACAGGCTCCGACCTCTCCTTCGGGACTTGGTTAGAGCAATCTTACGAGTGGTCCTAACTCATATCATGTATTTTGGGCACAAACATAATACATGGTATTGGTGAAATTGTCCTCCTGTGTTTATTAAATTATTATGATCCTCGCTGGATTGATTGATTTAAATTAACTTTTAACCAAATTAAAGTCTAGAATACAAGGTTTTAAGGTATAAATAAACATTTAAAAGGTGTTGTTTCATTTCACACTGCACAAAAATCTTAAATTATTTTTACACGTAGTTGCCTAAATTGATTGCACCGTAAACAAACACAAAGTTACTTAACTCTAAACGATTCTATTATGAAATAAACTATATTATGATCTTTAACTAAAGACAAGACATAAGTCTTCTCCTAAACATATTTATAATAACTCTAAACGATTCTATTATGAAATGAATTATATTATGATCTTTAACTAAAGACAAGACGTGAGTTTTCTCCTAAACATAATTTTAACTACACTTTAGTTGCCTTGTTTGACAGCAATGGTAACATCTTTTACTACAAGCTTGCCTGTTCCTATCTTGGACTGATCTATAAACGAACTTTTTAGGGACTAGACGAAAGTCTTTCCTACCTACAACCTACCTACCTCCTGAGTTTACCTAGCTTAATTGCTTTGGTATTAAACAAATCATACAAACTATTGCAGCTATTATCCAATACTGCAAACTACATCCAATTTGACAGTTCATGTTTTGTGAATTATGTCATGGTGGCGTATATACGGCCTACCTATCATTACAAATTATGGCGGTGCCCCTGCTTATGCAACCACCATTATGCCATTAGGGACCAATTATCATACTAGTATTCTTGGTGTAGTGTCTCAGTGCTGAGCTGCTCCGTTGAACACCTTCATACACTAACGTATGTCGTTGGGAGGACCAGTGTTGACCCTGCCTGTTTCATTGCATCGGTTACTAACTTATGTATGAACCTTATTCGCTAAATTTTACCATGTGTCAGCTCTTTACCGCTACCCTGGTACCACAACACAACAAAGGTATTCCGTGTCTGCAAGACCGTGATATACTTCATACAACATGTTGTTAGATTGGATGTTATTCTATCTAACTTATACAACTTATTTGGATTTGGTGCTGGGTAAACTCCATCCCAATATATCCTACCTACATTAGCCGTTGAGGCTCAATCACATTCCTTTTCCTATTCGGGAAGAAACGTTAAATATGGTTGTGTTTCACCGCTTTTAGGCGTGCTTGGGGCCTTAAAGCATCCCTAATACCTACACTATTATACTTTAAACCTTATCCTAAAGGTAGGAACGATTTCGTCTATATAAAAATCTTATTTATTTAAACGTTACTGCTCAAGAGGGAACAATAGGCGGACTTAAAGCCGTATGGCAATCTCTAATTATTAGAATCTTATTGTAAAAGTGTAGTTTATATAAACTTTTAATAAGACTTTGATTTACTGTTGTTTCCGGTGAAATTATATTTAGGACTAGCTGTGCCAGCGACTTCGTCCGCGTGGAATAGTTTCTTGGGTAGTGATTTTAATGACTCCCAGTGCCTGGCAGCTGGCAGCGGCGCGGCGCAGATCTCGGCGCGCTTTATATATACCCGCGCAAGCCTGCTGTACGGCTCGACGTGATTAGTTAAATCGGCGTAACTTTTTTATTTATGGACCGATAAACATGAAACAAACACTAAATGTTAAGGGAAGCTTCCAGCAATATATTAGTGAAAACCGCATCATAATCGGATAAGCGGTTTCTGAGATTAGCGTGCACAAACATACAGACAAACAGACAAACAGACAAACCGACAAACAGACAAAAATTCCAAAAATCATTGTTTTGGGTACTATTGCATTAATAAAGGCCTCCCATAATATTTTTTCACATATATCTTCCATGTACAGACAGCGATTCGTTACATTTTTATTATATGTATAGATTTTGTAAGCAACAAGTATTAAATATATTTTTTATATACAAATAACACTACTATTCCTATTCAATTATAAACGTTTCGTATTTTACTTTAGACCTAGATTATTTAGATAACTTCACAAGGCTTTCGACATACGCTTAATCTGAACTCAGCTACCTTCATAATGAATTTGAATTACTACATTATAAAACACAACGTAATGGGGTCCTACTATCATACTAGACGATCACAAAGATATTTCTATCTGGCCAAAATAAAATGTTACTCTACTTGTTTCATTATAGCTAAATAGCTATATAAATGAATATACTTATGTAGAGAAGTAACGAAATATAAAATAAAGGGATGTTGGGGTTTTCCTTTTTCATTCCATTTAATATTTTCCATTCTTAGAGGGGGGGATTCGTTACAAATGGTGCCGTGACCAGGATTATGAGGTTTTACAAAGACTGAGTGATGGTTAAGCGATCTGGGGGCGTGAAGTTAGTCTATAGAGATGTTTGATTTTCAGTTTTAATGTCATTAAATTTTAATACAATTTTTTTAAAAAAAAGTTTGATATGGGTAGAATTAACAAAGATTGGAAAGCAATGGGGGGCGAGAAGTTGTTTCTTAGTTATTTTATTAATTTACATATTGCATAATTAAATTAAACATTTAATTCATATCTTATTTAAAGTTTTATCGTTATTAATTTTGATTCATAATTAAACAATTAGCTTCAACTTAGATGTTCGATTTAATGTTTTGTTTTATTGTTTTTTTTATTTTATTGTGTGTATTTTTTTTCTGTGTGCCATTTCAGTATTCCTCTCACTGCGGCCAAGACACCTTTCGCCTAACCACGGTCACATGAGCCTGTGTGATCGGCAGTGAGAAAATCCCAAATCCAGTGCACATTGCACCACGTGCACTATCCTTACCTTCCTTTCCCAAATTCCTTCTGATATCTTAGGTCTCATGGTATCAGATATCCCTCTTTATCTATTTATGTATATATTTCAGAGTAGGTATGGCTAGGGCTAGGGCGATAGGAGGATAGGATTAGCTAGGTTTATTAAGATTATTGTAGGTAGGTACTGGTATTTTTTTTATTAAATCATAATTTATAGGTTAGCGTAGACAGAAGTTAGGTTACCTAGGTTTCATCTAGTAAGTCTAGAATAAACTTTTAATGCAGGTAAGTGTGTATAGAAATACAATATGTAGGATTGGTTTTAATCTTTACGCGGTCTTTGCGGTAATACTATAAAAGGTATAAGGTATTTATAAGGTGTTTTATTTCTTTGTGTCATGGAAACCATATTCTAAATAGCGGGCCGTAAACAAAACTCATTATCAGAGATTGTTTAAATATTTGACTCCTAAGAATAACAATCGAAATAACACTTGGTCAACGTTTCTTAAATTTATGGCCTGAGAACGGATCTCGGGTCTAGGGTACGATTTCATAGAGTAGTTTAAGAGGTTCAATTTCATAATGATTGTTATTGTTAAAACTGTAACGTCAAGAGTTCGTTTGTTATGAATTGTGAGTAACTCAATGATGGCTTTTGTTAAAACGCAACGCGAGTGTTTAGCTTTTGAGTGTTGTGTTTTATGACTTAAGCTATGGGAGTGTTATGGTTAAATTGTTTTGCTTCGTTTAACTTATGGTAATGTTGAGCGGGTCCCTTTTATTAATATAGCTTCAACAACAAATATTTTAATAACAAATCAGTAAATTCCATTCATCATCATCATTAGCGGGGTGCGGTCCACTACTGGACATTGGCCTATTCTAAGAAATTTATTAAATAATTTATCTATCATCATTATCATCAGCCCACATTGGTCCACTGCTGGACATAGGTCATTTATCCATAGGACAAAATAACTCGTTATTTTATTGAACAAACTACTTACTTTTATAACATTAATAATAACAAATGCTAGAAATACCTACGAAAATGCTGAATTTTTTTTTTAAATAAAATTACATATAAATATTTATTAAACAACGTAAGTTATACTTGTTTGAGACATCACTTGCACACGTAATTATTATTAGCTTAATTAAAACAGAATGCCATTTTAGTTTTACACAATTTAGACCACAATTTGTGATAAAATTAGATTAGTTAAATTTAAGATTAGGTACTAAAATTGATTGAGAGGTGATAAAAATAACTTAAAAATTTTCTTTTTTAAGTTAATTGTACCTTGGCAAGTTAATTTTTACTAGCAACTCACCCAGCTTCGCCCGGGTGAATATTTTGATTTTTTTTTCTTATTGGGACTTTATATCCTTATATAGATAGATATACATAGATAGATGGATTGCTCGCGCGAAACAACGATAATTTATTTTACTAATTAATTAGCATTATAAAACTTGTAGTTGATGTGGGGATGTAAGTGGTTGTTTGGGGTATAGCTGGGCGCATGTTATGCATAACGTTAATATTATTAATAATGTTATACATTACATAGTTATTGTAGTCTGGAATTTAGTGGGGGCGATAGTCCGTATTCTGTACCTACATAAAGTATGATAGGCTTGAATCGGTTTAATAACAAGTCAAATAAAGAAAAAATAAGTCAACAACTTACATGTATGTTGGATTTACTGTTATTTAATCAATATTTAATTAAATGTGTCAATATTTTCAGTAATAATCTTAATACCAAATTAAACATAAAAATCACTAAATTACGCAACATCAACTCTGGAAATTAATAAATTAATTGAATTTTGCATTCTAATATAAATCACTTTGTTTTATACTATGAACTTATTCTAAGACTATAGGGGGCGGCGCGGACGACGGACTGTCCGTGACGCGCTTTTTAGTCTGTAATGCAATTAAACGCGGTGACGCACGCGGCGCGCGGGGGTCTGTCGCGGATGTTTCACGGACTCAACGTACATCTTCGATCATTTTGTCGGCAAAGCTGTAGGGAGTTAGGGACCTAGATGCTCTTTTTGAATGTCTCGGACGTGGACTCTGTCGCGCAGGGGGTCTGTCGTCTGCGCAGCTCCTTAAGCTGAGAATTTTCTAATTCGTTGATCTGGGTTGTTGACTTATGAGTGTTGCATGATGGGACATAAACGAATTGTCAGGTCGAGTTCGGTTCCCGGTATTGTCAAGTATGTCAGGCAAATCCAATACTTTTTTAAACGTTTCAAAAGGTAAAATGTACGTAGTAAAATAAATCATAAAAAAAAATCATTTAATATTGAAGCTTACATGCCGATGGTTCCTTTTATTTGTAAATTATTACTACGGTAACCTTCGCAATAATTTAGGGGGCGACTGTAACGGAACCAACCCCACCCTATCACGAATTTATTTTTTGATATCAATAAAATTCCATTTTTGGAAATACTGAAATGTACTGTCTCACTACTGTATACTAAAGGAAATATTGTCGCACCGCCATCTATGTGAAACACCAGGAACGTGTAACGTTAGGGAATTTTATCGACCCAACTTGGCTGCTTAAGCCCTCGACTTACGTAACGTTAGTTCACGTGCTAGACGACAGCTGGCGTAATTAGAAAATTGAACCTTTCTTATATTTTGTGAATATTAATTTAAATATACTGTAATATACATTTAAAATTTAATAAATGATTTATTTAGGAATCAATGTATGAATCGAGACGTAGAAAAATTAAATCAATATAAATTAATAGAACTGATGCTAGAAGCAGTCACTTGCGATTCTTTTAACTAATAGTGAATCAGAAAGGGGTTAGATGGCGCTCTTTGATAGAGTAATTAATACAACTGAGGTCTGTTAATAATACGTAATTTTGGTCACGCCCACGCGTGGGAACATTGAATGTAGGAGTGGGGATATTGGCATGACTATTTATGGGGAAGTTCAGGAATATTCAGGGAGGGAGCGAGGCGCGCTTATAAGATTAATAAGGGGGGGAGCGGGGTGCGAATTAACTTAGTGCTAGATTCAGTTTTGAGAAAAGTTTCTAAATTAATAAATACTTTGTTTTGGAATTTTTAATAAATTGTAGAGTCAGTGAAGTGCGATCAAGGAATTAGGCCTGAAACTACCGTTTCAGGTCCCAAGTAAGCCAATTAGGGCCACAGACTATTTATTTAGTTTGTGATTAGGACTGCTAGGAAATAGGGCTTAGAAGTTATTTGATATTTTGTAGCAATATATATTATATATATTTTATTGTATATATTTACACACACTACACACCACATTTCATGTTTAGTTAGGGATTTATTAGGTACACTTTACATAAAAGGTAATTACTCTAGATTTTAATATTTTGCTAGTAATTATTCATAATGACCATATGGAGTCATTTCAGTCCAGATAGGTGATTAAACTTGATGCGTTTTATTATAGGGCTCCCATTTTGGAAAACTCGTGTGGAACTGCCTGGCTCACTATCTCCGTAAAAAGAGGTAGATGCCGTTTAGGGGGAATTTCTTATAAATACCTGCTTAAACACTTTTGGTCAGCCATTCTAGTGTGTAGTACGGTTGAATATTATTATCTCAGAGATTTTATTATTTAACTTTGTATTGCCGACTAAATGGTAAAACAGGCTCCGACCTCTCCTTCGGGACTTGGTTAGAGCAATCTTACGAGTGGTCCTAACTCATATCATGTATTTTGGGCACAAACATAATACATGGTATTGGTGAAATTGTCCTCCTGTGTTTATTAAATTATTATGATCCTCGCTGGATTGATTGATTTAAATTAACTTTTAACCAAATTAAAGTCTAGAATACAAGGTTTTAAGGTATAAATAAACATTTAAAAGGTGTTGTTTCATTTCACACTGCACAAAAATCTTAAATTATTTTTACACGTAGTTGCCTAAATTGATTGCACCGTAAACAAACACAAAGTTACTTAACTCTAAACGATTCTATTATGAAATAAACTATATTATGATCTTTAACTAAAGACAAGACATAAGTCTTCTCCTAAACATATTTATAATAACTCTAAACGATTCTATTATGAAATGAATTATATTATGATCTTTAACTAAAGACAAGACGTGAGTTTTCTCCTAAACATAATTTTAACTACACTTTAGTTGCCTTGTTTGACAGCAATGGTAACATCTTTTACTACAAGCTTGCCTGTTCCTATCTTGGACTGATCTATAAACGAACTTTTTAGGGACTAGACGAAAGTCTTTCCTACCTACAACCTACCTACCTCCTGAGTTTACCTAGCTTAATTGCTTTGGTATTAAACAAATCATACAAACTATTGCAGCTATTATCCAATACTGCAAACTACATCCAATTTGACAGTTCATGTTTTGTGAATTATGTCATGGTGGCGTATATACGGCCTACCTATCATTACAAATTATGGCGGTGCCCCTGCTTATGCAACCACCATTATGCCATTAGGGACCAATTATCATACTAGTATTCTTGGTGTAGTGTCTCAGTGCTGAGCTGCTCCGTTGAACACCTTCATACACTAACGTATGTCGTTGGGAGGACCAGTGTTGACCCTGCCTGTTTCATTGCATCGGTTACTAACTTATGTATGAACCTTATTCGCTAAATTTTACCATGTGTCAGCTCTTTACCGCTACCCTGGTACCACAACACAACAAAGGTATTCCGTGTCTGCAAGACCGTGATATACTTCATACAACATGTTGTTAGATTGGATGTTATTCTATCTAACTTATACAACTTATTTGGATTTGGTGCTGGGTAAACTCCATCCCAATATATCCTACCTACATTAGCCGTTGAGGCTCAATCACATTCCTTTTCCTATTCGGGAAGAAACGTTAAATATGGTTGTGTTTCACCGCTTTTAGGCGTGCTTGGGGCCTTAAAGCATCCCTAATACCTACACTATTATACTTTAAACCTTATCCTAAAGGTAGGAACGATTTCGTCTATATAAAATCTTATTTATTTAAACGTTACTGCTCAAGAGGGAACAATAGGCGGACTTAAAGCCGTATGGCAATCTCTAATTATTAGAATCTTATTGTAAAAGTGTAGTTTATATAAACTTTTAATAAGACTTTGATTTACTGTTGTTTCCGGTGAAATTATATTTAGGACTAGCTGTGCCAGCGACTTCGTCCGCGTGGAATAGTTTCTTGGGTAGTGATTTTAATGACTCCCAGTGCCTGGCAGCTGGCAGCGGCGCGGCGCAGATCTCGGCGCGCTTTATATATACCCGCGCAAGCCTGCTGTACGGCTCGACGTGATTAGTTAAATCGGCGTAACTTTTTTATTTATGGACCGATAAACATGAAACAAACACTAAATGTTAAGGGAAGCTTCCAGCAATATATTAGTGAAAACCGCATCATAATCGGATAAGCGGTTTCTGAGATTAGCGTGCACAAACATACAGACAAACAGACAAACAGACAAACCGACAAACAGACAAAAATTCCAAAAATCATTGTTTTGGGTACTATTGCATTAATAAAGGCCTCCCATAATATTTTTTCACATATATCTTCCATGTACAGACAGCGATTCGTTACATTTTTATTATATGTATAGATTTTGTAAGCAACAAGTATTAAATATATTTTTTATATACAAATAACACTACTATTCCTATTCAATTATAAACGTTTCGTATTTTACTTTAGACCTAGATTATTTAGATAACTTCACAAGGCTTTCGACATACGCTTAATCTGAACTCAGCTACCTTCATAATGAATTTGAATTACTACATTATAAAACACAACGTAATGGGGTCCTACTATCATACTAGACGATCACAAAGATATTTCTATCTGGCCAAAATAAAATGTTACTCTACTTGTTTCATTATAGCTAAATAGCTATATAAATGAATATACTTATGTAGAGAAGTAACGAAATATAAAATAAAGGGATGTTGGGGTTTTCCTTTTTCATTCCATTTAATATTTTCCATTCTTAGAGGGGGGGATTTGTTACAGCTGGCCCTATTAGCCACAGAACCGATAACCGCTGGGGTAAACGAGTTCTGGAGTGGAGAGCGCGTCTCGGCAAACGTAGTGTAGGACGTCCTCAGGCCAGGTGGAGTGACGATTTGCGCAGGACGGCTGGCAAGTGCTGGATGCGAGAGGCCCAAAATCGATCATGGTGGCGAACATTAGGAGGGGCCTATGTCCAGCAGTGGACTGACACGGGTTGATGATGATGATGATGATTATGCTTTATTAACGATCTTATTTATTTCTTATTGCAGGTACTATACAGTTGGCTGGACAAACAGGTAAGTCTATTTAAAGACACGTAGTGTTTTACAGATCTGGTAATTTTTGCAACACCCCATTTGATAATTGTTTTTTTAATTTTTCTTTCGGCGAGTAGGGGTAGTCAGTAGACTTGCCCCAGTGGGAGAGATTTTTTATTTTTATTTACATACAGTGTACATACAGACTTACAGTGTTACCCAAAACGTCAGCATGCTAGTCAATGTAATAGAAACATCATAATCATGATGACTTATCAATGACAGTTTTGATGTATTGTCAGAACAAAATTTAAGTTGATTTTTGAAAGGTGGGTTATGTCTCCGACCTGAGCAAGTCTCCCGGACTCCCCAATTAATGAGGCTAAATTAATAATTTAATTTGACCTTTTCTTTTATAGAACAGTTCTGTTCTATTTTATTGTCAGTTTAAGTATACTCTTACGGCAATGTAACGGAGTTTAAGGAATGTAAACTAAGTATTAGTTCGGAACTTGCCCAAGACCGGTCAAGTTTGTCTCTTCACCCGTAATGTGTTGATATTGCGTCTGCACTAAACTCAGCTACGCTTTGAGCTTAAACTAAGCATAGGATGCTTGCGTATTACAATTTCTCGTAACGTCGCCACGCCGTACACAAAACGGCTTTTGAGTTCTAGGAGTTAGTGAATGTAACTCGGCTTGTTTAGGAAAACTGATGTCTTTGTTTCCATTTTGAAGGGAGATAAAATAACATTTAACTTTTAAGAATGTCAAAGGGAAGAAGGAAGGGGATGTAAGGACGCGGCCTATTATCTTTTCGCTCCAAGCCAACCTCACCTGCCCGTGGTGCATCCTGCCGAATAGCAAACGAGGCGCTGGCAACCGACTGGTGGCGGTATAACCATCACAATTAATTAAAGGCTTAGCTAAATACCACAGGCCGATGACGGGCAGCAGCGTCACCGGAACGAGAAGCTACGCCCTGCGATCGCCAACCCGCCTGCACAGCGTGGCGATTATGGGAATATCCTCCAGATGTCGGCCCTAAGTGGCGAACAACTGGAGAGGCCTTTGTCCAGCAGTGGACTGCAACAGGCTGATGATGATGAAAGCAAATAATTTGTACATTTCCTTGCAAAGTTTCATCACTCTACAGTTTTGAAAGTAAGCAGGAGACGGAAGGATATGTCAAAACGGTTCCAGACGTGATCTACAAACTAAAAACAAGCATGTATCTGCTAGGTTTGTTAAAATCACATAACGTATAACACGTCATGCCCATTTCAGCATCCATCCGGCATTTATCGAACGCAACTGGTATGCTCCCGTTCTCCACGGTACGGTGGCCACAATAAAACTTTATTTCTATTGTTAAGCTTCAAATGTTATAGATATTTCTGACTGTTCCCGCTGGCTGAACATGTCGGAAAATTCGGTGCGTTTGAAACACGGAAATCGGAATAAATAAAGAAGAATTCACTGTTGGTTTGCATTTTTTTTTCGTCACAGCCCAAACCATTGGACGGATCGGGCTGAAATTTTGCATGCAGATAGATGTTATGACTAAGAAAGTATTTTGATCAATTCCACTGTCAAACTCTATTCCACCCGGACGAATTTACGGGCACAGCCAGTCCCTCATTAAGTAAAACCACAGTTTTGCAGTGCACAATTAAGTATACAAATACCTAAACACAGTTTAAAATTTAAAAGGAAATTTAATCTCAATTACTTTGTATTAAACAAATTGAAAAAACATAAAAAAAATGAACCCAACAACCTCATAAGATTCATTGAAAAATGAACTTTATCGTTAAACAAGCAAAGCTTTAAATTATATCGAAGGTGGTCTGCATAAAAGTGTCGAAGTGATTTTTCCCTTCTTTATTTTCAAGTCTACTGCCAACATCGTTAAAGTTTCGTTAATTATGAAAGACGCCTCTATTATTCTTTTTTTATTTGGCAAGAAAAAACTTCGCCTCGCTACAATAACAGACTTAAAATTCAAATTTGCGATTATAAAGTTTAATTTCGACCGCCACTGAAATCAGTCGCAGTACTATCATGAATAGAAACGGAATGTAAATGAATGTTTGAAAAAAAAATCAATCACTACATTAGTTGATTGATTGGTTTTGCTTTGAAAATGTGTAAAATGCTTTTTGGAAGGTTATGCTAAAGTCAATTTATATGAGTTTTGGAAGAGCATTTAAATATACTTTTATTTTAGCCTTTATATCATCATCATCATTGCCATCAGTCCATAGCCATTCACTTCTGGAAATGCACTTATTTGCCATCGCAGGGCATAGCTTCCCGCTCCGGTGATGCTGCTGCCCGTCATCGGCCTGTGGTATTCAGCTACGCCTTCAATCGTGATGGCAACAGGCTGGTAGGAATACCTACCATCAGCAGTCGTTTTTCTAGAGACTTGTATGCTATTCGGCAGGATGCACCATGGGCAGCGCTGCAGTGGGGTGCTTCATTAAGCTAATCTATATTCGTGTACTTGTCCGACGTCAACGTAGGAGGAAATCAAGCATGAGGCTTTGAAACGGTTACCTAAATGGTAATTGAACACTTTAGCCCAATAGACACTGTAACATCAGGGTAGTCATATGTGCATTGCTCGCTTTTTGAAGGTCCCTAAATCGTGTCTATTCGAAAAAGCCGCAGCTGAAAGCTTTCAAAGAATCGTTGCTGAAGCACAAAATGGCGCGCAAAACGTACCGTGGTAGCCTATAATATTAAGATGATAGGGATGTAGTCTTGAATTTGTACGAGATGTTCGATAATGGAAAGTCTGTAATGTACTGTAGTAAATACGAACTACCCGAAAATCTTCGTGAGAATATCACACCGAGTAATATTAAAAATAAATTGAAAGCGTACTTATTGACTCAACTTAAACCAAACCCTGAGTTAAATAATTGATTGTATAACTTAGTTCTTTAAATTTTAATAATTATTTCACTCACTGTGTAGATGCGAATATCAGCAGTATCAGTATAAACCTCAGTGGTTTTCGAATACTGTATTAATTTTGTTAAATTAATGTAATGCTTAGCCAATAAATAAATAAAAAAAAAATCTAATAGGTTTTTGAATAAAAATACAAGATAATCTGGAACAGAAGAAAATCAGAATCCGTAACTCAAGAAAAACAATAATTCACGTGATGATTTTCCTTGCATTATATCTCCAACTAAGTTTCCATCGGCGAAATTCACAAAAAAAAATCGCTTTATCGAATATTTTCACGTTAAAACCTAAAAACATTTCGACACGTCTTTCACACACCGTCTGAGTGCCACAGCGAAAAGTTCAGATGAAATTTCTCGAACATAAATACGTCTTATAAACGTTCGTAGCAAATTAAAATCAGCGTTAAACTTCTACTGAGGTTAAATTTAAAGCGACAGTCCCAACCGCATTCATTTAAGGCGAACGCGGAATTCATTTAGAAGGCTCGGTTTTGCCTAATGTCAAAGTGTCGAGAAACTCAAGTTTTAGTAAAATAACGGCTGTAGGTACAATGTTTTTTAATTAAACAAATCGTAATTAATATAGCTAGAACGAATTTATGAGATCTCGTTTAAGGTATTAGAGTGGCGTTTGTTTTATTTTTAGGCTTTTGCGTTGCATTGTAATTAGAATTTATAATGGCGAAGACGATTTACTAAGGCTGGAGTTTTTGGTAACAACAAAAATACAGTTTATGACTTTACAGTTTTTTTTTTAATTTTATACGAGATCATTCAGAGCTTAGTCTCCACATAGCCATCTATCGAGTCACAGTCACCAGGCCGAAAGTTCTACTTTGGGTACTAGACAAATGATAAATACTTTTATTAAGACACTGACTGGCTCGATGGCTCATTTGGTAGTGACCTGTGCCATCTCAGCCAAGGGCTGTGGGTTCGATTCCTACACAGTAACATTTGTGTGTATGAACATATCTCTTTGTATTGGTCTGGGTATTTTATATGTATATCTAATGTGTATTTATTTACAATAAAAAGTATCTAAATAATATGTTTATCAGTTGTCTAGTACCCATAGTACAAGCTTTCGGTTTGAGATAGATGGTGATGTGTAGACCAGCGTGGCATTTCTTGGGTTTTTTATTTATTAAGAAATGCATATATTCATAGCAATGAACCCCGGGGATCGATTTCGACCACAGTATTAGCGAAACACTATAGAATCAAACTGATCTTTGTATTATGAACCGATGGGTTTATGTACCACCATGAAGTGAAGTGATTGGCAACCGAAGATGGCGGTATAACCATCACAATCGAAGGCGTAGCTAAATATTACAGGCCGATGACAGGCAGCAGCGTCACTAGAGCGAAAAGCTCACCTTGCGATCGCCAGGCCGCCTGCCCAGCGTAGCTATTATGGGTATACCAGATGTTTGCATTAAGTGGCGAACGACTAGAGAGGTCTATTATAACTTTTAAACTAAAATTTTACTTTAATTTGAACCCTTTGGTTCAGAAGGCAGGAGTCTACCTATTGAGCCAACGAGCCAGCCAAAAATAATAATTATTATATTCTGTGTATTATGGAGACCAGGCAATTTATTCTATCAACAAAACCTTGTACATAAATGGGAAAGTTATGTTTCGTAACAGCAATTCGGCATTGAAATGTACATGTTGCATTCATGTGAGTATTTCTCGAGTAATCTATTCTTGTCTCGTTAGCTTTGGTAACTGTATGGCAACTATGCGATCAAAGTTATGCTTATAAATACGAGTTTATAGTATTCCCTGTGTAAATGTATTTGCATGTGAGCTATTCAAGTGCTACTCTGTTATACGTTTTCAATGAACACTAAAAAAAGCTTTTATGTACATATTGATTACCAGATATTCGACTATTGGAAGTTCTACTAAAAGCGCGTTTCTAAATAATAATAAATATTAGACAACATCACATACATTGCTCCGATCCCAAATCCCGTTGAAATAAAAAAAAGAGAATGATGACCCTATATTGAATCGAAATGGTTCCAAAGATGTTTTATTGTCCGTGTGGTGACGAGAAAAGAATACAAATCCCCGCCCCATCTCTCACCTTGGGTATTGTAGAATCGAGTATCTATGGTACCTTGAGGTTGCCGTTTCTCAGCCGATGGTATAAGTAGTTAACCTAACATCAGCCTATCGCAGCCCACTGCTAGACATACGCCTCTCCAGTTGTTCGCCATTCAGGTAGAACATCTGGAGGCTCGTAATTGCTAGGCTGGGCAGGCGGGTTGGCTTCGCCTTGCGATCGGCGTAGCTTCTCGCTCCGGTAACGCTACTGTAACGCTACTGCTGTCCGTCGGTCTGTCTTACCTGACGTAAAATCTCTGCTAAAGAACGCACTTCTTTAATGTGTATACTTCCACTGATTGCAGTTGTCTATCCAATATTTTTTTTTTATAAAAAAAAGCGTCCACGATGTCTTCACTCCACCTGATGATAAGCGGTTGTTAGGTTCAAATGTTAGGTCAATTTGCACACTAGGGAAAACCCACCGCGTCTGTCGCCATCACCCTGAAGGCCTACTGAGATGCCGTTTAACGCCCCTCCTAAAAAATCTAGAAGAGCATTCCATGACTTAATGGCACGGGGCAAAAAACGAGAAACTGAACCCTCTTGATGCACGCTACTATTTTCTGTGTGGTATGCGGATGACGACGCCTGTTCAGCACGTGTTGTACGAGAGAGGAAAGCAGAGGATGGGATTAGTTGGAATAACTCTTCAGAGCATTGTACATCGTTTATTTATTTGACAGTATTAAATCCTAAGCTAGTCCCTCAATCTAAATTATTATGGAGAGCTATACTAATCTATTGAACCAGAAGCCATTCGCATCAACGCATATTAAAACTTAAAATACTCGTCACATCAAACAGTATTACTGCCACACACGCGAAAGTTACGGCAATATAATTTGAGTCACCTCAAGTCTTGGCGTCGGGAAACACATAAATTGGACCCTACCATCCAAACAAGAAGGCAATTTAGCATTCTGACATTAAATTAAACACATTCCTTTATAATCCAATTTACTGAGACACCCCAATCTAGGGACGGACGGTTCCGTATAATTTGTGAGTGTGATCAGTCCAATAAATTGATATTCGAATGATGTTTTTAAACGGGTTGTCTTGTGTACACTTTTTAATTGTTCACATCGAATTCACATTTTGGTCTCTTAATTTGTTCTTCACGGTTCGTATACATTCCTATATGGGATGTAAGGGAGCGGCCTATCATCTTTTCGCTCCAAGCCAACCTCACCTGCCCGTGGTGCATCCTGCCGAATAACAAACGAGGCGCTGGCAACCGACTGGTGGCGGTATAACGATCACAATTGAAGGCGTAGCTAAATACTAAAGACCGGTGACGGGCAGCAGCGTCACCGGAGCAAGAAGCTACGCCCTGCGATCGCCAACCCGCCTGCCCAGCGTGGCGATTATGGGTATATCCTCCAGATGTTTGCTCTAAAGTGCGAACAACTGGAGAGGCCTATGTCCAGCAGTGGACTGTAATGGGCTGATGATGATGATGATACATTCCTATACAATTGTTTACATTCTAGTATTTTTAGGAGTTTATGATTGATGGATAGTTATCAATCAGTATCGCATCGCGGCACCCTGTCTCTACAGTACGGAAAATTTCTCTTAAGCCTAACTAACTAAACTTAGAAAACCTAACTGAGACGTGAGCTATACATAAAGTACAATAACAATAACCTATTTTTTATAGTAGCTCGACATGGCTTCCCTACCTACGCCTAATGGAAATCGAAAGAGAAGCCCAAGACGCTGTGACAACTGACAAGTAACTGATCAGTTACTCGTCAGTTGCCACCGCCATGCCAGGCCAGCCATAACCCCCTACGAGCTCTGGAAACCCTACTCTGCGACAGAAACACGACTCGGAAGTCATTCCCCGGATGGGTGGCTCAATTATACCTTATTACAGGACAAATACAAATGTTCATCACATGCATGTTTGTCCCAGTTAGGGTCAAAAGACAGGTCGACAGGCATAATGAGAACCTGCCCTTATAGATGTATCATTTAACTTCAATTTGATTTCGTGTTGTTCCCTCTGAATCCAGTGCTAGAATACTTTTTTGTAGCGAATCATAGTGGCCCCACGAGCGTCATCTAGTCCCGAACTAAGCCGAAGTTTGTAAGAAGTTTGTTTTATGGTAGTGCTCATAGCAACTGATAAACTTACTTGGACACTTTTTTTGTAAATGAATAAATATCATACGTTTAGCCTAAAACCATGGCTCATCTTACATCTAGCCTGGCATGCCCTTTCTCCTGCACACGGGATGAGCTTATGTTATGGACACAGGAAATGCGGTTTGTGTGACTAAACGTCGTGGATCAGACTTCATTTAGATTGCAAATTAAAATTTTATTTATTGCCCAGATCAATACAGATAATACCATACATACAAATTATTGTACTGTGCGGGGCTCGAACCCAAAACCTGTTACAAAGGCGGTGTTCATTACCACTAGACTAAACAGGTCGACAAATAGATACAGTTATGAAATAGATTAGTAGCCAAAGTGGCTTAGTTAAATCTAATTAAGCTGTAACGCAATTTGTCTCCTGGTATTATATTCGTATGCCGTTATAAATGTGCGGCGGAGAAGTGTGGATGTACAGTTAGTGTCAGATATATGAGGGCGCTAGGAAACGCATATGAAACTTTTAAACATGATGACAGGCTCGGTGGCTCAATTGGTAGTGACCTCTGCGTTCTGAGCCAAGGGTCGTGGGTTCGATCCCCGCACATTACAAACATTTGTGTGCATGAACATGTCTGTTTGTATTGGTCTGGGTGTTTTCTATATTTATAATATGTATTTATATACAAAAAAAAGTATCTAAGTAAGTTTATCAGTTGTCTAGTACCCATAGTACAAGCTTCGGCTTAGTTTGCGGCTAGATCGCTCTGTGTGGCCCAGCGTGCCATGTCTTGGGTTATTTTATTTTTAAACACAGTCGCAGTATTAACCATCATCATCAGCCTGTCACAGTCCACATAGGCCCCTCCAGCTGTTCTTCACTTTGGAATAACATCTGGAGGCTTTATCCATAATGGCCACGCTAGGCAGGCCGGTTGGCAATCGAACTCCGGTGACAGTTGCCCGTTATCAGCCTGTGGTATTTAGCTACGCATTCAATCGTATCGTATGTCGCCATACCGCATGGCCTCGTTTGTAATTCGGCAGGATGCACCAAAGGCAGGTGAGGGCTTAGAGCGAAAAGATGATGGGCCGCTCCCTTACATCCTCATCATAGTTTGATATATAATAATATGTTTTTATCATTTGGAAACATGCGGTGCAAAGATATTAATGACTGTTTATTTTTGGGTTGTCTTTTTGAGGTAAATGTGCTCATATTTGACGCCGACTGTACTAAGTTGGAGCAGGTGCCATTTAATGCACTAAAAGGATGGTCGGTTCAAGAGCGCAGCTTATAAAACTAGAATATAGTTTAAGCTTGGTGTTGAGGCAAAAATATAACTTTTTATACGAGTATGATTCGATATTTTCATGTGACTTTCTAATTGAATTATTTGAAATGCCTTTCGTTTTGTGAACAAATCTTCATTCTTGAGAAGACTTCCATATTAAATCCATTTTTGGCATATCAAGTAAAATATCAACATAAAAATATAATAATAAAAAAATAACACAGCTCATTGAAACACTAATGAGTTTCTTTGCAAACAAACAATTTATTGCGTATACTTCACTATATACAGTCAGAAGCAATTTATGTATATACTGTATTACTTTATCACATTTAAATTACTCACGCTTCATTTTATAATGTTAACAAGTTATTTATTATGTGACAAGATTCTAAAGTGTATAACATGTGCTTTAACTGCACAAATTGTATCTTCTGCTGACGTCACATCAACACCATTCGACATAACGCCCGATCAGTATCTACTCAACATCGATGCAATGAACCGAATGATAACGACTATCCGATGCGTCGGCTCCAGTGCTTAGAGAAACCGTATTGGCTAATTAACTATATGGAACGTGCATCCGAAAATGCTGTTAGCATATTGAAGCCTTCAATTAATTTGGTTAGGATGTTAAAATTTGATCTGATGATTTTCGGGATGTAAGGGAGCGGCCTATCATCTTTTAGCTTCAAGCCAACCTCACCTGCCCGTGGTGCATCCTGCCGAATAACAAACGAGGCGCTGGCAACCGACTGGTGGCGGTATAACCATCACAATTGAAGGCGTAGCTAAATACTAGACCGGTGACGGGCAGCAGCGTCACCGGAGCAAGAAACTACGCTCTGCGATCGCCAACCCGCCTGCTCAGCGTGGCGATTATGGGTATATTCTCCAGATGTTTGCTCTAAGTGGCGAACAACTGGAGAGGCCTATGTCCAGCAGTGGACTGTAATAGGCTGATGATGATGGAGTTGAAATTTAATATTAATAATGCTTAGGATACAACGGCTACTCTAGGTACTCAAGCTTTTTCAGGCTCATTCGGTAGTGATCTACCTTCTAAATGAAGGGTCGAGGGTTTGACCCCCACTCGGGAGAAAGATTCGTGTGATGAACATTTTGTGTTGGTTCCGTATCTGGGTTTTGCATTTAAATAACCCAAGACCCATAACTCATTACATAAACGCACTATTTAATATAGCCATCAAACAAGCTTCTTAGACAAGGCATACAAACAACGAATGCGTGACGTCACGATTTCGCTTCAGTTTGCATGAAACGTTTTTGGGCGAGTTCATACTTGTGATTTTGAAATTGTGATAGCTCGGGGACTTTCATACAAGCGAAGTAATTCTTTGACGAATCTTATATATATAAAAGGAGAAACTGACTGACTGACTGACTGACATATCAACGCACAGCCCAAACGGCTAAACGTAGGCACTTGAAATTTGGAAGGGACGTAGCTTAGGTACCGTAGGGGTGCACTAAGAAAGGAATTCCCGAAGTTCCCACGGGAACGGGAATTAGCGGGAAAATCCTTTTGTATGAAAAATCTAAACCGCTTAAGTTAGACGCTTGAAATTTGGCATGCAGGTACCTTAGTAAATATAAAGTTTAGTTATGGCTGTATTTTGAGAAATTCCCACGGGAACGGGAGTTAGCGGGAAAAAACTTTTGTATGTATAAATTTAAACACGCGGACGAAGTCGCGGGCAAAAGCTAGTGTTTCTATATTTGTGTGATGCATCAATATAAAATTATTTTTAAAAAAAAATTAAACCGACTTCGAAAAAAACACAAACGACCAAAACTAAAAAGCGATAAATAACGTAAGTAATTCTATCCTTAATACATAATTATTTAAATATTACAATTATCACTTATTTTTGAAGTCGGTGCCAGCCTCTAGGTACCTAACGTAGACTGTTGTTGTACGACGAGCGCGGCCGGCAAACAGGACAATATATTTATTTGTTTGGCACCGACTTCAAAAATAAGTGATAATTGTAATATTTAAATAATTATGTATTAAGGATAGAATTACTTACGTTATTTATCGCTTTTTAGTTTTGGTCGTTTGTGTTTTTTTCGAAGTCGGTTTAATTTTTTTTTAAAAATAATTTTATTTCTCTATTTTTAGTTGCGTTAATGTGCTGTGAACTTGCCCTTGCCCTGCATAAGTACACACCACTACCACCTAGTTTCTATCGACCAATGGCAGTACTGTCCCCTAACTCCTAACCGTTAAGGAGTTCTGTGGCTTCATCATCAGCACCAGATGTTGACGCCCGGAAGCATATACCTGAGTAAAATATAATTACTTAACAAAAACACCATATGAGCATACAATTTTCGGTTGTTGCCCTAAATATCTCCAGGATCCCATCATCAGATCCTGACTTGGTGAAAATGGGACCACCTTGGAAGTGTCCTCTGTCGAACAAAGAAAAAAATTTTGAAATCCATCCATAATTGACGGAAATATCGGTGAACATACATAAAAAAAAAAAAATATTATACATAGAGACGAATTGAGAACCTCCTCCTTTTTCGAAGTCGGTTAATTAGTCCGAAACAAAAATTTGTCATCATTCTTAAACTCTAAGTCGTCTTCTACGATACCCACGGGATGAGATGGAGTAGTTCTACTTTAATCCAGAAACCACACTGTAAAAATATAATTAAAAGTAAAACGATCGGTGCCAATTTTACACTACTCCCCTGAGCAATTTGTACCAGTACATTACTCCAGTTCACAAATTGCGTTATTGCTGAATTAGATTCGAACCCCTTGGGCTCATAATCCGACCTTCACGAAAGCGAGTTCACTTCTTAAACTCGTTTCGCTATGTATTAAAATATTTAAAAAGTATGATTTGAAAACTCAAAAAGTATTCGGTTTCTCGTCGAATGTATGCAGAGCGCTGCAATGAGAACGGTTGTGAAATGTGCTGCAGATGTAATTATGTTTGGAATAACTACTTTGTACCTATTGGGGTGTTGTATGACAACTCAGAAGGGAAACACAAAAGCACTATGTTACGTGCTGGACTGTACTCATTATAGATAACTCAAAAACGTGTCAAATATCAAAACACAATAACTAGTGCGATAATGGTAATTTCTGAAATAGGTTTTCTTTTATGGATTCTTGGAGAGAATAATTGTTCATTTTATATCGGTTCAAAAACTGAACCCCTACCTGAAGGTTGTCTGGAAGGGATCCATATAAGTCAACGAGTCATACTCAATCGAGTCACACTGTGACTCCACTCACGCTGTGACTCGTTGAGAATAAACGAAATAAGCATTTGCTTACAATGAAATAAAAATATATTAAATTTTTATTAATTGACCATTGTTTTTTGAGTTCGCGGGTTCAATTTCCGCACAAAACAATAAAAACATTTGTTTGTATTGGTTTTGGTATTTGCTATAATATTTGTTTACAACAAAAAAAATTAAGTAGGTTTACCGGTTGTCTAGTACACATAGTACACAATCTTCCGCTTAGCTCGGGATAAAGATATTCCATTTTCAATGGCGATTTAGTACCAAAACATCCCCCTATTTAACAAGCCTCCAAAGAAGACTTGCTCAAACAGCCTCCAGCAATCAGCTCACGAACCATGTCTAATTGTCTAAAGGAATCCGTCTCGCTGGATTTGAATAAGTCTCAATCCATTCCGAATTAGGGTCCGAATATCCCAGGAAAGGGTTCGCCCTTTATTTGGGGCGTAAATTAAATTTTTGTAATGACCTTGCCGTCTCGCTGATGGGGTGGAAACTGAGATGTAACGACTGATTGTATGAAGTGATAATTGTTTTGAATGGTTTAGGGGGGAAGGGATGGGGCGTTATTTATTCAAAGCAAATCGCCTCTTATTAAGTTAACTAGATGCTTAACATATCTTTTTCAATAAAATATCAAGTTCACGGCCTCGGTAGCGCAATAGTTAAGATCGTTAAACTTAAAGGGTTCCACATTCGATTCGGAAATGAATTTTACTAAATTATCTCCTGAGTCTGACGGCCGTATTCACAAACGTTACTATGCGACGCGCGGACGCACAGTGTCCAAAAACCTATACATACATAGTAACGTTTGTGAATACGGCCGTTAGTGTTCTGGGATACTTTCCCTAGTCACTATTTGGTACCTACGTGGCAGTGGACACTAAACATCTAACCATGGGCCGAAATAATGGTAATACGTGATTCTTTGCAATAGCGTATCAGTCCACTGCTGGACATAGGCCTCTCCCAATGTTCGCCACTTTGATCTATCCTGGGATCATATAGTACCAATAAAATGTAGGGGTAATATAATGTATATCGAAATAAGTGTATCAAAGGGTTTATCATTGTGGTGAGAAAATTGACCAGCCTAGATCCTAGATCCTTCGTTACCGAGTCTAGCTGTTACCTGGCTGCGCCGCGTGTAGGCTTCTTTCGTGCACGCTCTCTCTCTGCCAAGCGACTAATAGCGGTATTTCAGTAGTTAAGTTTTGGTCGGGACCTGTGTAATTTAAAATTATTAGAGACTTATTGACTCGAAAAGAAAAAGTGTATCAAAAATTCTGCTTGGTCACAATTTCACCTTATGATAAGTGATATTGAAATCCACGATGGAGCACGCTTACCTTGACAAAAAACCTATTGACCTCTGTTTGAAGACAAGAATACTATCAAAAGTGCCAACGGCCCCGGTTAAGGAAGAATGACGTACCTACTTATATTTTGAGAAAAATTCAATCGGCTCCTTATTTATACCAAAAGGTAAGCCCTTTGAAGGTAGACAGACGAACAGACGTAGACGGCGTAAGCTTAGTAATAAGGTCCCTCGGGCGTAGCTCGGTTCAGAACACTAAGCTTCCCTTACCTTTATATAAGAACTACTTGCGTCTAGTACCTAGGTACCTACCTATGACTATGTTTGAGTAGATGTTTATTTTTTATATTTTTTATAGCAGCACGGCTTAATGGCTTCCCTACGTCTGATGAAAAGTGAATGAGAAGCTCAAACCGCTGTGACAACGGGCAAGTAACTGGTCAGAAACCTGTCAGTTGCAGAAACATGACCCGGAGGTCATTTGGAGATCTTTCCCCGTACGGGGGGCTCAATTCGAGCGAAGATTGGCTATGGTCTACCTCTCTTAAAAACTAAGCCCACGGGTACTACATAACTGATAAACTTATTCAGATCCTTTTTATAAATTTGTAAACGACATAATTAATTATGCATAGCAAATACCCTTCCCGACCGTAGTCACACTAGATTGTCACACCAGTATGACAAACAGGTTTTTTCCCTACCTAGACCAATACCAACAGACATGTTCATGCACAGGAATGTTTGTACTGTGCGGGGATCGAACTCGCGACTACTCAGAGGCAGGCAGCAACAGAACCAAATCTATCGTCAAATGGGGAGTATCCCTCAGTTCTCAGATTACGTTAAATTAAACAACTGTATTCCCTACTAACTGTACCAGCGGCGTCCCACGTATGGATATCGAGTTTCAAAAATAACGGACATCCATAAAATGGTGCCTAAATTTTAAATTAATCCTCTATCTAGAAATACATTGGTGACGGGATGTAAGGGAGCGACCCATCATGATGATGATGATGACAGAATCGACCTCTCTCTCTACATATTTATTATAAGTAAGTAAAGATATAGATTATGTAAATTAACTATTAAAATTATTACACATCCTACGCACCTCATTATAAACTTTATAATAGCCTGTCACTGTTCCTAAATTCTAAACAAAAGTGCCATGTCAAAGCTTCGTTGCTGGTAAATGTCGAAGAAACTCATTAGCGGCAGTTTAGTGCTGACCAAGACAAGCCGGAGCTAGAATTTAAGGGTGTGTCTCGACTGAAGCGGGGCAGCGCATTTAAGCTAAGGCTAACAAAAATATACCAATGATGTCGCATAAATCACACGGGTTGTAAGGGAGCGACCTATCACCTTTGCGCTCCAAGCCATCCTCACCTGCCCGTGGTGCATCCTGCCTAACAACAAACGAGGCTCTGGCAAACCGACTGGTGGTGGTGTAGCCATCACAAATTGATGGCGTACCTAAATATCACAGGCTGATGACGGGCAGCAGCGTCACCGGAGCAGAAGCTACGCCCTGCGATCGCCAACCCCCCTGCCCAGGGTGGCGATTATGGGTATACCCCCCAGATGATTGCCCTACAAATGCCCTTAGACGATGTTTGGTACAGTGGTAGTGTACAGTTTCGATCTCCGTACAGTACAAACATTTTGTGTGCATAGCCATATCTGCTTGTACAGACACTGGTCTGAGTTATGTATAAAATATGTATATTTATTTACAAAAAGATATAAGTGAGTTCAACATTATTTTGTCTAATACCCTATGTACAAGCTACGGATTAGCTTGAGACTAGATTGCGCTATGAGGTCAATTATGGCATGACTTGGGTATTTATTTATCTCAGCTCCGCTCACTTCAGTGGTAACAGAGGAGAAAAATGTATGTCTTATTGTTCGAACGGAGCCTTGTTATGCTGAGAGATGTCTACGCTATGCGTAGTTGAGCTCTGCTAGGCTATGTTAGGTGAAGCGGGGCTGCGTGTCATGATGATTGTGACGTGTATTCACAGCTCTGTACGGTTCAATTTCGCTTGCTACTCGCTTGATTCTGTTCCGGTTCCACTGATGTAGAGCGGTAACGAGCGTTGTCGCGATTCACCCATCAGATGGCTTGAAATCCACATTGTATTTGGAGCCATGTGATTAGTAAAACGTAACACAGCTCATCTCTGCTTTGCTCTATTCTGCCTAAGTGGTACCGCAGCCATACAGTAGTTTAGCCCCGTTCAGCACACTACATAGCTAATCTCTGTACCACTCATCGTTGCGTAGCTTCAATGGAAACACTTACCACTTTGCAGTACCTCGCTTATTAGCTTCACACAAACCCACTTGCGTCAAAACGCACCCTTAACAGGCTAAACAGTGTGCCATTCAATTATGAACCTTCTCGTTGTTAAAACAAGGTCCATAGTTGGATGATTGCGTCGTTAGTGTTGGGATACGGAGACGATTTCAACCGTATATGGAGGTTTTATTGAAATGATGGTCACTGCGCAGTGGATCTGTTATTGATAGTAATGACGGTCTGTATGCGTGAGATTCGGTTTTAGCACGCGCCTGCTAGATCGTGTTTTCTGATGTACTGGTATTATATAGGTGTGGGATATTTGTCTTCTTCTGTGCTTTTTTCGCACGTCTCTTGGGATCGGCCCTTCGTGTCCTAATAAGCTTTTGAGCGTGTCTCTTCAAATCTGGGTGTAATACCATTGTTCTCATATCTCTACTACTTCTTCTCAGCCGGCTTGACGTTGAAGTGTTGGAAGAAAATACTAGTAGGGATTTAGTGAATCTATTTGTGGAAATAAACTATTTTATTTTATTAGTGAATCTTCGCTCGAATTGAGCCGCCCGTCCGGGGAAGGACCTCCACCCTATAGAATACCGCAGCCAAATGACCTCCGGGTCGTGTATCTGCCGGTGAATAGGGTTCCTCCCGTTGTCACAGCGACTTGGGCTTCTTTTTCGCTTTCCATCAGGCGTAGGGAAGCCATTATGTCGAACTACTATAAAAAAAACGGTGACGGAAAAATATCAAATCACCAAGGCCGTTATCCTACTACAAAAAACCCTGGAACCAACGCTATTAGGATATAATAGAATAACGTTTATTTGGTACTTACGATTACATCCAATCAAGACATACTAAAGCTATACAATTCGTACGAATTCCCACCACTAGTGGCTATGAGATTTGTAGATACAAAATCCTGGCGGTATTTCGCCTCACTGGACTTAGATGAAATTTGGCACGCTATAAGTGAAAATATTTAAGCAGATTAAAATTTTCGCTGAAAAATCTAGGGATCCATTTGGAACAAGTTTTCTAGATTTTATTTGATGCGGATTTTTATACGTTGCATACTACGAGTATAAAATATATTATATTATGTAGTATTGAAATAAATTGTGTTTCTGTTTAAAGCGGTGCCTTGTAGGTACTTATTGAACGACGTATGTAACTTTAGCACTAGTGTTATGGGTATCAGGACAATATCATCAACCTATCGCAGTCCACTGCTGGGACATAGGCCTCCAGTTGTTCGCCGCTTCGGTCAAACAAAACACAAGAAAAGAGGTAGGGCATAGCGAAACTTCGCTCGAATTGAGCTGCCCGTCCCGGGGAAGGACCTCCACCCTATAAAATACCGCAGCCAAATGATCTTCGGGTCGTGTTTCTGCTGTGAGTAGTGTCCGGAGATCGTGGGGGGTTAGGGTTGGGTCGGCATGGCAGTGGCAACTGACAGGTAACTGACCAGTTACTTGCCAGTTGTCACAGCGACTTGGGCCTCTATATCTAAAATCAATGTAACCTCACAAATAACAGAATAGCTAAATCCCTTTAGGTAGATAAAAGGCAAAGCCAGGAGTGGAAAGTTAGTCTATTACGTATGTATGGATTGGAAAAAACCATTTCGAACGAAGCATAGTACATAATTCGTAGCTCACGTGTATTTCTATAAAGCGAATACACAAAAACAAGGCGAAAAAATGAAATTCTGGTTTATTTTATTTTTGGTAAAACTGGTAACGTATCAAACAAACCTTAGTTGATTTTGCAGATTTAAAAAAAAATTCGGGAATAAAAGAAAAATTGCACTACCTACTGGCTGTTTCATTTGTCGTCTCCCTGCTCAGGAGCCAAAATATTTTTATTAATAGCAACTTTGAATACCGTATTCAATGTAGGTACTGTTCGCGTGGTAATTGTGAAAAATAGCTATAAAGGTATACTGATGAAACTAAAATTAACAATTTTATTAACCCCTTGATGGCTGATGATGAATGAAACAAGGGTCTCATTCAAGGGTTCATCATCATCATCATCATCAACCTATATCAGCCCACTGCTGGACATAGGCCTCTTCCAATGTTCGTTTCTATAATAGGTCCTGGGCTTCTCGCATCCAGCACTTGAAGCCGCCTGGCCGCTTGCAGGCCACCTGGCCTAAAGGCATCCTACCCTACGTTTGCCGAGACGCGGTCTTTACATTTAAGCGATGACTTTCAAAGGTCACCAAATAATGTCTAAAAACAAAGATCATTTACGATCTCTCTAATACGAACTGTCAATAAAATATTATGTCTTTAAAGTATTTTGAAATTAACATAAACATACTTTATGATCCTTTTGAATCTCGTGATCGATCTGAAAAGCTTCATGAATATGAAACGATTTATTAATTTTAAGACGATTCAAAGGTTCGACATTATTCAATGATTGGAATGTAAATTTGAATTAAATAAAATATCTAACATCAAAAACATGTATTGAAGAAAAAACCTTGTACTATTTATTTACTATTCCTACTTAATACGGTCTGTTACGATTTCCCGCTTAAATCTCTTAACCGATTTTAATGAAATTTGGCACAGACAATCTTTAGAACCGTGAAATGTTACACATGAAAGTTTAAAATTAAGGACATTGGCAAAAACCACAGAGGTTTGTCTGCAATGCTTAATACATATTAGCAATAGACACATTATAAAACTTAAAAATAAAAAAGGTACATTTAAGTGCCAACGACTGAAATAATTGTCGTAGGTGCAATCCCATCCTCGTAAGGAAAAAAGACTTAAGCTTAATTTTAATATTGAGATGTGTGTCTATGTGTAAGCCAATTTTGATTTTGCTTTGTCTATAATATTCTATTTTGGTCGATTTACAATAAATCCGTCTAATATTGAAAATGCGAAAGTTTGAATTGATGGATACATGTTTGTTACTGTTTGACGCGAAATCTACTGAATTTGAATAAATTAAACTCTGCAGTAATAATGAATTCATAAGAATATTAACATTTCACATATCACCATTATTCAAACCCACCACATATAGTTAGTAAATAAATTATAATATTGATGCATATTCCCAAATTGTCCTCTGATAACTCTAAATATCAAATCAATTGGATATCAAATATCGTCCATTTGGAACGGCACTATACGAGACTAAAAATTTAATGAAATGGATTCCTGTCGCGAGCATTTATTGATAGGATCTATGTCGAACTAACAAAGCGCCAACCAGATTTACGAGCTAATAGAAATGTTATGGCACAGTAAACCGTCTGTGCGTTCACGAACAAACGTTATAGCAATAATAAAATGATCAAATAATTTTGTACGAAAAAATAGTAAACAAATTCTTATACCTAGGTATCAAAATATGTTGGACATAGTAGTATGTCCGTGTGGTTTTTGAACTTCATCATCATCATCAGCCTATTACAGTCCACTGCTGGACATAGGCCTCTCCAGTTGTTCACCACTTAGGGCAAACTTGGAGGATATACCCATAATTGCCACGTTGGGCAGGCGGGTTGGCAATCGCAGGGCGCAGCTTCTCGCTCCGGTGACGCTGCTGCCCGTCATCGGCCTGTGGTGTTTAGCTACGCCTTCTATCGTGATGGTTTTACCGCCATCAGTCGGTTTGCCAGAGCCTCGTTTATTGTTCGGCAGGATGCACCACGGGCAGGTGAGGATGGCTTGGAGCGAAAAGGTGATAGGTCGCTCCCTTACATCCCTTTTTTGAACTTAGAATAAGACAACCCCTTCTTATCCCGCGGGTATCGTAGAAGATGACTAAGGGTCTATCAGGAAATGTCTATGCCTATGGTCTATGTAGGCCTATGTCCAGCAGTGGACGTTTGCAGGCTGATGATGATGATTAGTAAGTAGTTGATGTGTTCGACACGCCGCTTCCGCACACAAATAATAATATCAATGTGGTTCGATCAGTGGGGGGTTAGGGTTGGGCCGGTTTATAGGATCCATCAGTAAGCTTTAAAAAGAGGTAGGGCATAGCGAATCTTCGCTCGAATTGAGCTGCCCGTCCGGAGAAGGACCTCCACCCTATAGAATACTGCAGTCAAATGACCTCTGGGTCGTGTCCCTGCCGATGAGTAGGGTTTCAGGAGCTCGTGGGGGGGTTGGGGTTAGGCCGGCATGGCGTTGGCAACTGACAGGTGACTGACCAGTTACTTGCCCGTTGTCACAGCGACTTGGGCCTCTCTTTTGCTTTCCATCAGGTGTAGGGAAGCTATTATGTCGAGCTACAATAAAAACAAATCTATATTCATTTAGCAGCAGACTGATCCCCGCATCCGCTTAAAATCACATATCATTTTGAACCCATAATAGAAGCTTCGACGTTCACTTTCAAACTTTTTACTCTGCCTTTTTCCAATTTCTCAGAAACTGCTTTCGCGACAGTGGATTCAAAATATCGTGATTACCGCGCACACACAGACTATGTAGATTCGTGTAACTTCCACCACCAACTAACGCTTGAGAATAGACGCTGTCTTCTTGATATGATTTTCCTGTACAAGATATGTAATAATGATATAGACAGCGTAGACCTAGTGACTAGAGTGTTACAAATTGGTGCTCCATCTGCCCGAACCAGGCATACAAAACTTTTTAGCTACAAATTTGTACGCACTAAGTATGCTCAGAATTCTGTCATATGTCGTATGCAGAAAACATTTAATGATAAGTTTGGCTCAGTTGATTTATTCTCTTCGTCATTGCAATCTTTTAGAAAAGAAATTGTCAGCATTCTTTCATTATAAGTAAATAAATCATATAGGTATGGTATTAATAAAATATATATTAATATATATTATACATATGTATTTTTATGTAGGTATATTTATGCATATTTATTTATTATTATTATTATAACTTCCTTTAGTTATTACTTAAATATCTTGTGTATATGTGTGCATCAACCTCACTCAATCCGTTGTTTCATATGTCATTGTTTTAAATTAATAAAATTAAAATCCGTTATTAGCTGTAAGATAAAATTAAGACTCTGTAATTGTTAGTTTAAGAGCTGTGGATTTTGTAATAAAATAAAATAAAATAAAATAAAATAAAATAAATCTCGTCAAACGCCCTCGCTGTAAGTCCCATCTTTAGCGCCTCATTTCAGCAGACAACCTCGTTACGAGCCTTGTCAGACTGCGCACTTAATATAACGTAAGGGAATACTTTAAATTTTGCGCTAGTGAGACGTATCTTACGCTATTTTAATGAGTTGAGATTCTAATGAAAATATTTGTGATGAAAATCGTTTTGAGTAATTTGGACGGTATTAAAAAGTTTTGATTTGACTTAGGAACGTAATAAAAATTAAAAAGAATTTTAGGAATAACATTTTTCTTTTATTATGATGAAATTGCAACCTTCTAATAATAATTTACTAATCTGAATATAAAAAAATTACATTGCAATATCGAATACATACTCATAATTTGACCACATTTTCATCAAACTTTGACATTACTTTATATGGGTTTGTTATTGTCATGGTGGTATTGAAACATAAGCTGCATGGGTCATTTACCAAAATCACTAACAACTGCCACTTAAAATCAAACAATCTTTATTTAAAAATTTAATACTACCCATCAATGTAATGAAATCTTGGAATAATTGGGTATAGTACCATCCTGTCGGATTTAATAACTGTATCAATTTATTTATTAATACAATGTATAAGTATCTTCAATTTCGTAATTATAATATCCAACGTTCAAATTATTTCGTGTGATTGAAATCGACACATCTTTGTAATTTACAAACAACCAATTTCCAATTTAAAAGCAACAAGATAAGACTCCATGACAAAACGTATTAAGCCCTCCCCTGCCTTTCGCTTAAATGGTATAAATATGTCACACCGAAAATGTACAACATAATTCAAAAACTCCCCTTTCAAAAGAAAATCACAAATCACCCTTTAGCGTTGGAGGGTTGGAAACAAAACACAAATTACGCCTTCGCGGCTAAAGGCACCCTATGAATGGATTATGCTTTATCTCACCCGGGTGCCAAGATGTTAAGAAAAAGGCAAGAAGCTTCTAAATTCTCTTTCTGAAATGTAATTATCTTCTATTCGAAAAGTTTGTTGCGTGTTCATTGTAAATATTCGTTCTTAAAAGTCGTGACAGTTTGCATTTGATTTGACAAATGGATTGAATTACATACAGGAAATGTTTTTTTCGATTTCCACTTGAGTCTTGTTTATAAAATGGAACGGTTCTTTGAACGTCAGTGTCGCTTGTATGCGACAGTGACAATAAATTTTCTATTATATCTCATTATACTTATTCCCGGTGGTCAAAGTTGTGATGGTAATGGAACGCGCAAGTTTAACGTCCTAAGATTTATGAGTCTAGTCATAATCATCATCAACATTCTGTCGTTCAAGCAGTATCCGGAAATGACAAATCTTAAATATTTTGCTGTGTTTTTGTTGTGATTGTGGTGACCGAAATTCAATTTGAAGAATCCCAGTGTAACAGTGCCTATAACGCATCAAGGAAATCACAATATCATGACTCTCGTCTTGGAGGTGATTTATGTTAATGAGCACCCAACGCCACCTCCGCCAGATTGGGTATTAATGGATCAGCTCTGGATGTGGTCGATGGAAGTCGAGCGCGATACTAACGAATGTACGTAATGACGATCGCCATTAACTGTGTAAATGTTTGTGGAAAAATTGGCGAAAAAATGGAATACTGCTATTGGGTACTCGATTGAAGTAAAGTGCGCTAGATGCCAAGAATCGAGCAGAGAGACGGATACTTTGGATTGCAATGAGCCTTAGATCTGAGATCAAGCAAAGAGTCAAACATCATCATCTTCAGCTTTGTACGTCTGTTTCCCTCAAATGACAATGCCCTCATCAGGGAAGGGGGAGGCCTATGTCCATTAGTGGGCGTTTGCAGGCTGATAATGGAGGATCGAGTAAATTGCTCTTGATGTCGAGAATCGAGCAAAGTGGCGAACATTTGAGAAAATGAGTCCTGAAAAGCCAAGCAAAGAGCTAAACAGTTGGATTTCATCATCAACAGCTGACCTTCATTGTGCCTTCATCCCCAATGAGTGGCTGACTTTATCTTAGCCAACACACAACTCACAACGCCAAGTGCAACTTCACAGGATACTATGTACAGGTTTCCTCAGAATGTTGTCCTGCATTGTTTCCATTGATCAATAAGCATTTTCTTCCTTACACCTCTTGTGAGTACCGTAATACAACTGATTTTAATACCTTCTTACTTACAATTCTCAGCACAATCTTCGCTTACAATTTCGCCAAATAAAATACCTTAGCTAATTTGATTTCAGAGCCAGCAGCCAAACAGCCTAGATTACTTTGTGATACAGTTTGTAATTTAGCATGTAATATTCTAGAGCTCGTAGAGAAACAAGAATGGCTAAGAAAAGCGTAGTTGCTTCTCCCAATATTAATACTTAATTTTTATTTGGCAAAAGAGAAAACCGTAACAAGGAAAATGTGATAGAAACGAATTATTGTGTTGATAATGTGTTGTGTTGGGGAAATTATGTTTTTGTAACATGAATTTATATTTTTGGGATCTTCTTGACTTGCGAAGTAAAGTGTGTGATGGCTTTTTTGGTAAATAGAATATACGAATAGCTTCTACTATTGTGAAAATTATATTGATGGTTTCTTTTCGGTAAATCGTATTTCGAAATAGTTTAAATGAGGCGATTTATTAAGATATTGGCTTAAGTGCTGGATGCGAGAAGCCCAGGATCGATCAAAGTGGCGAACATTAGGACAGCAGTGGACTGATGATGATGATGATTTCTTACCATCTAATCTCAGAATAGATGTTACTTGTACTGTAGTAGAAGACAGAGGAGTCTCCCAGAATCTTTTTAGTCATCGTTTAAGGAGTGGCAGGGCCGAATGCATCGCTTTGCGCGACTCAGACCATACTTAGGCCGACATCGGTCGGTGATCAACATCATACGCTATATTATATGTGATGATAATTTACTGCTTGTTGTAATATAATAAGATATATTATACTTATAATAAATCTGTAGAGAGGTCAATTCTGTACATGAAATATTTTTTTCAAAAGAACTATCAGGGAAGGTGATCAGTGGTCGATACTGATGCCAAAAATGCAATCAGTAAAATTTTTGTCTGTCTGTCTGTCTGTATGTTCGTTATAGAAAAAAAACTACTGAACGGATTTTAACGAAACTTGGTATGAATATTTTCCATACTCCTGGGCAGGTTATAGTATACTTTTCATTACGCTACAATCAATAGGAGCAGAGCAGTGACGGGAAGTGGTGTGGAAAACGGGAGGAATTTTTATCTGCATGTTTGATCGCGCATCACGCGAAAACTAATGCATGTAATAATTAAAAGCAATTCAAAGCATCTCACATTGTTACTTAAAGTACAAAAAAATAAAAACTCCTAAACTAAACATTTGAAACATGAGAAAAAGCTAACAAAAGCAAAAATATTCCTCGAAGAGATTTATGAGAACACCTAAAGTGCGAGATATTTCCTGTAAGCGAAGTTTTAAAGTAATAAATAAGAATACAAAACGCAATATAAAGGTATTAACATAATACAGCCCAAGTTATCTCGGAAGTAAGGAACTTCGCAAATGATATATGGCAAAACTTTCAACAAAACACATCAGCTTGATATAATATGGCTATGCTGTCGGTAGTGTCACGGCCAAGTTGAGCCGTCTTAGAAAATTATGTAACTGTTCTTTTTTATGTTCGTCCCGCCCTCGTTTTTGTAGCAAGTAACATAATATCACAACAAATATTAGCTATTTAATTTTTTTTTTAATATCAGACAACACTGCTGCTCTGCTGCCAAAATCAAAAAAACGAAAGTCAAATTCTTTTCAATCGAAAAATCAGAGATCTCTGATCAGACATTTTCCAGCCTCTACAAAGTATTTTCCACGAGCGGGCAGTTGCTGACTATGTGCCTATCCCAGGCACAATTTAAAATTAATTGTTTCATGCATCTAATTCATGAAATTACTAGAAACTGGACAAATCATCTACGCGCTTTAAGCAATTCAAAAAAACGATTATAAGATGTACTAGCTGTGCCGGCGGCGTCGCACGTGTGGATATCGGGTTTCAACAGACATCCATAAAATGGTGCTTAAATTTTAAGTTAGACCTCTAGGTCTAGCGAGGAAAATTAAAGTTTCACCAATGTATTGCTAGAGCAAAAACCGCATTCAATTCCATGCGTTTGCGTGACTGACAGACAGACCGACAGACAGACAGATAGACAAAAAATTTTCTGATTGCATTTTTAGGGTTCCGTAGCCAAAATGGCAAAAACGGGACCCTTATAGATTCGTCATGTCTGTCTGTCTGTCTGTCTGTCTGTCTGTCTGTCTGTCTGTCTGTCTGTCTGTCTGTCTGTCTGTCTGTCCGTCCGTATGTCACAGCCAGTTTATTCCGAAACTATGAGAGCTACATTATTGAAATTTGGTACGTAGATGTATCCTGTGAACCGCATTAAGATTTTAAAATAAAATCAGAAAAAATCCAAAATTTTTGGGGTTCCCCATACATAGAACTGAAACTGAAAATTTTTTTTTTCATCGAACCTATACGTGTGGGTTATCTATGGATAGGTATTTGAAAATGATGTTGAGGTTACTAACATCATTTTTTCTAAACTGAATAGTTTGCGCGAGAGACTCTTCCAAAGTGGTAAAATGAGTGTCCCCCCCCCCGTAACTTCTAAAATATGGGCATGATAAAACTGAAAAAAATATATCATGTGTATCACTATAAAAACTACTAACGAAATTTGGTTTGAATGAAATCTAGCCAATAGTTTTTTTTAAACGTCATAAATCAAATTACCTAATTTTTTCATTTAATTAACTCCAATATAATAAAACGTAAAGAAAAACATTTATTTAGCTGTATAGTGGTATAGTGTAGTGGTACTCGGCCGGTTTTTTGGCATCAGTATCGATCACTTATCATCCCCTGATAGTTATTTTGAAAATGTAATATGTAATGCACAGAATTGACCTCTCTACAGATTTATTATAAGTATAGATAGATAGAAGATGACCATTTAGTTTAATAATATCGTAACGTAATGCAATAAAACATGCAATACTCGATACATAAATTTCCTTTACACTTAAACGTTGAACTAACTTTCTCAGTATAACATTAGTTTACCTGAACTTGGCTTATGCTTAAACAGATCCGAACATTCCACGAATTCTTCTTCACCGGTTTTTTTTTTCATACGTTGTTTGGAAAAAGTTGCGTACTCGGAAAATATTTATGAGATTATTCCTGAGTCTCGCGTTGTTTTAAATAAGATTGCGATTCCCGATCCTGTTTGCTTATGACGTGTCTCGATAACGATCTGGAAACTCTTTGGAGAGTTTAGAAGAAAGTTTCCCGAGAATCGTTAAGCGCTTCACTTGTGTTGACACATAAAACGTGTTGATGGAAGCGATACTATAACACTTCAAATATATTCTAGAAATGATATTACAGACGCAATCGAAGAAGGAATGTTTTTCGGCCGAATAAAGTCGTACGGGCATTTGAAGGTAGGGTTTTTTCAGTCCGAGGCTGTGGTACAAGTATTATATACCGGATAACTACATAGTTCGAACTACTATATGAAAGTATCCAACAGTTCCCTAATAAAGGCCCCATATATTTTCCCATTGGCCCTAGTATTTCCCTATTGCCCCTAGTATTTCTCCATTGACCGTAGGCAGAAGAATGCAAGATGGCCAGCACGTTTTGAAAGTTCCATACAGAATAGTTACTTACGCCTGAAATAGAAGTCTAAGTCGCTGCAGAAACGGACAATTAACCGAATCAATATCTTATCTGTTGCCATTATCATTCTGGCCTGTAAGCTAACTCTATATGAGTACATCGACTGATCCTGAAACGTGATCGAAGTCGCTTTATGGATGTTCGCCAAGTAAGGTCTTCAACCTGTACGGTTGTCACAAGCCGGGCAGGCGGCCATATGTTAACTATTTAAACGTTCCTAATTAAGATATTGTCATTGATATGCTTACATAATTGTATATCAAAGATAACATAATAATGTAAGCAACTTAATATGAATATGTAATACATCACCGTTACGGACCAGACGATAATTATATAAATTATAAATGATCTGTATCGATATCAAAGCCTTTAATTGCCTCGCCCGAGGAAGACAACGATATATCGCTGTCTCAGGCGAGGTAATTAGACTAGAGTCTAGCGTTGTAATTCTAGACATAACTCCTAATTTTCGAATAATGTGCAGTACTGATATCGTATAGATAAATAATTTGCCTACATCAGAATTATCATCAGCCTATTGCAGTTCACTGCTGGACATAGGTCTATCCAGCTGTTTGACACTTTAGTCAAACATCTGGAGTCTTTGCCCATAGTCACTACGCTTTGGGAAGGCGGGTTTGGTGATCGCAGGATGTAGCTTCTCGCTCCGGTGATGCTGCTGCCCATCTTAGAATCTAAATGCCGATATTCGCCGTGTCAGGCAATCTTATGTGTAAAGCAAATAATAAATATAAAACATAGGTTTTTTTTATTTTTTTAGTTTATAGTTCATTAAAATTCTTTACCTGATGTTTTTGTATTGTTTAAATAGTATCTTTTTAAATGTCGTGTCAAGTTTGTACCTACCTAAGATAGAGCGTGCTATTCAACAAAAGCAGAACACACTCATCTTGAAAATCTGAAGATTAAATCTGTCGACTCCGGCATATTATTGAAAAAAAAAGCTGCACTACATTCCATTATTGAACAAATCCAAGCGATTTTTGCAAAACGAACTTTACAAAAAGTATCAATCGCTCAACAAAATGCGAAAATATAAAACCTTCAACGCAGACGCCAACTCGCCCAAGAAGGCACGTTAAATCGTTCAAACCAAAATCGGCTCTCATTAGACTCGGGGTAGATTCTTTTATAAAAATAATTGTATCAAAAATGTCTCCGTTAAATCCAGATTCCCTTTATTCCGCCACTTTTTCTTTGACCTTGCTTTCATTATCTCATTCTTGTGCCATAATTTGTCTCGGTTTTGAGCGATGGATCTCTTCCTTTTCGTTTCCTTGACGTCATCTATTAATGTCAGTTTGGTTTTTGTTGCTTTCACTCATGACTGGCTATTTTCGTAACGGCTCTTTGGTTTCTGAACCTTGTCTGGCTTAAGTTCAAGGTTGTTTTAGAATTTTTGCTTTGATACTCTAAGTTCGTGTTGAATTATTTTACGATTACTCGTGACATCAGGAAAATTGTGTTAACAAAAATATAAATTTATATTTTTCTGGCATTATTATGCGTTTGTCACACACAGATAGTATAGTTACTCATTTCAATGATACAGCCTTTTCCCAACACAATTGTACGAGTATACGTACGTACAAACCAATAACTTACTTGTAATAAATATTTGTTACAACTATTTAGACCACAAACAAAAAATACTAAATTGGACTTTGTGACCAAGTATCCCTCATTATTAGGTAATGTTCGTTGAATATGTTTTAAGACGGATTCTAAAGCGGTATGTATGCAGGCTGTCAGTCTGATGAACATCGTAGCACAGATACGAAGTATTTATGAATCACCATATTTATTGAATTTCTTAGTCTACTTAACATAAGGCAGGATGATTACTCATACCTGACCTGCCTTTACATCGCTGTTTGATAGCTAGCATAAAAAAACAGCATTTAACTTACTTTCATTGTCTTTTGTCCAATAATTTGTCTCACTTTTGAGCGATGGCTGTGTTCCTTCTTGTTCCTCAGACACCATTTATTAGTGTCAATTCCTTTTTTGTTGCTTTGCCCCGTGACTGGCTGTTTCTACAGCGCTATTTCTTGCTATGTCGACTCTTTGTATATTAAGTTCAAGGTGTAATGTCCTCTGATTCTAGTACTTGGATATTGATTGATGTTTTTTTTTTCAAGATATGCCACACATCGCCATCTAGCCCCAAATTAAGCCGAAGCTTGTACTATGGGTACCTACTAGACAACTTACTGATAAACTTACTCAGATACTTTTTTTGAAATTAATAATGAGTCATTTTTTAATTTTCTTCTTAACCATTAACATTAGGCTGTGGAAGTCTCTTTCAGCACACGTGTTGCCTTTTTCTTATAGTATTGAGCCCTTTACAAGGGGCGAAGAGCGGCACTTATGCAGGCCATCATAGTCTGATTTATCCGTGATTAACTAGGAGTGTTATGGCTCACTTAATTTTTCTACTTTCTTTCTTCTGTTTAATATCAGTCAGTTTGCAGATAGTCATAGTGTCTGGATCCGTGTTTCACTAACATGGAGTGATGCACACTCACTCATTACCTTTTTTTGGACTTTCCTTCTTTTGCTTAACATCAGACTAGACGCAGTCATTTTTACGTGCTAATATAAAAAAACAACTCTTTAATCTCTACGTTTCAAACTCCAAAAATAAAAATATCGCCCACTTTGAGAAAGACTGCTCTAAAACCTAGAGCTAAAACCTGCTACAAATCATAAGAGCAGATTTACATAAGTAACGGTAGGCGTTGAGTGGAGTTGCCTTTGACATTGACAGACTGCCGGATCTAAGCCAGGCTGCGTGTTGCCAAAACCTGAATGATTCAGTAAAGACGGCTGCGAAATTCGTGGTTGATATATTTTTTAAGTAACTACGCAATGCGAAATTTATACATCGCACCCTCTGGCGAATAAAGCGGTTATTGCAGAATTCCTATTTTTCAGGAGAAGCAAAAAACCGAAATCGGTGAATATCTCTGAAACTATAACTTTCAAATAAATGCTTTTAACTTTAATTGAAAGTAGATTTTTGATTGTACATAATATTTAAAAACTAAATTAATTTAATGGGAAATTCATAGATAAAACCTCAAAAATATGTAATACCGCATAACAATAATATTGTTTTTATCGTATGGTGACATTACCACTTTCTTCTCGGCAGCCTTCTATCAAAACTGCCCGCGCAACGAGGCATAGCGACAGTATTCGTTAGTTTTTGGTGTCTTTTCTATTGTGAGTAATAACTTATTACCACTTTATTCGTGTGAAATTAAAAATAGGTTTATATCGTAAGCGTTGAATACTATTATATTCGCGGATCATTCTACGTAAACCATTACTGTAACAAGTGAATGCAACAACATTAAAAATATAGTTGTTATTGCTACATTTGTGTTTTTTTAATTTTATTATTAAATGAACATAAAAAAAATATGAATTACAACTAAATTAACTCTCATTAAGTCTAATTCCTATCAAAATCAGGTTTTTAAGCTATGATTAGACCACAGCATATCGAAATACTATACGGTGTTTGGGTAATTTTGGAGTCGTTTTAAATTTTGGTGGCCACTGACGGAAGTTATAATGTTCGAAAGAGGAATTCTATCGGATTTTAACGAAACTTGGTACAAATATTCTTCATACTCCTGGGCAGGTTATTGTATACTTTTCATCACGCTACAATCAATAGGAGCAAAGCAGTAAAGGGAAATGTTGGGAAAACGGGGGAAATTTTTACCTGATTGTTTGAATGCACATTACGCCAAAACTACTGCATAGAAATAAATGCGGTTTTTACCAATGTATTGCTAGAGGTGTAACATAAATTTTAAGTACCATTTTATGAAGTCTATTATTTTTAAAACGCGATATCCACGCGTGCGACGCCGCTGGCACAGCTAGTCATTAACAAAAACTTCAATTAAGTTGTTTCTGGTTAAATAAGATAAATATAACCACCCAGTCTTGTCTTACCAATGCTTCAAAACCCTAAAAAAGTAATCATCATCATGAGTCCACAGCTGGACATAGGGCTCTCCAAATGTTGGCCACTTTGATCGATCCTCGGCTTCTCGCTCCCAGCCAGCGCACTTGCCAGCCGGCCTGCGCAGATCGTCACTCCACCTGGCTTGAGGGCGTCCTACACTACGTTTGATGAGACGCGGTCTCACTCCAGAACTCGTTTACCTCAACGGTTATTGATTCTGCGGCTGATGTTGCTAGCCCGATGCCCCTTTAATTTATTAAATCGGTGAGTTGTGGATAACTTCGGTTCTCTGCCAGATCACCACATTTCGGATAAGACAGAGATACCCGAGCAAAACCCTTTCCATATGATTGCTGAACGATCTTTAGCTTGTGGACTAGCCGTACCGTAAGTGTCCACATTTTAGCTCCGTATGTCATAACCGGTAAAACGCACTGATTAAAGACTTTCGTCTTTAGGCACTGTGGGATCGACCATCTGAAGCCTGACTATTCCTAATCACCTCGTCCTCAAAGCTGGTTCCACCTAACTGCAATGTCTGCCCGAGGTATACCTACATATTTTTGAACAACTTTGAGTTCCGGTAGAGCATGTTCATTGAATATGACCTTGGTTTTGTCCAAGTTTATCCGTATGCCGATGCGCGCAAAGGAGTCAGTCAGTTCATTCAGTATTTCTTGTAAGTCCTGCAGCGATTCTGCCATTATGACTATGCTGTTTATGTTGATGACAGGTCCTTTCCAGTTCAGCGTTTTAAATACATCCTCCATTACATTAGTGAACAACTTGATCCCATTCCTAGATGCAACGGTATAGGCCTTGTATACTAATTCTGTAATTGGATGCACATAGTGGCGGCTTCATAGATCACTGTTACTGTCTCATCACTGCATGTATGGATGCCAATCTACGTGGCATCGCTGCAGGGACTCCAGAATAGACCAGATTTCAACCGAAGTCAAAGGCTTTCTCATAATCCACGAATGCAAGATACAGGGCTGATTATACTCTTCTGTCTTCTGTACAGCACTGTGTGGATGTGGTCTATGGTGTCGTATCCGCTCCGAAACCCAGCATGTTTCGGCGGTTGGAATTCATCAAGTATTCGCACAAAACGGTTTGTGATCACTTTTGAAAACAGCTTATAGACAAGGCTTAGAAGGGAAATAGGTCTGTTTCGTCTCCCTTTTTAAAGAACAGGACAAGCACACTCCTTAGCCACGCGTTCGGAGTTCTCCATTCAAGCGTTAAAAAGTTTTGGAGCTCCCTCAGTACGGGTTTATCTTCCGCTTTTACAAGCTTTGTTGTGACGGCATCCTCTCCAGGGGCTTTTCCATCTTTAAGCTGCCCAAGAGCGATCTCGATTTTGTCGATGCTGAATTCTGGCAAGTCTTTGGTAAAATGGCGTGTTAATGTGGCTCTCGTATCCTCATTTTCGGGTCAGATTTATGCGAATCGTATAACCAGCCAGTCTTCCACCTCCAAAAGAACTACCGGCTTGCTTCAACAGCCTTGCTTCGTCCATTATTGAACGTAGGCCTCCTATAATTCGCGCCACAATTCTTTATCCCGGGCGTGTTTCTGTTCAGCCAATGCCAGCAGTTCTTTTAAGGTTATCAGCCCATGGATTGCGGGGCGTCCTAAATCGTCTGCTCCACCTATTGTTGGATAGATATGGTCAGCCCACTGCCACGTATTATGTTCGTTTCGTTTCCTATTTATTTATTTGCAAACATTTGTTAAGCTAACAGAAATTCTCCAAAGCGCAATAACTTTCAAAGGCATATCAATTAGTTAGTATACAATTAGGTAATGCAATAAATTATTGGAACAATAAAATTTCTAATAGGTAGGTAGGTACATCATACGAAAAAATCTATTTTGTTTAAATCATGGTCAAGTCAAAAGTTAGTACATAAAATAAATAATAATAATCCATCATAATTAACAATAATTAATACAGAACATGTTACTCTATAAAATAAAATAAAATGTCAAATAATATCATATCAAATCAAATAAATGTCAATCCGTTGCATTCTCATTCAAAATAATCCAAAATTTATAAAAGAGATGTTGTAAGGTGTCAGCAAATAAATCGACCTCATAGTGCCAATCTTTCAACAGGATAAGCATTGGTCTTTCCATAGCGCGTTGAGGGACTAAAAAACTTGTCTTCGCGTAAGTGTCCACATTTCGGAACGTATGTTAGGGTGACTTTTGATCCTTATAATGATCCTTTCAAATGAAAATAAAACCCTATGTTTTTCCAGAATTGAGCACATTCGATTACTGAGTGTGGCAAACGAATTTTCTAAAATAATTTACATAATGCAGTTATTTTTCTTTTTTTTTTCTCACAAATGCTCTAGCTCAAATCGCACCCTCCGGCGAATAAAGCGGTTATTGCAGAATTGCTATTTTTCAGGAGAAGCAAAAAACCGAAATCGGTGAATATCTCTGAAACTATAACCTTCAAATAAATGCTTTTAACTTTAATTGAAAGTAGATTTTTGATTGTACATAATATTTAAAAACTAAATTAATTTAATGGGAAATTCATAGATAAAACCTCAAAAATATGTAATACCGCACAACAATATTATTGTTTTTGTCGTAGGGTGACATTACCACTTTATTCGCGGCAGCCTTCTATCAAAACTGCCCGCGCAACGAGGCATAGCGACAGTATTCGTTAGTTTTTGGTGTCTATTCTATTGTGAGTAATAACTTCTTACCACTTTATTCGTGTGAAATTAAAAATAGGTTTATATCGTAAGCGTTGAATTCGCGGATCATTCTACGTAAACCATTACTGTAACAAGTGAATGCAACAACAGTAAAAATGTAGTTGTTTTTGCTACATTTGTGTTTTTTTTTAATTTTATTATTAAATTAACATAAAAAAATATGAATTACAACTAAATTAACTCTCATTAAGTCTAATTCCTATCAAAATTAGGTTTTTAAGCTATGCTTAGACCACAGCACATCGAAATACTTTACAGGGTATGGGTCATTTTGGAGTCGTTTTAAATTTTGGTGGCCACTGACGGAAGTTATAATGTTCGAAAGAGCAATTCTATCGGATTTTGACGAAACTTGGTACAAATATTCTTCATACTCCTGGGCAGGTTATAGTATACTTTTTATCACGCTACAATCAATAGGAGCAGAGCAGTAAAGGGAAGTGTTGGGAAAACGGGGGAAATTTTTACCTGTATGTTTGAATGCACATCACGCTAAAACTACTGCATAGAAATAAATGCGGTTTTTACCAATGTATTGCTAGAGGTCTAACTTAAAATTTAAGTAACATTTTATGAAGTCTATTACTTTTAAAACGCGATATCCACGCGTGCGACGCCGCTGGCACAGCTAGTCATTAATAAAAACTACAATTAAGTTGTTTCTGGTTAAATAAGATAAATATAACCATCCAGCCTTGTCTTACCAATGCTTCAAAACCCTGAAAAAGTAATCATCATCATGAGTCCACAGCTGGACATAGGGCTCTCCAAATGTTGGCCACTTTGATCGATCCTCGGCGTCTCGCACCCAGCCAGCGCACTTGCTAGCCGGCCTGCGCAAATCGTCACTCCACCTGGCCTGAGGGCGTCCTACACTACGTTTGCTGAGAATCGGTCTCACTCCAGAACTCGTTTACCTCAACGGTTATTGATTCTGCGGCTGATGTTGCTAGCTCGATGCCCCTTCAATTTATTAAATCGGTGAGCTGTGGATAACTTCGGTTCTCTGCCAGATCACCACATTTTGAATAAGATAGAGAGACCCGAGCAAAGCCCTTTCCATATGATTGCTGAATGATCTTTAGCTTGTAGACTAGCCGTACCGTAAGTGTCCACATTTTAGCTCCGTATGTCATAACCGGTAGAACGCACTGATTAAAGACTTTCGTCTTCAGGCACTATGGGATCGACCATCTGAAGCCTGACTATTCCTAATTACCTCGTCCTCAAATCTGGTTCCACCTAACTGCAATGTCTGCCCGAGGTATACCTACATATTTTTGAACAACTTTGAGTTCTGGTAGAGCATGTTCATTGAACATGACCTTGGTTTTGTCCAAGTTTATCCGTACGCCGATGCGCGCACAGGAGTCAGTCAGTTCATTCAGTATTTCTTGTAGGTCCTGCAGCGATTCTGCCATTATGAGTATGCTGTTTATGTTGATGACAGGTCCTTTCCAGTTCAGCGTTTTGAACACATCCTCCATTACATTAGTGAACAACTTTGGAGAAATCACATCCCCTTATCCCATTCCTAGATGCAACGGTATAGGCCTTGTATACTAATTCTGTAATTGGATGCACATAGTGGCGGCTTCATAGATCATTGTTACTGTCTCATCACTGCATGTATGGATGCCAATCTATGTGGCATCGCTGCAGGGACTCCAGAATAGACCAGATTTAAACCGAAGTCAAAGGCTTTCTCATAATCCACGAATGCAAGATACCTACAGGGCTGATTATACTCTTCTGTCTTCTGTACAGCACTGTGTGGATGTGGTCTATGGTGTCGTATCCACTCCGAAACCCGGAATTACCGGCTTGGAAAAAAAGTAATAAGTAATGTAGTCAATCAACAGCCTTGCTTCGTCCATTATTGAACGAAGGCCTCCTATAATTCGCGCCACAATTCTTTATCCCGGGCGTGTTTCTGTTTAGCCAATGCCAGCAGTTCTTTTAAGGTTATCAGCCCATGGATTGCGGGGCGTCCTAAATCGTCTGCTCCACCTATTGTTGGTTTTACGGCAGATATGGCCAGCCCACTGCCACGTATTATGTTCGTTTCGTTTCCTATTTATTTATTTGCAAACATTTTTTAAGCTAACAGATATTCTCCAAAGCGCAATAAGTTTCAAAGGCAATTACATATCAATTAGTTAGTATACAATTAGGTAATGCAATAAATTATTGGAACAATAAAATTTCAAATAGGTAGGTAGGTACATCATACGAAAAAATCTATTTTGTTTAAATCAAGGTCAAGTCAAAAGTTAGTACATAAAATAAATAATAATAATCCATCATAATTAACAATAATTAATACAGAACATATTACTCTATTAAAATAAAATAAAATGTCAAATAATGTCATATCAAATCAAATAAATGTCAATCCGTTGCATTCTCATTCAAAATAATCCAAAATTTATAAAAGAGATGTTGTAAGGTGTCAGCAAATAAATAGACCTCATAGTGCCAATCTTTCAACAGGATAAGCATTGGTCTTTCCACAGCGCGTTGAGGGACTAAGAAACTTGTGGAATAGTCTTCGCGTAAGTGTCCACATTTCGGAACGTATGTAAAGGTGACTTTTGATCCTTATAATGATCCTTTCAAATGAAAATAAAACCCTATGTTTTTCCAGAATTGAGCACATTCGATTCCTGAGTGTGGCAAACGAATTTTCGAAAATAATTTACATAATGCAGTTATTTTTCTTTTTAAAAAAGAAATTTTTTTTTGTCACAAATGCTCTAGCTCAAATATTAAGAGTACTTTTCCTTCAGGCGTTGTCCTGAAATTGAAATGCCATTATCTTCGCTCCAATATTACTTACAGAAAATCTTATTTCATTAATATGTTAGTTAAGGATAGTGCTACACAATATAAAAATGAACGATGGCGGCTAAAAAAACGACGCCAATGTCCATACAAAATGACCCAAACTCCTTCGGACATTGAAATAAAATTTTTACTAGATAGTGTTAAAGAAGTGTATGGGAATGTATGGGAGCGACCCATCATCTTTTCGCTCCAAGCCAAGCTCACCTGCCCGTGGTGCATCCTGCCGAATGACGAACGAGGCGCTGGCAACCGACTGGTGGCGGTATAACCATCACAATTGAAGGGGTAGCTAAATGCTACGGCCCGATGACGGGTGGCAGCGTCACCGGAGCGAGAAGCTACGCCCTGCGATCGTCAACCCGCCTGCCCAGCGTGGCGATTATGAGTATATCCTCCAGATGTTGGCCCTGAGTGGCGAACCACTGGAGAGGCCTATGTCCAGCAGTGGACTGCGATAGGCTGATGATGATGAGTGTATGGCTATGTGTATGAAAGTAAAAACGTAATGTTTTTTTTATTGCAATACTTACGTACAAATAACGTATTAATTTTCGAATGCAATATTTTAATACAGCATTATGAAATTGAATTTAATGCAGTAATATATTATTACGACTCTATAATCATTATTTTATAACAAGAAGAATAGCATAACTTCAATTTACGATTCATCCGTTTACAAACCTGAGTAGTAACAACCTATTACAGCGTACGCGCCGTAAATTTTTCACCCGAATAAAGTGGTAAAATCGAATACTGATTTTGCGCTTGGGAGGACTATCCCGAATAATGTCGCATTGAATCAATGCGGACTAGACTAGTGAAGTTTTGTACGGTAATATTTGATTTCTACTTTATTCTCGTCTAATATCTTCACATTATGTTTCGTAGAAAAAAGTGGTTGTGTAGTATAATTCTTATAATATTGCATTTAAAAATATGAAAAAAATTCAGGCGATGGGTTAGGTCACATAGAGGCCAAAAATCAAAAAACATTAAAAAAGTGGTAATCGTCGATAACCGCTTTATTCGCCGGGGGGTGCGAAATATTAAGAGCACTTTTCCTTCAGGCGTTGTCCTAAAATTTAAATGCCATTATCTTCGTTCCAATATTACTTACAGAAAATCTTATTTCATTAATTTTTTAGTTAAGGATAGTGCTACACAATATAAAAATGAACGATGGCGGCTAAAAAAACGACGCCAATGTCCATACAAAATGACCCAAACTCCTTCGGACATTGAAATAAAATTTTTACTAGATAGTGTTAAAGAAGTGTATGGGAATGTATGGGAGCGACCCATCATCTTTTCTCTCCATGCTCCAAGCCAAGCTCACCTGCTCGTGGTGCATCCTGCCGAATGACGAACGAGGCGCTGGCAACCGACTGGTGGCGGTATAACCATCACAATTGAAGGGGTAAATATCAGACAATAATATAATATCAGACAATATCACATACATTGCTCCGATCCCAAAGTAAGTAGCTTAAGCACTTGTGTTATGGGTATCAGAACAACGAAGGTACCACAAATACATACTTAAATACAAATATAAACACCCAGACACGGAACAAACACAAGTGTTCATCACACGAATATTTGTCCCGGGTGGGAATCGAACCCACGACCCTTGGTTCAGAAGGCAGGGGTCACTACCAATTGAGCCGCCGAGCCAGTCAAACTAAAGTAGTAAATGCTACGGGCCGATGACGGGTGGCAGCGTCACCGGAGCGAGAAGCTACGCCCTGCAACCCGCCTGCCCAGCGTGGCGATTATGGGTATATCCTCCAGATGTTGGCCCTGAGTGGCGAACCACTGGAGAGGCCTATGTCCAGCAGTGGACTGCGATAAGCTGATGATGATGATGAGTGTAGGTATGGCTATGTGTATGAAAGTAAAAACGTAATGTTTTTTTTATTGCAATACGTACAAATAACGTATTAATTTTCGAACGCAATATTTTAATACAGCATTATGAAATTGAATTTAATGCAGTAATATATTATTACGACTCTATAATCATTATTTTATAACAAGAAGAATAGCATAACTTCAATTTACGATTCACCCGTTTACAAACCTGAGTAGTAACAACCTATTACAGCTTACGCGTCGTAAATTTTTCACCCGAATAAAGTGGTAAAATTGAATACTGATTTTGCGCTTGGGAGGACTATCCCGAATAATGTCGCATTGAATCAATGCGGACTAGACTAGTGAAGTTTTGTACGGTAATATTTGATTTCTACTTTATTCTCGTCTAATATCTTCACATTATGTTTCGTAGAAAAAAGTGGTTGTGTAGTATAAATCTAACAATATTGCATTTAAAAATATGAAAAAAATTCAGGCGATGGGTTAGGTCACATAGAGGCCAAAAATCAAAAAACATTAAAAAAGTGGTAATCGTCGATAACCGCTTTATTCGCCGGGGGGTGCGACATCTTTTTGAGTACTCAATTCATCTTTTGATACATTTTCTGCGAGTCAAACTGATATCAGTCCAGATTTTTTCGACAGAATACAATCTTTGGGATGCAAGGGAGCGGCCTATCATCTTTTCGCTCCAATACAACCTCACCTGCCCGTGGTGCATCCTGCCGAATAACACACGAGGCTCTGGCAGTCGACTGTTGGCGGTATAACCATCTCAGTTGAAGGCGTAGCTAAATACATACACACCGATGACGGACAGCAGCGTCACCGGAGTGAGAAGCTACGCCTTGCAATCGCTAATTCCCCTGGCTAGCGTGGCGATTATGGGTATATCCTCATGTTTGCCTTGAGTGGCGAATAACTGGAGAGGCCTATGTCCAGCAGTGGACTACAATAGGCAATAAATTAATTATTATTACTAGAAATAAGGCCGCCATTCAGGTCTACCGAATCACCGCAATACCTCGTGGTACGGTAATCTCAAAGTTTATGCTAGACTTCTTGTATCGCCGCACCACACTCGCACTCCGGTGACTCCCTCCAGCCACACAACTTAAATAATAACCCAAGACATGCCATGCTGGGCCACACAGCGCCACCTAGCCCCAAACTAAGCCTAAGTTTGTACTATGGGTACTAGACAACTGATAAACTTACTTATATACATTTTTTTAATTAAATAAATACATATTAAACATACAAAACACCCAGACCAATACAAACAGACATTTTCATGCACACAAATGTTTGTACTGTGCGGGGATCGAACCCACAACCTTTGGCTCAGAAGGCAGAGGGCCCTACCAAATGAGCCACCGAGCCTGTCCACCAAATAAACAAACAGCTTTCGTAACTACGCAGTCGGTTTAGTCACGGAGCAAGTAATTAATTAGCGTATCGACTGCGGATGATCTACGGCGGGACAAAACATTTCTCACGCGTACCACTGTTCGACATTGTGTTTCAAATGCGTGGCTTATGTGATTTATGGTGGTAGGTACGCGTCGATGGGTTTACAAGGTCGAGTGTAATAGTTACGCAACCGGTGCGTTGTGTAGGTTTCAGTTGCTAGGCGAGTGTTTCTCTTTTAGCGTTTGTGTTTTGAAGGAATAATGTTTGAGATTAATGTTTTTTTTTTTAATTTATATTGTTTTGGGCTTCTCTTTCGCTTGCCATCAAGCATGGGGCCATTATGTCATGCACGACAGCGGGGAAGTAACATTTGGCTCTAGAAAAAAAATTACGCCTAGCTACCCGTCCTCACTCCGCTTCGGTTTAAACATAGAAACCATCCTCTTAAATGACTCTGTCTATTTAAAAAATCAGTTTCGTAGTTTTCAAGAGCTAAACATACATAGGAACAGACACGAAAAGCGATTTTGTTTTATACTATGCAGTGAAGAGTACCTAACAGACGACAAATGAAACAGCAGATGTAACAATCAAAACTGTGTATTGATTTATATATAGCGGTCGGCTCAAGCTTAGCTTCGGCTATTTAAAAACACACATTTGAAACCTTCTTCTTGATCACACTGTAAATATCTATTTGAAAAACCACATCAAAAGCAGCTTTCATTTATAACTACCTTTTAGTGTAAAACATTATGTAAGATAGGTATAATTCTCTGTAAATAATCCTGTTGCTAGGGTCATGATCATCATCAGTATTACATTTGTCTGTCCAACTGCAGGGTATAAGCCTCTCCTCTTTTATGTGAGAGGCGGCAGACGAGCAAATGTGATGCCTGATGGTAAGCAAGACTGCTTGTAGACACACCGCCCATGGACATCCGCAACTCTAATTGAGTTTAGGGTCGCTGCCGGCCTTCCTGGTTTCTCTCTAATGCGCTACTCTCACCCAAGTTCTCCACACGATTCTTCATAGTACTATATTGTCTTTACTTGGGATGTAAGGGAGCGGCCTATCATCTTTTCGCTCCAAGCCAACCTCACCTGCCCGTGGTGCATCCTGCCGAATAGCAAACGAGGCGCTGGCAAACCGACTGGTGGCGGTAAAACCATTACGATAGAATGCGTAGCTAAATACCACAGGCCGATGATGGGCAGCAGCGTCACCGGAGCAAGAAGCTACGCCCTGCGATCGCCAACCCGCCTGCCCAGCGTGGCGATTATGGGTATATCCTCCAGATGTTTGCTGTAAGTGGCGAACAACTGGAGACGCCTAGGTCCAGCAGTGGACTGTAATAGGCTGATGATGATATTGTCTTTACATCTAGACTAGAGGGTGGACATTCGCAATTTCGCTAACGTAGCCTTGGCCACCAATGTGTTGGATCATCTTTCGTCCCGCCTCGTGCCAAGTATCCCACCTACACTCCAACGCTATAATACCATTCAATTAATTAAATCTTAAAGGATCCTTCTCAAATCCTACCTACTGTGCTTTCAATCAGAATATTTTGAATTTAAATCTTATTTGTTAAAATTAATTTGTTTACGAAAAACAAAACCAATGAGGAAATCACAATTTTCGGACAAAAAGCAGTAATGTGTTTCCACATTCTGTCCAGAATTTCCTCATGAATACTTAACGTCTCATTACAAAGGTAAGACCACAGTACACGCGAGTAAATTGGTTTTAAATTTTAAAATTAACGCCCTTTGTAACTATCGTGTTTGTTTTTAAATATTTTTGTATTTCTTTTTCATGTCAGATATATTTAACCAATTTAATTTTGGAATTGTTTCTTTAAAAAGGCTTTTTTTATAATTAAGATCTTTGATTTATATTCATCATCATCATCAGCCTGCATACGTCTACTGCTACGTCTGCTAGGTCTACCTAGACGACTATTCGTCTGCGGAGATTCGCCTTAGAAACCACTTTTTGCGTGTTGGTAACAGCAGTAGGTTACATTTGTATCCAGCTAATCGCTGCTGCCCTATAACCCGTAATAGCCCTTAGTCATCTTCTAAGACATCCACGATGAATTTGGAGTGGTTCAATCCTAATTCCATAAGCCACACGGACACACTGGTTAGTATTATTGTTAGCGTTGGTTGATTCTTGAACCCCGAGTAGTGAGCGTGGGGACGCGATCCACTCATAGCGGCGAAACGGTGTGGCAGGTACACCGTTGCACGAGGTCCGAGGTCCGCCCGGAAAGCACCCTATTGCTTCCCGGAGCCGGGGGTAGGGGTATTTGCCCTCCCCGGACCAGAAGTGCCGGCCTCTTGTCATCTGCGGCTGGCCAGGGCATGCACGGATGCGGCCGTAAACTTTGGCGTGACCCGAGTCCTTGCAACTTGCTGCCCACTAGTGACACACGGTCATCGGTCTGTGGTATTTAGCTACGCCTTCAATTGTGATGGTTATTCCGCCACCAATCGATTGCCAGCGCCACGTTTGTTATCCGGTACACGGTGCACCACGGGCAGGTGAGGCTGGCTCGGAGCGAATAGATTATTGCTCCCTTACTTTAGTTTATTAAACAGTGTCTTTCAATATGAATATTATTGTAGTGTCTTTCAGTATGAATATGAATATATACTATTTAAAGGTGAAACGAAAATATAGCAACACGTTATAAAGGAATGATCGTTTTAAAAGGGATATACAGTTTCCATTAAACACGATACCTACCAACTTTTCACGAGCACCCAAATTGGTTTGGAACATACCGGGTTTTTAAAATATCTCCAAGGCACATTAAAATGGATACAAAAACAAAAGCGTGCCAGGCCACGAGCCGAGGGTGGGGTTCCGTATTAAAAGATTCAATACCTGATTCTCTTCCAGCTGTGATAGTGTTTTAACGACCTATACAAAAATTGGTATGTAATAAGTTTCTCTTAAACGAATCTACGGCTATGGATGTACTTTTTTGAAAGGTTCCAAGGTTATATAAGTAATTTTAGTTTCTGTCGGTGGGTAGGGTTTCCGAAGCTCTTGGTGTGAGTGTTGCATCAGCAGCCGGGGGGGTAGGGTCGGCTACGCGCGTGTCCCCTGCTGGATTTATAGGCTGCGGTTACCGCATAACATCAGGCGGGCCGTAGGCTCGTTTGCCACCTAAGTGGTTCAAAAAAAATATTTTTACATTTTTTTACATACTTTCTTACCATGTAAAAATTTTTTTTTTTAATTAGTAAAATACACTTTTCTTATTACCAAGCCTTAATGACAATAAAACCTTTGCCCTGCAACGAGACCCACACTCCCAACTTACTCACATTATGTACAAATCATCACACCATCTCATTTTGATTCGTCTCTCTGACGAACACAGATTATGAAGTCTAAAACAATATTAAATACGGTACTGATTTCATCGTTAGCCCACGAACCATAAACTATACCGTACTTTGTACTTTACAACGGAGTCCTAAAAATGGGCGAAATTAGAGCAACGTTTCAAATAACAGGGTCCGCTCAGAGGAAATTAATTGAAAACTCTCACCGAAAAAATGTGCCTTTTATTTTCCAATTTTAAAAACAACACTTCTGAAAATGGTTTGGTTTTTTTTCGTGTTACGTGATGCTCTCGGGTCTTGTAGAATTTGTTTTGGCTCTTTTAAGCTTTAGGCCTAATGTTATAATTAAAGATATTGTTAGTTCGTCGGAAATCCAATGTTTCCGTGTTAGCATAATGTAAAGTTATCGCTTTTTGAATTTTTAGTTTTATCATTACACCAGCTTGTTTTGTTTTGCTTCGTGTTTTTTAGCTCGACATAATAGTGTCGCTACACTTGATGGAAAGCGAAAGAGACACCGATGTCGCTGTGACAATGGCCAAGTAGCTGCTCAGTTACCTGTCAGTTGCTACCACCATGCGCCGGCCCAATCCTAACCCCCCGCGAGCTTCGGAAACCCTACTAACTGGCAGAAACACAACCCGGAGGTCACTTGGCTGCGGTATTCTATAGGGTGGAGGTCCTTCCCCGGACGGGCGGCTCAGTTCGAGCGGAGTTTCACTATGCCCTGCCTCTCTTAAAACTGACCTCTCTCGTATATTTAAAAAACAGAGAAACCTCTTAATTTATTAGTGTTTCTCTACTACTATTGCTTGTATTATATAATATGTTTATCTTCCACTTTGTCGACAAGAAGCCGATTCAACTTAGCCATTGGAGGTTTGGACCAGAGTTAACAGAAACCCTAGTGGTATCTCCCTTATCATTCAAGCATCTTATGTTCAAGAAACTTGTTTAGTTTTCCCTTACCATACATATGAACCCAGTCACCCACTTCATAATAACAATATTGAAGTTTCGAGCTAATTTATTATAACGTGGTATGCTCAGTATGAGCTTAGCAAATGTTGGCTTGCATTTATTATGCACAATATACTGACAACAAGCGTGCTAAGTGCGCCACCGTACTCTCTCCAGTTAGTTCCAGTCTGAAATGGTAAATTTGTTTCGTTACAAATTAAATTCGGTTCGAAAGTTTAGTCGCTTGCCGTAAATGTGCAAGGAAGTAGCTTTAATTAAGTGTACTTTATTTTGGTTCTAAGTTTGATTTTGGAGTTTCGCTTTTGAAATCCGTTCGAGATAATTTGTACAAGTGTAAAGAAGCGACTTCACCTTTTCGCTCCAAGTCACGCTCACCTGCCCGTAGTGCATACTGCAGAAAAAACAAATGAAGCTCTTGTAACCGACTGGTGGCGGTCATCAGCCTGTGGTATTTACCTAAATACCACAGGCAGCAGCGAAACCTGAGCGAGGAGTTACGCCCTGCCGAGTGAGGCCGTATACACATTACTTCGCGAACAAAAAGTTTCGGCAATTATTATTTTTGCAGCGTCGTTAAAATGTGCATTTAATTGTCAATACATTATGTTTCTTTCCAATTTTGATCATGGGATTCTTTAACCAACAGGGCAACCAGTCAGGCAACTGACAGGTGCCTGACTGGTTGCCCTGTTGCCACCTGACAAGAGGTTATTATACTATATGCAAGAAATAATAAGGCCGAAGGACGAACGGCCAAACTATGGACCCCTTTGCCACGCTCCTTGTTCCCCGAGACGTACAATCTTACGATGTTCAAGGCGAGAGTGAACCGGTTTTTGATGGGTGAGCGCGCTCCATCATAGACTGTGATATCGCTTACCATCAGGTGGATTACAGTCAAGCGCTAACCCATATTGTAAAAAATAAGTAACATGTATACATGAACAAGTATTAACCAAATTATTGCAGCAAAATATTTACACATTATATTTACATACAAATAGAACGGACACGAACCAATCAATCAATCCACAAACACCAGCATCAATTTTTAATCCAGCATAAACCACAACATTCCTATCGAAAACTACATAAAACGCAGCGTTAAAAGCGCTACATTGCTTATAGACGCTCCCGTTAATGGAAAATGATGCAGTGATTTCAATTGAGGGGAGCTTTGTGAGACGTCATCCGCAGAGCCGTGATGGATGAGAGCGGCTTCAGCTATTCATAACCTTATTAGTTGCCGCGAGTTATCGTTGCCGAAAGCCCGATGTATTAATTTGCCCACTTGGCCTTGCTGGGGATTTGGGGATACGATAATCGTGTATCGGATATCGGACGTTCTGAACATCGGGGAAAATGCGTATGAAATTTTTACTGTTTGTTGTATTGCTTTTTCTTTTATTCGTTGGTTTGTTTTGGAACAGTTAGGTAGTTATTTAGTTTTATCTATGTGGTTTATTGCATGGTGGTGTTTTTAGATAAGATGGGGTGAGGTGACCTCATACAGCGCGTTTTTTATACTAGCTCGACATAATGGCTTCTCCACGCCTGATGGAAAGCGAATGAGAAGCTCAAATCACTGTGACAACGGGCAAGTAACAGGTCAGTTGCCACTGCCATGCCGGCCCAACCCCAACCCCCCACGAGCTCTGGAAATCCTACTCACCAGCAGAAGGACGACCCGGAGGTCATTGGCTGCGGTATCCTATAGGGTGGAGGTCCTTCCCCGGACGGGCGGCTCAATTCGAGCGAAGATTCGCTATGCCCTACCTCTCTTGAAGTTATATAATTTTGTGATATTGCAAATGTGATTCCTTTGAGCCATTGAGCCAAACAAAACATATCGCACCACCAGTGCATTAAAGGAGTATGTCCACATGTGCGATTTTTTTTTTATTTTATTAAACGATAGAAAAAGTTCTAATACATGTCCCCTATTTTTTTCGTAATTTTATCTGTAATAGCCACGAAAATATATTAAAAAAAGTAAAAAGCTACTTCAACATGAAACACAATATTTGACTACCAAAAAACACGTACATAGAATTACTACTCACATATTTTGTTAGAGTCCCTAGCAATAAGCGCGTGAATGCGATCCCGCCTTTTTTGCATGAGGCATTGAAGAAGGTTTGTTGGAGCAAGTTACTTACTCCTTTAATGCACTACATATTTTCGGAAGTATTTTTCGTAACTTCACATAAGTAAAGAATGTTAAATATTGTCTTATGCGTAAGTGCATTCACTTATCATTGATTTTATAAATTATATTTTAAGTTAATTACTCCTTTAATGCAAGTACCCTACTTTCGTCACCGAAATTCTTAACTAGACGTACAGCAAATGTTTATCACAAATGTTCAGTGTATTTCCAGTTAGTGACCGCATAGTTTTAATAAAATGAATAGAAAATTAACAAGGGCAAGGCGAATGCTTAATTTAATTGATGGTGTTTGTACGGTAATATGAAAAATGATGGCGATAAGTACTTCAGACTTTATTTTATTTATAAATACCATACTCAGGCTTGCCAGCTGCCTTAAAAAACTGGTTTTCGGAGCGAGTACGGCACCATAGATCACATCCGCACATTGTGGCAGATTATTCAGAAGACAGAAGAGTATAATCAGCCCCTTTGTCTTGTATTCGTGGACTATGAGAAAGGCTTTGACTCGGTTGAAATCTGGTTTGATCTGGAGTCCCTGCAGCAATGTCAAGTAGATTGGCGATACATCCTAGAGCTGAGATGTCTCTATAAAGCTGCCACCATGTCCATCCAAGTACAGAATCAGCAAACAAGGCCTATATCGTTGCATTGAGGAGTGAGAAAATGGGATGGCATGTCCCCAAAGTTGTTCATTAATGAAATGGAAGATATGTTCAAGACGCTGAACTGGAAAGGACGTGGCATCAACATAAATAGCGAATACATTTCTCACTTGCGATTTGCAGACGTCATCGTCATAATGGAAGAATCGCTGCAGAACTTAAAACAGATGCTGAATGAACTGGCTGCTTCCTCTGTGCGCATCGGCCTACGGACGAACTTGGACAGAACCAAGGTCATGTTCAATGAACATGTTCTACTGGAACCAATTGCAAGTACACAGCGCTGTTGTACAAAAATATTCGGGCAGACATTGCAGTTAGGTGGAAACAACTTTGAGGACGAGGTGAATAGGAGAATTCAGCTAGGCTGGGCAGCGTTTGGGAAACTTCGTCGAGCCTTCACATCGTCGATCCTACAGTGCCTAAAGACGAAAGTCTTCGATCAGTGCGTTCTACCGATTATGACATACGGAGTCGAATTAAAGGTCGCTCAGCGAGCTATGGAAAGGGCTATGCTCGGCACCTCTCTGCGGGTCTGCGGCGGCGCCTCCCCTCTCGAATCCGAAATGAGGTGATCTGGCAGAGAACCAAAGTCACCGACATAGCGCACTGGATCACTGAGCTGAAGTGGCAGTGAGCAGGCCACGTCGGCCGCAGAATCGATAACCGTTAGGGTGAACGAGTTCTGGAGTAGAGACAGCGTCTCGGCAAACGTAGTGTAGGACGCCTTCAGACCAGGTGGAATGACTATTTGCGCAGGACGGCTGGCAAGTCCTGGATGCGAGAAGCCCAGGATCGATCAAAGTGGCTAACATTTGGAGAGGCCTATGTCCAGCAGTGGACTGACACAGGCTGATGATGATGATGATAAATCAGGCTTGCAATTTAACGTTATTTAAGTTTAATAAAATCGTTGATTGTGACATTAATAACTTATGTACAAGCACATTATTTTCTTTCTATCTTGAGATTGATTTTCTTTGTCGGTTAATTAACACAACCGAGGCACATGGGTCAGGGGTTCAATTGCCACCGCTACAATTTGAAGCTGCATTAAAATTTCAGAGTGTTGTCTCGTTGTTCTTATGTAGAATTCCGTACCCAAAGGGTAAAAACAGGACCCTATTACCTTACCTTAGTAATAGGGTCCCGTCTTAACTTCACCGGCTGTCTGCCTGTCTGTTTGCTTGTCTGCCTGCTTGTCAGTCGCCAGGTTAGACAGCTAAAATTATAAAAGATTATGCATGTCTATATTAATTTAGATACACAATTTCATAATAATTATTTCATAAAATTTTAAGAACTGTAATACATTATTGTTTAATTTGATTATGTAACTGAGACATAACTTCATATGAATTATATTGGTGCCTTCGACGATTTGTAAGTGTTTTAAAAAACCTATACAAATAAAGATTATTTTGACTTTGACTTTGTTCTTCATGTGCCTTATGTGTACACATAACAAACATTAGCTTACATTGAACATTTACACAATACTATAAAATATAAAACTTACCTATATAAAGCATTGTGTGATTCAAATGCTACTATGAAAGTTATTACCAAAGTTTGGTTCCCCGTAATGATTCCCAGGGTGATGAAGATGATGATTACTGATTTTTATACCAAGTACATTTATTGTAGAATGTGATTATGTGACGATGAGATATTATTTAACTTGTATTAGTGCCATACACATATACGTAACACTTACCATAGATTTAATTAATGTTGTGTTTGTACAATCGGTTACTAGTATTTTGATTGTTTAACGATGAAAATTATTTTTATGACACTTGTCATTCGTTTTTGATACCATATTATATGTAATAATCTGTTATTATACAATATTATCTACTGTGTATTACATTGGTACGAGTTTATTAAGCTCAACACGTTTCATAGTTTTGACTTCGAAAGTTTTTATAAAGTACCAAGTATTGCTTGTATTCATTTTGTATTTTAATTATGTAATGTACCAATGATATGTTCTAAAGATTTAACGTACCTATCGAATGTTTACTTAAATTAAATAAGAATGGCAAGATGTTGCACAAGAGTTATCAATAGTCGATATTTCCTTTGAAAATATCGGGAGAAAGGTCTTACGCTGCGTTGTATAGGTACAATTTGGTATTTTTTTACCTTTCTAGGCGTGAAATGATGTTAAGAAGAATAGCTTTTGTTAATTTTTAATAAAATTACTTAAATTAATCTCAATTGTGGCAAAGAAGCCAAAAATAAATATTTTGAATTTTTTGAAGGTAATTTGGTTGTATTTCTGTACGTAATCACTCAATTTTAATTTTAAATACACATTAATGTTTTAAAAAAATATATAATTTACCCACAATTAATAATGTCATTTGAATGTGTACTTAATTTTCATAGTTAACAAAATGTATGAAAATATTTCTGTCTCGAAAAATATTTTCATCATGCAATAAATATGTAAGACACATACTATGTAATGTTATTACGAAATACCCCTGCAATAAACATTTAGTACATATCACTTCATTGCAAATATTGAAAAAAACCGTACAAAAAATACGTAAAGATTAGTGCTCCGCATTTTTTTACGAAAAGACACGTGCATTAAAGGAGTATGTGCACATATTTTATATCATATTTTAGGAATTGCATAGCAAAATAATCATATATTTACTTACTATGAGTTCTTTGTGAATTAAGCTCATGCATTAAATATGTAATCGTTTCTTTTGTCTCTGAGTATTAAACAAGCAGTCTCTCTACAATACCAATCAATGAGAATTAAAGAACGTATGTAAAGCTTTCTAATGATATGCAATACATAGGAATAACATAAAGGGTTCAGAAGTTATAATAAAAATAAACTGTTTTTTTGCTCTCCTGAAAAGTTGGTGTTTTTGAGTTACACCTTTAATGCACGGGTGGTGCGATATATAAATACAATTTCCAATGCCAACATAATCAATCATAATTCTTAGCCACTAATACCAAACACCGTTGAGAGGTCGTTTAACAAAATCAAGCAAACTCTTGAAGCTGACCCCCTTTCAATTTACATTTTAAGGCCGACCAGGTATAAAACTTCACCAATACTGTTTACCTTCCCTTATTTCGATAAGACCCATTAGGAGAGCTTGCGGAACCCGAAAGGATTTTGTTTATAGGCCATTAATGAATTTTGTTTGGCGAATGATTGCCCGACCCTTTGATACCTTAATTTGCAAGGCATCGGAAATTAAACGTCTATTACTTCTTTGTTCGTTGTATAAGCGGGTCCCATTTACGAAAGGCCTATTATGAGTGTGTATCCGGGCTCTCTTTATGATGCGAGCGACATTGGTGGAAAATTTCGAATCTAATTTTTAGCGGAAATCTAATTCAACGCGGTTTGCGGAGATGGTATCTCAACGTTATTGTTGTTGCGAAACGTCGGTACACGATTGATTGTTATTATGTTTTGGCGACTTAAGTAAATTATATTGAATGTTTAAAGATAGCTTTGAGTGGTGAGTTTCTTGCGGCACTTCTTCTCATCAGGCCTCACGTTGAAATGCTAGGAGGAAAAAATGTTTCACTTGAAAAAGTATAATTCTTTTTATCTATCATCATTTGTAAAATTCAAACTTTTTTTTATAGTGTCTCGGCATAATGGCTTCCCTACGCCTGATGGAAAGCGAAAATGAAGCCCTAGTCGCTGCGGCAACGGGCAAGTAACTGGTCAGTTACCTGTCAGTTGCCACCGCCATGCCGGCCCAACCCTAACCCCACACGAGCTCCGGAAACCAGCTTTGGCTGCGGTATTCTGTAGGGTGGAGGTCCTTCCCCGGACGGGCGGCTCATTTTGAGCGCAGATTGGCTATGCCCTACCTCTCTTGACCTAAAATATCTTTTAACACCAACAAATGATAATCACCAATTAAAATTGCCTGAAAATTCGAATCGAAATTCGGAAACAAACCACGATAAACGAAATTAAGATAGTAAATTCTGTACAGAGAGTTCATTTTTTGTTGCAGAGTCCAGCGTATATTTTATCCAAATGGACACTAATGGCTTGAGTTACCTACTTTTTAATAAAAAGTTGTGTAATACCTAGCAATTTCAGCGAGACGAGTCTACCATTTTCTCATATTATTCAACTTGCGACCTTTATTATCTAAACAACCGTTATTAAAGCTGAGTGCCTCAAAACTCTAGTAATTTTGAATGATTACTCTTGAATTTCTAGATTAGTTCTGTCAGTCATATAAAATGTGAAAAATGAGACATCTCAAATAAGAAATTAGTCACCTTAATTAATATCTATGCTTATAATAAATCTGTAAAGAAGTCAATTCTGTACATGGAATATATTTTCAAAATGACTATCAGGGGGTGATTAGTGATCGATACTGATGCCAAAAATGCAATCAGTAAATTTTTTGTCTGTCTGTCCGTCTGTCCGTCCCATCATCAATTCACCCTCGCCTGCCCTTGGTGCATCCTGCTGAATAACAGACGAGGCTCTGGCAATCGACTGGTGGCGGTATAACCATCACGTTTGAAGATGTAGCTAAATACCACAGGCCGGCCGATACATAACCGATACATATATGCACTTTATTGCCACTCATATACATAATAATGTATTCCATTACTTCCATCATTGTCTAAATAAAGTATCACATTGCCTTAATACCTTACAATTTACAATGAAAGAATTTTCTCCTTAACTTCATTTGAGAGTTTTCAAAACAGGGCTATTTGTTGTAACGACTGTCACTTCGGGAATTGTTAAGTTTTAATGTTCTTTAAATCTACTTAAAGGTAATTCCAAGTGTCCATTAAGAAGTTTAGGGACCACCCTAAGATCTGCCTTCTTCGTCGAGTTCAGAATTACACTTTAAGCGTTCTTGTTTACATCAATTGATGGATAGTTAAATCTATTTGGAGTGGCAACTTTTGTTTTTATGTGTACTGGCTTTTGTTTTTTCTGTATCATTTCCTTGTTTTGTATGATTTTTGTTGTATTGGCTCAGCCTAATGGCTTCTTTTCGTCTGATAGAAAGCTAGAATAGAAGTTAAAGTCGCTCTGATAACGGCCGGAAACCGTCAGCTTCCAGTCAGTCACCACAGCCATCAAGATGCTTAATGATGGATCCCATAATTATAGTAAGGTGGAAACACGAAGATAGGTTTATAGGAGAATTGACATTAGGAAAGCCACGTCGCTTCCATAACCGATGATAAAAGATAATTAGAGATAGAAGAGGTAATCCACTCCGCAGCACGACTGACGCCCAGCTTGATATGGGATCCTAGAAATTTAAATGACCCAGAACCAGCCCAGTCATTGGGGGAGCCATGTTTAGCTATGTCCAGCAGTGGACGTAAGATTGCTTGATTTTCTAAAGCTAAACATCATTCACTGTGTGATTGCTCACCATCATAGATCGTAATGTCACTTAGCAACAGGCGCATTAAGGTCAAGCATGAACTTTAACGAACTTAAAAAAATAACGTATTCAAATTAATAAATGTAAGTATTTTAGTGGTAGGTAAAAACACTAGTATGAAAGCTATAGGATTAAAAATACTTTTCAAAGATCCATTTTTATTTATACGAGATACATTTGAAAGTTTGGATTTTGTTTAAGAGTTTTAATTTAAAACCCTCTCGATCTTGAGGAAGGATCAACCCGTTACCCGCGAAATCTATAAACCGTATTCGAAAATTAAACTTGGGGTTTCTATTTGAATTTCGAGTATTATATTAAGAAAGTTTTCGCGAAGTGAGGAGTTGTTATTACCGTTATTGCGAAGTGGCCAGTATTATTAATACCTGATCCATATTCGAAGACAATTTGCCAAATGAATATCAGTACTTAGTACTTTGTATAACGTTCGCGAAGTTACATTTTGAGTGTAATAAAGCTTTCGGTTTGTCCGTTGTAATTAGGATCAAAGTTTCTGAGTGAGCGGTTTATTTCTTGTTCGGAAAATTGGAAAGTTGAAAGCGAATGGAATGTTATGCTTGAGATACCAGGCTTAATTCGATGTCTTTATAACGTTGGAGGTACATTCTATTATATTAGTTTGAAATGGATTAAATCTAACCTTTCTAAAGATCACTTAAAGCGATTAGGCCGTCTAAATTATACAAGAAGTGGCTGCCTGGTATTTACTCGTATCTAGAATTGTTTAATTAGAAACTTTTAGTTACTATAAGGGGCAGACGACAGACTATCCGTGACGCACTTTTTTGCAATTATATGCAGTAACGCGCACGATAAAAATCTGTCGCCGATATTTCACAGAATCAACGCACACGACGCACATTCTCGATCATTCTGTCGGCCGACCTAGACGCTCCTTTAAATGTTTCAGACGCAGACTCTATCGCACTTAAAGTCTGGCGTCTGTGCTGCCCCTAATGTCACTATCATATATGATAATGATGAAGATACTGCATATTTGCAACGGGGACGCAGACGCAACTGTGCAGTGCCTAGTTAAACCGCTAATACCCACGATGACCCACTATCGCCGCCAAGCACAGGGGTGTCTGGTTCCTGAAGAGAAGTTCCTGATACTCTCATAGTTGTCTTCTACGACACCCTATTCTATATGTTCTATTCTAAGTCCAGAAACCACGGAGACTTAGAGTAGTGTTCTTTCTTGCTTATTAGTTTATTTCATAATTTTAGTGTTATATTTTATTTATTTACTTATTTAAAATATAATTTAAATATATTTATTTATTTAAGTATTTTTTGCTGTTTAATTTTATCGACCTCTGCAGCACACTACCTACATTTATTTCTGCTTAGCTCAATGGTTGACGGGTAGAGAATGCCTATGCGGCATTAAGTCCGCCTTTTGTACAGTGTTTCTATTGTGCAATAAAGTTTAAATAAATAAATAAAAAGGAACACCAACAGTATACATACAAAAACATTATTTAAAATACAAAAAACTTAGCTTTTGGTATAGGGCTTGCATATAATATTCCTTTCAAAGGTACACATGTAAAACACAAAGAACATTTAAAATAATAAAAAAATAAAACAAAGGGTATTAAATTAAAATATAAATATTAAGTTATTATATGTGTACCCTGATCCAATCCTTGAGTTCTTACTAAAATACCGTCTTATAAAAGACCACGCAAACTGAAAGAATAGGTACTTTAATATAAAAATAAATATCACAATTTATCCAAGAGACTTATTTCGGGTTTCATATTATTTCCTCTGACTTTAATTTCTCGTGAAATTGCTACGTGCCGTAGAAATACTTACTCATAACAAAGTAATGACGTTTTACTTAGCAGATTATGTTGCTCACAATTATAGACGCTGGCTCTTTTTGTCGTGAGGACAAATGTAAAGATACGGGACAATAGAAAATATGCATGACTTTTTGTTATGGATTTATTGAGATCTTTTATCTTCCAAATACACAAATATCGAAAAAAATTTAAACTTTATTTTCTATCAAACAAGTTATAGTGACAACGGGCAAGTATCTGGTCAGTTACCTGTCAGTTGCCACTCGATACAAACAAGTTTTTTCGCTCGAATTGAGCCGCCTGTCCGGGGAAGGACCTCCACCCTATAGAATACCGCAGTCAAATGACCTCTGGGTCGTGTTTCTGCCGGTGAGTAGGGTTTCCGGAGCTCATGGGGGGTTAGGGTTGGGCCGGCATGGCGGTGGCAACTGACGGGTAACTGACCAGTTACTTGCCCGTTGTCACAGCGACTTGGGCTTCTCTTTCGCTTTCCATCAGGCGTAGGGAAGCCATTATGTCGAGCCACTATAAAAAAAAGTACCTATATCATAATACCGTTTTACTTACCCGTTTGTTTCATCCGTAATATAATCTAACAATGCCATTACAAGGGGCGGGCTCCAAAAGAAATAATCATCCTCCCCAATCCCGTGATAGCCATCCCGATCGGAATAATACAAATTGCGCTCAGCGTCGAAACACGGTGATCAATCCATCAGCCATTTTTAGGGTACCGCAGTTCATGTTCGGAACGCTTGTACCTGAAAAAAAAACAAAAATACAATGATCATTATTTTTTGAGGTCTTAAAAATATATTTTAATATAGACTTGAGACAAGTACCTACTTATAAATCTTTCCAAACTTTTAACTTGTGAAAAACGCTTACTTCTATATGTACAAGACGCTGGCCACACATCGCCATCTAGCCCCAAACTAAGCCGAAGTTTATACTATGGGTACTAGACAACTGATAAACTTACTTAGATACTTTTTTTTGTAAATAAATACGTATCTATTATACATAGAAAACACTCAGATTAATACAAACAGATAATGTATTCATGAACACAAATGTTTGTAAATGAGCGACAACGTTTACCTATAGTTCATTCGCGTTAAGAAAATAGTGACTGACAGGTCACTGACAGGCCACTAGCCAATTAAAACGCTAGAAATTATAATTTATGAATTATAAGAATGAACCACTTGTACAGAATAATTGACCTCTACAGATTTATTATAAGTAGATTTCTACGGAACCCTATTCGTATCCTGGCACGCACGTGGCCGGTATTGTACGGCTATTGTTTTTGCTAAAGCCGAAAACGTAAAGGCAGACAGATGTAAGCAATAAATATCAATCAACATAACATACATTGTGTAGGTTGCTGTAAAGGGCTGGAGATTTTCACGTTTTGGTCTTGATCGTAGTGACCCCTGCCTTCGAAACCAAGTGTAGGTTCAAACATTCGTATGACATAATTTGTGTTGGTTGCGTGTCTGTGTGCTTGTAATTTTTTTGATGTTAATATAATTTGTGGTATCATTGTTGTTCTGATACTTGTATGTAATACATGTGCTCAAGCTAGTATTTTGGGATCGGAGCAATGCATGTGATGTTCAATAACAATAAAGGTTTAGGAAATGATATATTCAGCGAAAAGTCTTTGTTGATAATATAAATACTTATATATTAAGGTACCTATTACACATGTTTTTGAATTTTGAACCCGACTTGTTTCTATATCAACAATATCTGATACATTATGTACATAATATTACGTCATATTAGCAATAATACCACCTATATTGTACAACAACTGTCTATTTACAAGTCAATTTTATGGCGTGCAATAAACATTATAATGTATATTTCTTTAACTACCAAATGCCTTTTAATAAATCGTCCATTCACAACCGCCTAACTGCAAATTAATTACAAGATTTCCCATTTCAAATGTCTAATTCCATTTTATTTTCATTCTTGATTCATACCAATCTCTTTACGGATTTTGTGTTACACCTGTTCCTTTCAGAAACAAGATGGCTCCTGTTTCCATGGAAAATTCGCGAAACACACGAATGTAAGGTCTGATGACGAAATAATTTCGCCGGCAGAATTCATTTTGAAAAATAACGCAATTTCTTTCACAATCTGTGCTCTCGGTGTTAAGATGTTGACGGGAATATGAACGACTTTCACAATTTAGACAAATATTTATTGCGAGGCACGTTTTTAAGGTCATTCATTATGTCAAATTTGGCAATTGACGGTTTGCCTAAGATGGCTGTAAGAAGCCCATGATAGAGCAAAGTGGCTTACACGGCTGTTGATAATTATGAAGTAAAAGTTAGATTTGGTCACTATCTAAATCTTAACTAATATTATAAAGCTGAAGAGTTTGTTTGTTTGTTTGAACGCGCTAATCTCAGGAACTACTGGTCCGAATTGAAAAATTCTTTTTGTGTTGAATAGACCATTTATCGAGGAAGGCTTTAGGCTATATAACATCACGATGCAACTATTAGGAGCGAAGAAATAATGGAAAATGTATAAAAAAACGGGGAAAAAATAAATATTCCACGCGGACGAAGTCGCGAGCACAGCTAGTCATTTATATTCTTTATAGCCATGTCAGGTGGTACTTGAGAACGAGGACTCAAACCCGAGACCTCGGTGTCCCGAGGTCTCGGGTTTGAGTCCTCGGTCGGGTCAAAATCGTTACTGTGGTCTTTCTGTATATACGAGTATATTACTCAAAAGCAGTTTCGGTTTTATTAATACAAGTAAAAGTTGCTACACGTATCCTGATATTCTTTTAGTCGGCTTCTACGACATTTACAGAATGAGACGGGGTGGTCTTATTCTAAAACCGAAAACCAAATGGTCTTAGGCATGTATATTGTCAAAAAGTCCTACTATCACATTGTGAATGATAAGTAACAAACACTGTATTATGAATATTTTGCTTACTTTTTTTGGAAGAGGCCGCAGACGACCTTGTATGATGCATGATGGTAAGCAGTCAACACCGCCCATGGACACCCGCAACTCAAATCGAGTTCTGGAATCGCTGCCGGCCTTTTAAATAGGAATACGATCGTTTCTTGAATGATCCTCAGGTTCTTGAAGGTCTTCATTGATACAAATCAATATCCATACTAGTTTAACAGCATACAAAAACTGGGCCATCACAATGGTAACCATTATTCATCATTGCGTAATAAATATGCCATTTCCCCTAAAGCTACACAATACCCATCCAAATCACACCGGACCTCCACAATTTATTGGACATAAAATTCGAGGTTCATTTGCAAATCCCTCCCATAATTGTTAAAGGCACTACCTCACTGAAATTAATTCAATTGTAGTGTAACAAAGTAACGCTTCTGTTATTCCACCGGCCGAGTCGGGAACAAGGTCGTTGCTGTCAAAATTAATAAATCATACTGTTGGCGACAAATAAAATTTTATTATCGCCTTTTGGGTTACTTTCGGCTTCTTTGACAACTTGTTTACAGGGGTAGCGTTGCTGCGATGGCTTTGAGGCTTGTATGAAGGCGGAGCGATAGTACATTTTTTTTAATTGGATAAAAAAAATATCAGACAACATCACATACCTACATCGCTCCGATCACAAAGCAAGTAGCTTAAGAACTTGTGTTATGGGTATCAGAACAACGAAGGTACTACAAATAAATACTTAAATACAAATTAAACACCCAGACACGGATCAAACACAAGTGTTCATCATACGAATGTTTGTCCCGGGTGGTAATCGAACCGATGACCCTTGGTTCAATAAGGGTCCCGTTTTTGCCATTTTGGCTACGGAACCCTAAAAAGCAGGGATCACTACTAATTGAGCCACCGAACAACAAAAACACGTCATAGCCTTCTATGAAACTATGTCGGTGACACCTTATGTTCAGTTATTGTACCCTGATGCTGAAACTCTTCGATACTTCGTCTTGTGCAATTTACCTTCATGTCTACCTCTATCACCTGTATTTCTATTAAAGTGAGCCCAAAATAAATTGATACTAGGTTTTCTCTTGTCACATTCATCTATTAATTAATTGAAAATATTATAATTAGAAATATTAACGTTGAGGATATAAGATAGGACGCGGCGTGTGTGAGTGCGAGAAAATAAAGCTATGCGTTGAGTAATTTCTTATTGAGAATCTCTAAGTAGGTATCTATTTTTTTGTCACAAAAACATCGGACGTAAAAATTAAATGAAGGGATAGGTCTCATTAGTCAATCGGCGCTTCGGATTTCAAGCAATCATTACTACCTTTTTACTAAATTTTTGAAGTAAAACCTACACAAGTTTACCCTTGATCAAACGAAATGTGCGGATAACAAATTATTGACTTTTTTTTTCAAGAAATCAAGGCTTTTTAATTTTTCTTCTTATTAATTTTCCATTTTTTGGCATTAGTTTTTCAAAGTAAAGTCAAATAAATCAAGTGTAGTATAAACTTAACATATAACAAAAACGTTTCTAGACATACTATTGTTGACACTAAATCACGCCAACTTCTAAGATTAAAAAAAAACACGCGCATTCGTCAGCAATTCGCGTATCTGCGTGTAACCAACGCGGATTTGTCTTTTTTAAATTGACGTCCGTTGTGGTGTTAAGGTTGAATTTGTTATGTTCAGTTTTGGATAGACGCTTCGACGCCCTTCGACTCTGCCCTAGTATAATCGACCTAGAGTCTTACTGGCATCACTTCACCCGCTATCACCAAAGCCCCGTCCCGTCTGTCGACGGTCTTCGTCCTGGGATTAATCAATCACATCTACAAAGTGCGGACGCTCTCTGATCTGAATTTAGCAGATTACCTCGTTTGGCTTATTTCAAGCGCCGAGATTGTTGCACGGAGACCCGAGGGAAATAATTACCTTTGGCAAAGCATTTCAATTCATTTTCGCCTTTAGAAATTATGAGAATCCGAATTAGCGCTTTCCTATTCATTTCTGTCGTAAACATGAGTTGCTGTTTGAATTAAATGGAGGTTTATTCGTGTATTTTGTGATGCTGCTAATAGACGGTTAAGGTAACTCTATTATATAATTTTACACTAAATGTTATGGCGTCGATATGAACATCTGTTCTCAAACTAATTTCCCGCTTTGTATCAAAAGTCAATGTTCTTGAGCTTATTCTCGTAAGTTATTGGTTTGACTACATAATGAAAGGCATCATAATGACTCAGAGGGAATTAGTTATCGCTAATTTATCGGTACAAGTGGGATATGCGAGGCTCACTTTTCGTTTAGCTGAGAATGCCCACTCAACCCGACGATGATCCGGTACAAACGCTCAGTCCGAAGGAGGTCAGTGTGGTGTTCGATATGCCCTTTCCCTCTTTTATCGTTATCCTTGTCGATGTATCTATTTATTGTTCTAATCACAGAGCTTATCTCTGCTTCGCTTCAGTGGAATAATATCGTATTCTATGGAAACGCATCCTAAGAAAAGCCTACCTGAAAGTCTTGAGCCTAAACTTCTGAACATTATGTGCAGTAAATATCTATCTTACGAAAACACCTTTTGATATCAGGCTAACCGATGCCACTGACGTCAACATCTCCAAATGAACACCGAAACGTCACTAAATATTTAAATTAGTCGGAGTACGCTCGGCGGATCCCGCAGTTTGTCCCGGATCAATCAATCAAACGCACAAAGTGGCGATGTTGTCAACTCGGAATTTATCCGATCAGACTGTCAGATGGCTGGAGAATGCTTGAATGCTCAAGAGAAGACTTGTTAACAACAGTAATGAGGTTAAATTATCGTTGAGAAAGTTCATAAAAATATTCATTTCTAGTTATTTTATAGAGTGTTTTTCAAAAAGAGTCTCGAAATCCCGATCGGACCGTCAGATGGCTGGCAAATGCTTGAATGCTCAAGAGTATATCTATTAAAAACAGTAATGAAGTTAAATGGTTGTTGAGGAAGCTCATAAAAATATTGATTTCTAGTCATTTTATAGAGTCTTTTTAAGAAGAGTCTCGGAATTTACCCGATCAGACTGTCAGATGACTGACAAATGCTTGAATGCTCAAGAGCAGACCTGTTAACGGCAAAAATGAAGTTGGTTGGTAAGAAAGCTCATAAAATATTGATTTCTAGTCATTTTAAAGAGTCTTTTTCAGGAAGAGAATTGTTTTCGCTATTATTTAAATTGATATAATTGCTTTATTATCTTGTCCATTCTTCAGCCAATTTATTTTGTTTGTTTTCACTGTTCATAGTACCTTTATTTTTATAATCACATCAAAAATATTTTTAACTGCAAGATAATACTTTCGGCGCATGTTATATAACAAAGTCTATGTCTAGATTCGTGGCCGCTATGGTCTTAAGGCATGAGTAAAGGTACTGTTATGGCAATCAGTACAGACAGAGCTTGTAAATAAAAATATGAAATACTTACTTATACGAGTATAGCAAAAAGTCACTGTCCCAAGTACAAAAAGTAATGATCAATAAATAAACACATTATTGAACAAATGTAATTTAATTAGTGAAATTTTGGCGAAATAATACTTGTTCTATTACTAAAATTATCATTTAACGAAGCCGTATTATAGCGAAATTCAAATGACAAAATCATTTTCATAATGCTTTGTTGGTGATATAAAGCTCGTAATTATTATATTATCAAAAGTCCTCGAAAATTAGTCATTATGAATGTTTCGATGCTTGTATCGTATACAAAGGAAGGATTTCATTACGATATTGTCGAGATCAATGATTATTATTTAAAATAAAATATTGTATATTTAAATAAAAATAAATCAAAATTCAAACGTAAAAATGATTACATAGACCTTTAAATGAAATTCTCTTGGCATGGTTTTCAATTGCATGTCATCAAAATAAGTTCGTTAATAAAACAGCAGTCAACCTTTTGCTTCCATTTTAAGTAAAAATTCAATAATAAGGTTTATTAAGTGATCTTCTTTTCTTCAAAATACCTAAAACATTGTTCAAGTCATTTTAGTCGAATATCATAACCCGTTTCTAGCTAAAGCTAAATGGCGGATGATTTAATAAAGCCTCTTAAAAAGGCCTATCGAAGAATACTTGACGGCTCTGTGTAATTAAACAAAAGGGTTTCACGGTGCTGAGTCCCGATCTGACGGATGCTTTTCGCTTAGATTATTGGAGCAGTTAAATTTTTTTTTTACAAGACGTGCCACGTTGGGCCACACAGCGCCATCTAGCCCCAAACTAAGCCGAAGCTTGTACTATGGGTACTAGACAACTGATAAACTTACTTAGATACATTTTGTTTTTGTAAATAAATACATATTATACAAAGAAAACACCCAGACCACTACAAGCAGACATGTTCATGCACACAAATGTTTGTAATGTGTGGGGATCAAACCCACGACCTTTGGCTCAGAAGGCAGAGGTCACTACCAATTGAGCCACCGAGCCAGTAAAAAAAATGTTTAAGTCTATTTGTATTCACTCGGAGAATCTGAAGGTCTTAAGACATACGATTTAGTAAGCTGAAGTGGCAGTGAGTTGGTCTCATCAGCCGCACAACCAATAGCCGTTGGGGTAAACGATTTCTGGAGTGGAGACCGCGTCTCGGCAAACGTAGTGTAGGGCGCCCTCAGGCCAGGTGGAGTGACGATTTGCGCAGGACGGCTGGACGCGAGAGGCCCAGGACCGATCGAAGTGGCGAGCATTAGGAGAGGCTTATCTATCCAGCAACTGTAACCCCCGAACCTGCTCCAGAAACCCTACTCACCAGGAGAAACACGACCCAGAGGTCATTTGGCTGCGGTATTCTATAGGATGGAGGTCATTCCCCGGACAGGCGGCTCAATTCGAGCGAAGATTCGCTATGCCCTACCTCTCTTACTCTCTTCTATTTCACCAAATTGACTCCACACCGGCCAACTCCGGAGTGAAGTCGGTTTAACCCTAGTAGTATAAAAATATCATGAGTTTTAACCACTCACAACTCGGTCTAATCATGTTAATGTCTGCGAGCACTCGTCACATCCTCAGACGAACAAAAACAGCGGAGGGAACGTGTAAGTGTCCACAAATTAAGGGGGAAAGGGGGGACGCTCGAGCCACTTCGGGGTTGAGAACCTTTAGCGAAAGTGTTCTAGCAATGTGCTGAAGAAGGCTTAGTCTAGTACATTGTTGTACTAATTGTTTCGGAAGCTTCGGAAACCCTACTTACCAGCAGAAACACGACCCGGAGGTCATTTGGCTGTGGTATTCTATAGGGTGGAGGTCCTTCCCCGGACGGGCAGCTCAATTCGAGCGAAGATTCGCTATGCCCTACCTCTCTTAAATATTTAGTGTTGTTGTCAGGTGTGATTGTCTAGCGTACTTATTAGGTTGTGGCAACCACATATTCCACAAGCTAATTAATATTTTGTCATCCAAAACCTGACCGATAGGACCAAAAGCTTTTGTTTCAGATATCCATAGTTGTCATAAAGGAATATGCACATAAATCGTAGGCCACACAACAAGCGGGCCCGAATGTCGACTTTTGTGAATAAAACCTATATTTTGACGATAGGTATGTGTTGTCTCAAGTCTATATTCTGACTGGCTCGGCGGTTGATAATAAATAAATAATAAATATCAGACAACATCACATACATTACTCCGATCCCAAAGTGAGTAGCTTAAGCATTTGTGTTATGAGTATCAGAACAACGAAGGTACCACAAATAAATACTTAAATACAAATATAAACACCCAGATTCTCCGGTGCTCGTGGGGGGTTAGGGTTGGGCCGGCATGGCAGTCGCAACTGACATGTAACTAACCAGTTACTTGCCAGTTGTCACAGAGACTTGGGCTTCTCTTTCGCTTTCCATCAGGCGTAGGGAAGCCATTATGTCGAGCTACGATAAAAAAAAACCGTCGCTCGCTCCGCCCGCTGGTGTCATGGCCTGCGCTTAACGCTACAACGCACCAACGAATCGTCTAATGACGACCCCGTAACAGAAACACGTAACAGAGCTTAGTATTGTTTAAAACGATACCAATTTGCCAGCCATGTCATAACTTTGGCATTTGCAGCGATCGCTTGCAAGCGTCATGCCTGTATAAGGTCGAATAACGTGTAAAGGGTTCATTTGGGTAGTATGGTTAATTTATTGTTTATTTATTGAAAATAATAACGTGCTTTATTCTATTTATGGGATGTAAGGGAGCGACCTATCATCTTTTTGCTCCAAGCCATCCTCCCCTGCCCGTGGTGCATCCTGCCGAACGAGGCTCTGGCAAACCGACTGGTGGCGGTAAAACCATCACGATAGGGGCAGGCCAGGCGGGTTGGCGAACGCAGGGCGTAGCTTCTTGCTCCGGTGACGTTGCTGCCCGTTATCGGCTTGTGGTATTTGGCTACGCCTTCAATCGTGATGGATATACCGCTGCCAACCAGTATAATAAGACAGGATGCAATACGCGCGATGCAGGAGCTTGGGACGAAAAGATAATTGATCGCTCTCTTACATCCTCCTAAAAAAACTTAAACTTAACTCTAATAAATTACAATGGACTTGTCAACAGCTTTTCCCATAAAACGGTCCAACAGCTTGTTATTGCCGCTAACAGCAGCCAGACAAATTCTCGAGCTGTTTGCGCCGCGCCAAATGCGGTCTCCGCACGTGCCACGCTCAGCTCGCCCGCTCTAATTTAGAGGTTTACAAAACGTTAACGAGACAATGAGCGCTAAAGGTTCGTTTTGTATTTATACCTCAATTTGTACTAAGTTACTTCATGGTTTGCGTTTCGTTGCATGTGGTTTTTCGAGTCTGAAACGGTTCGCCAACAGTCGATTGTTCCATGAACGTTTGACCAACAGAATCTTTCGCCCATCGACTTTTCGCTCAAAAGACATATTTTGGCCCATGAATACTGTTCGCCAACAGAACGGTTCGTCAGTGAATGAATTATGCACCTTCACGCCATCTTCGGGGGGAGAAGACTTGGTGTTTGGGACTGACAACTTCTATGAGCATGGGCAGCAGCTTGCAGCATCATCATCATCATCATCAGCCTATTACAGCCCACTGCTGGACATAGGCCTCTCTAGTTGTTCGCCACTTAGAGAAAACATCTGGAGGATATACCCATAATCGCCACGCTGGGCAGGCGGGTTGGCGATCGCAGGGCGTAGCTTCTTACTCCGGTGACGCTGCTGCCCGTCACCGGTCTCTAGTATTTAGCTGCGCCTTCAATTGTGATGGTTATACCGCCACCAGTCGGTTGCCAGCGCCTCGCTTGTTATTCGGCAGGATGCACCACGGGCAGGTGAGGTTGGCTTGGAGCGAAAAGATGATAGGCCGCTCCCTTACATCCCCTTGCAGCATACGACCATACAAAGCATATGGCCGCATCCAGTGAGGACAAATATCCCAACTCCAGCTCTGGAGAGCAATAGAGAGCTTCCCAGATGGACCTCGTGCAACGGTGTGACTGCACCCACCACACCGTTAGTTTAGTTTAAGAAAAACAAAAGAAGAATAAACATATTCCTGTATGAGAAGAAGTTAGCAGCAATGTTACTAAGTAGCATTAAAATTAACCCATTCAAATGCCACTTCGCAAAACCTGAAGCACATTTGACGTTTAATTCCAAAGTAACTCAATTAACGTTATTGGCAACCGCTGAGCAACTTTGTTCGCGGGTTCGGGAACTAGTTAGCTAATAGCGTAGATAAATGGCTGAGAAAATGTTGCCGCGACTCGTTTGGTTTTGTGTTTTGGCGCGTAAAATGTGGATTCTTGTTATGATTGTTGACTTTCTGAATGGAAATGTGGAGTTGGGAGCTTCTGTTGAGCGTAAGATGGCTGGCAAGTGCTGTGAGAGGCTCGAGATTGATCAAAGTGTATTTTTTCAAACCTGTATTTTTTATAGTACTGTCCTTGTTCTGATATCCATAGTTCAAGAACTTAAGCTAATTATTTTGGGATCAGATCAATGTATGGGAAATGTTGTTGGTTAATTTTTTGTCAATTGGCTTAACTATTATACATTACTCTACAGAAAGTTGATGCGAAAGTTCCACGTAGTATCACATTCCACAAGTATTTTTAAGGGGCAGCGCAGACTGTCCGTGACGCACTTTTTTGCAATTATATGCAGTAACTGCGCGGATATTTCACGCAAAAATCTTTCGCGGATATTTCACAGACTCTACGCACACGACGCACATCTTGGATCATTCTGTCGGCAGACTTAGACGCTCTTTTTAAATGTCTCAGACGCAGACTCTATCGCACAAAAAGCCGTCTTTCGCTGCACCTAAGAGTTTCTTTGCGCAGAAACGTCATATAGAGATAGCAAACATGTTTTGCCAATAAATCTCTAATGTGACAGAAAGGTTATTTTTCTTTACAAAAAGTCCTACGCTTTCGCGTGTCATACGTCCATAACTTACACCAAGTGGTACTTTATAAAAAAAACAACACATCCTATTTACATCCCCAAACAAAGAATTGTTAGCACACAATGGATTTATAGGAGCACTAAACATATACGAGTAAACAGAGTAATTCCCACTCACCTCCCATTTTGTGGGGAAGCAAATTCTAATAAATCTTCCTACATTAGGTTGCACAGCCAGATCTAAAGGGGGTCAAGTCAAAAACTACAACTTTTGACTTTATCAACTCAGAATTTCACCTATAAATATAAACAAAAAAAAATATTATCCCGTTCCTCGTCCACCGAAACTGAAACATTTATGTGAAAAAATAAAAAATATTTTTTTTAATGACCCAATAACCAAAGGACATGCCACGGGCCACACATCGTCATCTAGCCCCAAACTAAGCCGAAGCTTGTACTATGGGTACTAGACAATAGATAAACTTAGATTTTTTTTTGTAAATAAATTCATAATATTATACATAGTAAACACCCAGACCGATACAAACAAACATGTTCACGCACATAAATGTTTGTGCTCTGCGGGGATTGAACCCACGACATTAGCTTTTACAATTAATTAGATCAATGAAATAATCAATGTTTCAAGGCCCATTGAAAAGACCAGGAGTAAGCCCTGCTAAGAGAAGCTGAAATCTTAGAAAACTCTTCGACTCCTGCGATACACAGGGGAAGATATGGAATGGGGATTAGTCTTATTTATCGGACACCTCACTGAGGAAAAAAGTGTATTTTTGAGTTAACTCCTTTTATAAATAGGTGAGCGATGTATGGAAAATATTTCGCGTTGCCTCGCACGACCTAATCCGTCATACCGTTCGGAATTGTTTGCACACTTTATACATCTCACTTATTCCCAAGTTTTGTTTTTTAATCCTCTGCGAGGGAAAATGTATCGCCCTCACTCCGTTGTTTGTTATTGTTCAGGTAGCGAATAAATTTATTGTTCGTAAAAAGTTTTCCTGTGACTTTTTCAAGTGTCTTGCAGCCTGAGGACTTTAAATGGCTTAGGTCTGTTCATTTGGAAATATCTTTGAAATATTATGCCGTCATTAACTTTCTCCGAAAGTCCCTTAAATGTTTTATCATCAACATCATCAGCCTATTGCAGTCCACTTTTAGATATAGGGCTCTCCACCTGTTCGCCACTTAGGTCAAACGTCTGGAGGATATTACCATACCCATAACCTAAAATGGATGTCTTTAGATAATGATGATGATGACATTCCCTCAAATATGGTTGAATGAAGCGATGGCTGGTACACACGTCATACTTGTGAACAGGTGCTGCCTTGGAGACTGGTCTACTCCTGATTGCCCTATATAGAGTATGTTAAGGTTATTTTTTCTTTTTTTTTTTAAATCTAATTTATAATTAATTTTGTAAGGCCCCAGACTGTATGACGTGGTCGTAGTTAAAATTATAAATGTGATAATAATATTGTAAACACCATTTTGAAAAGAGCAACTACACGAGTTTCTTGCCGGTATCTTCTCGGTAGAATGCTGCTTTCCGAACCGGTGGTAGCTTCGATGATTTGTAAGTGTTTTTTATAAAAACCTATACAAATAAAGATTATTTTTATTTTATTTTGATGATGTTAACATACAAATATACAAAAAGTTTGATAAAAATGCCCTAATATCAAGATTTGTCACGATTCACTGTCATGTCAACTCAGTGAATCAAGACACAGCCTAAAGGCAGAAGCTCAGACTTCATCTTAGGGCGTCCTATCCGATTGAACATCAACTTCTTTAATTAATCCAGCTCTCCGAAATCTAATTTACGCGAAACTTAACGTTCGCAATCCCAACCACACATGACAGAGCTATCATTTCAACCGTAGATATAACTATAACTGTGTAATTTCTCAACTATTCCAACTAAGATTTACACAAGCCCATATCTGTGTAACAAAGGGGCTCATTACAAGAGGCAGTTAATTAAAACAAACGTTATAATTATGTAACCCTCGCTGTTAGGTGGTACTAATTTAACCCGGCTGTGTACTGTCAAACAATCAAGTTTGTCGTACTCAAACGGGAAACTTCGTCGGGACTTACAGTCGACGATGCAAATTCTGACATTAAGATGTAAATGTTTGTCAATGTGCATCATTAGATCGTGTTTGGGAAAGTGGAGGTATCACTAGAAATAACTAAGCCTTTTATTAACGGGACTATGATTCCCGTAATTTTTCGGGGAGTTGGGTTCTTGAGGTCCCATGGCACCCCCTTAATGGGTTTGACGGAAGGTTAGTGAATGTTCTCTGTCTCACCACCATCTTGAGGCAGGGGAGTCCCACATACCCTGTCCCTCCCCCAAGTGATAGGGGTGCGTATGAATCGTGTGAATTTTAAACCATTTCAGTAGAATACTTAAGCGAAATGACCTCTGGGTCGTGTTTCTGCCGGTGAGTAGGGTTTCCGGAGCTCGGTGGGTTAGGGTTGGGCCGTCATGGCGGTGGCAACTGACAGGTAACTGACAAGTTACTTGCGTGTTGTCACAGCGACTTGAGTTTCTCTTTCGCCTTCCATCAGGCGTGGGTAAGCCATTAGGCCATTAGGCGACGACCTAATTGTCGAGCAACTATAAAAAAAAGAATATTTCCGAAAACAAGACCAGAGTATCTTTATTAGGATTCCAAGCTACCAAATTAGTAGACGGTATTAACTACTAAGTAGTAGTTCATTTCATAGTTTGTCTGTTTAAATAGAACTACAATTTTTTTTTTTTCAATTCAATTCAATTACATTTATTTCAGGCAGAAACCCATATAATGTTAGTAACAATTTTGCTTACAAATAGTGTTAGTAAATCGAATTAACAAACAAAACAATCAAAACAATGTTAGTAACAATTTTCTTATAAATAGTGTTAGTAGATACAAATTAAACTATTATTTTATTTTTAAAATTCTTTTTTAATAGGCTCACTCTTCATAGACTTCCTTATGACAGATAAATCGCTCTACACAAACTCCTGCCACTTACACCGAGTTCCACGGCTCGTCTATGTTTGTTACTTACCAACAAACTGTATGTTCTGCACTGTTAAGACGTACATTAAGTTGTTTTAACATAATTACGTTTACTAGAAAATAGACGTGGGGTTCTACCCTTTTGCTGTTATTATACGAGTAGCCTTTAGTATCTTGTTACATATTTGTTACCTTAAGACTTAAATCCAGGACTATTTTCCGGATTCAAATCCCAAATCCAGCCAAAAAGACTTACTTAGTTTTTCTGTCAAAAAATACTTAGAAACAGCCACATCATGGACCACGATCGATCTTGAAAACATAAAAAAAAATCTCCAAACATTCCTCATTCTGCACTTTCATAGAAAGATATTTTCAAACTAATCATTCTGAATTCGACGTTAAAAGTCTTTAACAAGATTAAAACTGAATATAGTTTAAGACTAATATAATTTTATGTCTAGACTTTTCATTACCTTAGGGCGAAAGTTTTACCTGTGAAATTACGACGATAAATCCTTATCCGTGCCTTCAAGGATAAAATTATGAAGAAAAGATAAAAGAACAAATATTTCATACTTACTTGAGTAGAGTTACGAAAGTACCTACGGAGGTTATACTGAATGCGCAAGCACATCTGTGCTTGAGAGCATCTGCTCTCTCTATTCATTATCATTAAATCAACCAGCCAATCAAAACAGCCCTGGTCCATTCACTGCTGAATGTAGGCCTCCTTTAATTCGCACCACCTTTCTCTATCCCGGGCTTCCTTCATCCAATCTATGTTGACTGGCCCGATAGATCATTTGGTAGTGACATCTGCCCTGTGACCAAGGGTTGTGGTTTTGATCTCCGCACAGTACACATTTGTGTTCGTGAACATGTCTATTTGTATTGGGCTGGGTGTTATTTACGAAAAAAAATGTAACTTTATCAATTGTCTAGTACCCGTATTACAAGCTTTAGCATAGTTTGGGGCTAGATGGCGATGTGCGGCCCAGCGTGGCATGTCTTGGGTATTTTTTTAACCGACTTCGAAAAAAGGAGGAGGTTCTCAATTCGTCTGTATGTATAATATTTTTTTTTTTTTTTATGTATGTTCACCGATATTTCCGTCAATTATGGATGGATTTCAAAAATTTTTGGACAGTTCGACAGAGGACACTTCCGAGGTGGTCCCATTATCACCAAGTCAGGATCTGATGATGGGATCCTGGAGAAATTGAGGGCAACAACCGAAAATTGTATGCTTATATGGTGTTTTTGTTACGTAATCATATTTTACTCAGGTATATGCTTCCGGGCGTCAACATCTGGTGCTGATGATGAAGCCACAGAACTCCTTAACGGTTAGGAGTTAGGGGACAGTACTGACATTGGTCGATATTAAACTAGGTAGTAGTATGTACTTATGCAGGGCTAATAGGGCAAGTGATTTGGTAAGTGATATGCCTGATTCTAGATCGCAAAGTCTTCACTTGACTTAAAGCAAATTTTTTCATTCCTAAGTAAAACTCTTAAGTACATTAATTAGCCTTTATTCAAGGTCACAGCACATTAACGCAACTAAAAATCGAGAAATAATATTATTTAAAAAAAAAAATTAAACCGACTTCAAAAAAAACACAAACGACCAAAACTAAAAAGCGATAAATAACGTAAGTAATTCTATCCTTAATACATAATTATTTAAATATTACAATTATCACTTATTTTTGAAGTCGGTGCCAGCCAAACAAATAAATGTATATTGTCGTGAGGATTTGCCGGCCGCGCGCGTCATACAACAACAGTCTACGTTAGGTACCGAGAGGCTGGCACCGACTTCAAAAATAAGTGATAATTGTAATATTTAAATAATTATGTATTAAGGATAGAATTACTTACGTTATTTATCGCTTTTTAGTTTTGGTCGTTTGTGTATTTTTTTTAATGTCAGTAATTCTTTTAAAGTCTTCAGCTCAAAGGATTCCCACTTCAAGCCTCGTCTGCTTCATCGAATGTCTGTTCTGGCCAGATATGACCAGCCTACATTCACTTCAGAGCTTTACTTCGTACCCTTTCTCTTAATAAGATATTATGCACAGCGCGTTTCATAGAGCCTTGAGCGACTTTGAACTCTCATTAAATCATCATCATCAGCCTGAAAACGTCAACTGCTGAACTTAAGCTTCCCCCAATGATATTTTGGGGGAATTCTTCATAGTTATCACGCTTGGCAGGCGGGTTGGTGACCGCAATAGGTTTTATTTGAACCCAGGAAAATACTGCTGCCCGTTTCATGATTATGTCCTTAGTCGTCTTCTACGAAACCCATGGTTCTGTTTCAAATCCAGAAACCACACGGATATCGAATCATCAAATAGGCCAGGCTACATGACCTAGTAAAGATACTAGGTCATGTAGCCTGGCCTATTTGATGATTTTGGGAAGACCCTAAGGGTCATCCCTTATGACAAAGACAACGACAACGTAAACCCTAGGACCTAAACCTAAATAAACGTTTAATCCTATTGAAAGGTACTCAAGGTACACAGATTAAAAAGAAATAGAGTATATCTTACGGGTCCAGTTATTTTCCATAATGTTATTCATAAGTATCAGTACTAAACAACTTACTGAAAAAAGATGTCTTTTCAAATCGAAAGTATAACTAAAAATACATTCGACTAAGTTTTTAAAAGAAATACGCAGAAGCGAAACGATAAAATATCTACGAATCAAAGCTAAAGATATTATCTATCATTTTAAACGTCGAAAGATTTTAATGTAATCATTCAGTAAGGAGTACCATTTGAAAACGAAATATATTTCTGAAACTTCGACTTGTTGTTTTTGAAAAGAGACCTTAGGTTATAGTATTACGTTTCATTTTTGATGTTAGGACTTGGGAAATAGGAAAGAGGGTACGATTATGTAAATAACGCCGTAATGACGTCATCATGGGATATGTCGTTTAGACTTGATGCGAGAAGAAAACGATATAATAAAAGCCAAATAATATATTCCTTGGCACCAAAATACCTTATATTTGATAGAGTGCGTACATAAAAATAAGGTGATCGTGAGTTTTGAATATCGTAAACGGAAAATTAGGGCAGGTGTTTCCTGGCATTTTTATTGGTGTGAAATAGGCACTACTTGTTTTTGTTTTTGCTTGAAAAGGTAGGATACCTTGTTGACCTTTAACCTTATTCATAAAATACCAATTCTCTAAGCCAAGAGTCGTGGGTTCGATTCCCACCCGGAACAAACATTCGTGTGATGAACACTTGTGTTTGTTCCGTGTTTGGGTGCTTATATTTGTATTTAAGTATTTATTTGTGGTACCTTCGTTGTTCTGATACCCATAACACAAGTGCTTAAGCTACTTACTTTGGGATTTTATTTATTTTAAGTAGGTACTTGTTTTGCTCTCCAACTCATTGAAACCATCCATTCGATCACACAACGAGAGGCTTTCAAAATTGATACCCCAAATTGATATAATGCGTGCAGCAAAATGAGCGCTCACTTTGATTATATTTTTAATTAAATTAAGCTGTGAACTCATTCAGTGCATTGCGGAATTATTTCCCAATTATTTGGACAATTCCGATTGTGTATTCGCACTTTTAATTAAAAAGGATTGCTCAAAAATGGCTTAGTTAGTATTTAAAGGATTAAAGCCTTTTAAATGAGCGGATAATGTTCTCATTACGCATGAAGCTCGGATAACCACTATTTTTGCATTGGATTCAGTGCATAACTTTTGCAAAAATATATTTTACTAGCTGTGCCCGTGACTCCACCCGCGTGGAATAGAGTTTCATCCCCCATTTATCCTCTTTGGGGTAGAGTTGATCAAAAACCTTTCTTAGCGGATGCCTACGTCATGACTGTCATGAGATGTACCTGCATGCCAAATTTCATCCCAATCCTTCCAATGGTTTGGGCTGTGAGTTGATAGATCACTATCATCATCACTATGTCGGTCGGTCACCTTTGAGTTATATAATTATATTTAGATAGTAACACTGCTGATGAGAGGCCCTAGTCGCTGCGACAATGGACAAGTAACCAAATTAATCGGTTGTCAGTTACCACCGCCATGCAGAATTATTTCGGATATCATCATCATTATCAGCCTATCGCAGTCCACTGCTGGATATAGGCCTCTCCAGCTGTCGCCACATTGGGCAAATATTTGGAATTATTCATAGTCGCCACGCTGGGCAGGCGAGTTGGCGATCGCAGGCCATAGCTTCTCGCTCCGGTGACGCTGCTACCCGTCATCAGCATGTGATATTTAGTTACGCCTTCTATCGTGATGGTTGTACCGCTAGCAGTCGGTTTTCCAGAGCCTTGTTTTTGTTCGGCAGGATGCACCACGGGCAGGTGAGGGTGGCTTGGAGAGCAAAGGTGATAGGTCGCTCCCTTACATCCTCTATTATTATCCCATTTCGGCTACACAGCAACTGATCCCGAAACGCGATAGAAAATCCTGCAACAATGTTTCACTGAGTGTACGGTCCCTATTGTCTTTGGAGGGATTTGCCTGCCAAACCCGCCTGGGTTGGTGACCGCAGTATGTTCAATCAATCAATCAATCAATCAATCAATCAATTCATTTATTGTATCAGTTACATGTTTACATGATAGGTGACATATAATACATATAAATTTAGTCTCAATATAACCTGCCATGTTGGCGTACAATAATTGGAGTGTTAAAAATTTTTTACAAAGTCAAGTGAGGAAATTAAGCTATTAGTCATGCTATCTATAATCTATATATAATCATATTATAAAGGTACATTGTCATAGATTCAAAATAAACAGAACCAAGATCAAAGCAAATATTAATAAATTAGAAACGAATCAAATTAAACATCATATTATTTTGTTAATCGATCAGAAACATTTGTCATTAAAATATTCAGTCAGCGAGTAGTATCATTTTTGTAGCAACTTTTGAAACAGTATTGTCTTAAAACGAGCTTCAGGTACATCCTTCAATGTGTCGGGTAAATGATTATATATTTTAGGCCCCATAACATACATGCTATTAGAGAAAAAGCTTGTTCGAGATACATGATGTGGAATTATATCAGTTTTATTCCTTGTTTTCCGTGGATGTCTTGTTGTCCTGACCTTAAAATTTGACAGATTGTTCCTAATGAAAATACATATTTGGAAAATATATAAAGACACCAGGGTAAGTAGCCCTAACTGGATAAACAGAGGTCTACAACTAACTGTTTGATTAACACCACACATTGATCGTATGCATTTCTTTTGGGCACGAAATAAAGGTAGAAAGTTTATTGCTGCTGAATTTCCCCAATGCATTAGGCCATAACGCAGATTTGAAGCGACATATCCGTGGTAGGCGGTAAGTGCTGTTTTTAGGGATACTGTGCGTGCAAGTTTTTTTAATGGAAATACAAATTTGTGCATTTTCTGACGAAGAGTATTAGTATGAAACTTCCAGCTAACATGTTTATCGATTCCTACACCTAAAAACTGTATTTGTTCTACTTCTTCCACTACATGATCTCTATATTTAACATTTAGGTTGTTTTTACTACTTTGTGGAAAGTAAAATTGGATATATTTTGTTTTTTCCAGGTTTATTACTAAATTGTTAACTTCCATCCAGTTTATTATATCTGCCAGAGTGTCATTTATACTTCTTTCATATGTTGCCATGTCACTTATGTTGCCCTTAATAACTACAATCGAATCATCTGCAAATAAGAACATTTGGTGTTCCGTTATTTGTGGCAAATCATTAATATATATTAGAAATAGAAGAGGTCCCAGTATACTGCCCTGCGGCACGCCGTATTTAACTGCTCTAAGACTTTGACTTAACATATATTTCATTATGCCTATCGTCGATTTGGGTGATTTCGGTATATTGTAATCGATCTGACAAGTAATAAGCAATAAGATCGTGTGCTGGGCCCCTAATACCACACTTCTCCAATTTATTCAGTAGCCTTTTATGACAAACAAAGTCAAATGCTTTTGACATATCCATAAAGATAGCTGTCACCGGAATGCCGTCATTTAGACATTCTGATATTGTTCGCATAAGATTAAATATAGCCAAATTTGTGCATTTGTTTTTCCTGAAACCGTACTGTTCTTCCTTCAATACTTTATAATTCTCAAAGAAACTAAAGAAAACTGTGTTTATGTACGTTTCAAATACTTTAGCTATGATAGAGATAAGGGCTATTGGACGGTAGTTGGTGCAGTTGTCTCTATTTCCCTTTTTGTATAAAGGTTTTACAACCGTAATCTTAAGATTATTTGGGAAGACACCTTTACTTATAGACAGATTTATGATATGACTCAAGGGCCGCGCAAATTCATTTGAACAATGTTTTAATACTTTGGTACATATATCATCGTGTCCTACACTGTTCTTATTTTTTAAATTTTTAATGATTTTATTAACGCCTTCCGGTGTAATCGGATTAATAAATATAGAATGTTCATTTCTCGTAACGTTTTTAAGATCAAATATAGTACTATTATTATTATCGTCATTATTTTTCATACTATGTGTGTCCACTAGGTCTACGAAAAAGTTGTTGAAAGTATTTGCTACATCCACTGGATTTGTAACGCGTTTGTTTTGGTAATCTAGTTCCTTAATACTCTCCCGAGGTTGATTATATTTATTTGAATTTATGATGTTCCATGTCGCTTTGGTACTATTTTCCGCTTGATTTATGTATTTATTATTGTCAATTCTCTGCGCGTTGTTTATAACTTTCTTTAAAACTTTATTGTAATTTTTATATGTAATTTTATCTGATGTTATAAATGCTGTTGCTCTTTTTTTATAGTAGCTCGACATAATGGCTTTCTGATGGAAAGCGAAAGAGAAGCTCAAGTCGCTGTGACAACTGGCAAGTAACTGGTCAGTTACCTGTCAGTTGCCACTGCCATGCCGGCTCAACCCTAACCCCCCATGAGCTCCAGAAACCCTACTCACCGGCAGAAACACGATCCGGAGGTCATTTGGCTGCAGTATTCTATAGAGTGGAGGTCCTTCCCCGGACGAGCAGCTCAATTCGAGCGAAGATTCGCTATGCCCTACCTCTCTTATGCTCGTTCATGATATTCCTCTAGTAGTCTTTTACGACACCCACGGGAAGTGATGGGATAGTCCTATTCTAAATCCGGACACCATACGGAAATTGAAACAAAAACTACAATGAAAGGACACAACAGTAAAATTTCCTACATACTAAATCTCGCAACGGTTCTATTGCCAAATGAAATGCGTCGGCCGGAGGGTCCATCAAATAAATCCCAGTTATCATAACAGGATTGTTAATCTGAAGGATTTGTTTGGTAGTCCCCCTTTTAGACGGCTATCCGGCAGTTAGTGTTTTGTTGTGCCCACTGTGCTTTGTGTGGTATACTCAGAAGAAACAATTGATGGTTTTGATACTTATTTAAATGTAATAAGGTACATTTTTTAATAAATCCTGTGTGTTCTGATTTGTTATACAGGATTTAGATCCAGCTCAAAAAATCAACATCCCTTAACGTTGCTAAAACGTACAACAGGGAATGTGTTGACTGGCTCATTTGGTAGTGACCTTTGCTTTCTAAGCCAAGGGTCGTGGGTTCGATCGCCGTACAGTACAAACATTTGTGTACATGATCATGTCTGTTTGTATTGGTCTGGGTATTAAAAAATAAAAATAAAATGTTATTTGAGCCCCTTCCTTAGCGTGTTATCAAGCAGAAGCAGGCAAAAGAAAATACTTTACTTCCTTAGACAATTTTTCATTTATTTAAATCCTCTTTTACTTACATTGTTTGTCCTACGTTGCAAATTAGGGCACTGTCCAAATAAAAAAAAGTACGAAGTTAATGAAAGTTATATACTTAAGCGGATTTCCTACATTATGATCACGAGTCAGTAATTTATTAACCGACTTCAAAAAAAGTAGGAGGTTTTCAATTCGACTGATTTTTTTGACAGATGTTAACGAATTATTTTTTTTCTTACAGGTACTTTATTAATTTATACTAACTGCAATGTAAAATGGTAAGTGACAAATGTAGATATGTGGCTAAAAAAATACATTTATATTTTCTTCCTGTTTATAACACGGACTCTGGCAAGAAGTTCCATAGCTTATCAGTTCGTACAACGAATGAAATGAAAAAAAAATGCTTTATTACTCTCTGAAATGTATTTAGATAGTTAAAGAAGTTAAAGATACAATCTTCTATACACTTAATAATTGGACGTAGTTTTAAGCAAAAACGTTTTAACCCACAGGTCACACGAACTTGAGTTAATATGATAAATTCTTTTATTTTGACACAATTTTTTTACTTATTTTTCTTTTCTTCATACTAAAAAAATTAAAACCAAAAGCAAAATTACGACTCAATATCAATTACTACATACAAGTCTAAGGCAAAGTAGCTATAAAACGATCATCATTAACTGACTCGACATTATTTGACTCAATGTACTAAATAAATTTAACGCTGGTCGCTTATTTCAAAACCACCAGGTGAAAAGGTGGACGGGCGCTAACGAAGATTAATTGTATCTCTGGAAAATTGTTTTTTAATTAGACATTTAAATGTTTCTCTAATAAGGCAATTTTTTGAATTAGCCACTTCAGAATTAAGGCTCCATTGCTAATGTTGTCTTTGACGTGAAATTGCCGGATAAATTTAATATTTTTTTTCTTAATTAAGCACATTTCACAGGTATGTTTTTTGATGAAAAATTACGTAGAGGGATTTTCTTTTTAAAAAACTTGGACCATAAATTTTATTTATACTACATTATTACGTTATCAAAGCACCAGTTTAAATGCACGAATTATTAGCGGTTATTAAATAAAAATGAATCGTTAAAGTCTGAATGCGTTGAAAAACTTCTTGTTTCTATTTTTGCCAAAGTCGAGTTTCCAATAATTAGAAAAAAACTATAACAAAGAAAGTGTATACTCTAATATACTGCATTGGTAGAAAATTATATCTACAGTAATTATTTATACTGATTCCAGTCACGTGATCATCAAAGACGATAAATAGAAGAAGATAATTGTTTTAGATAGACAGTTATTCGGCCGGATGCACCACGGGCAGGTGAGGTTAGCTTGAAGCGAAATGGCGATATGAGCCGCTCTGTTACATCCGTCTCAAATGATTTAGAACATCTAATTAATTATTATCTTTAAGTTTCACAAAGCACAACAAAGTTATTAAAAACAATACCTGTAATACTTCCTGCATTTTCCATAACGAAAGCCGTTCCCGAAACAAAAGACGAAAGCCCCTGAAACCGCATCCCGCCCAGCTAGTGTTCCAAACAACTTCTGTATGAACAAGACGACGGTAAATGTTTCCAGAACGGGAATACAAAGGCGAAATTACATAAACCAAAGACATGTTTCACCTTGCGTCCCTCTGAGGCGACAAAAGTTGCACGTCATAAACCTAATACAAAGGTAACAATGGGAATACTCGTACAAAGGGTTACAATGGAAAGAAATAAAGCAATGACAAAGTTTATCTTCAACGAAATTACTTGTCACTATGGGTGTGGTGAGTTGGCTTTGTGGGCTATTGTCTGATGCGATAAGACGGGGCGAGGCGTGCATCGTGTAATGGTGTCGAAGAAATGTATCAAGGATAGAACGGTGTGCGAAAAGCGTGGCCCAATCTTACAATATAGTGCACGATTTGGAAAATTACTATGTACATGTATTTATTTACAAAATAAAGTATCTAAATAAGTTTATCAGTTTTTAGTACCTATATACAAGGTACAAGTTTCGGCTTAGTTTGGGACAAGATGGCGATGTGTGGCCCGTCTGGGTTATTATTTATTATTTTACAAAAAAAAATCACAAGAAAACGGTCATTTGGTCCTAACCAAATCGTTAAATAAACGGTGCCTGTAATAGGCCTGTAGTATTTAATTACGCCTTCAATTGTGATGGTTTTACCGACCGACACCAGCCGGTTGCCAACGCCTCGTTTGTTATTCGGCAGAATGCGCCACGGGCAGGTGAGGTTGGCTTGGTGCGAAAAGATGATAGGCCGCTCCCTTACGGGATGTAAGGGATTATTAATATTAACTGTACTAAATACACAACTCCATTGATAAATCACCATAAAAAGTACAATCACTCAACAGTCCAACCCAAATTGAGCTAAAACAGACCCGACAATCCCTCCAACAAAAATTCCAGCAATCACTTAGGTAGATTAACTAAAATAGCGAGAAGACAAAGGGCTGATTAAGTCCTGCAGTTACTACGGGTGATTAATGGAAGGGGTACTCTCTGAAGGACAGATGTGTTAATTAGATCCGCACATCAGACGTTTTGGTTCGTTGGAGTACTGTGGTTCGGGATTGCTCAATTAGGTATTTGGTTTCAAGTCGTTAGGTGAGATTTTATTTTTTTAATTTGGTGCATTAAATAAACCCATGTCATGAGTTGTTGTCGTAGAGGACTAAGGGAACGCCCCATTATATCCCATGCTGTAGAAGATAATTAAGGGTATGTCACGGGAAAACAGGCAGCAGCGTTTACCTTTTTTTATAGTGGCTTGAAATAATGGCTTCCCTACGCCTGAAGTAAAGCGAAAGAGAAACCCAAGTCGCTAGTAAATATCTAGTCAGTTACCTGTCAGTTGCCACCGCCATGAAGGCCCGACGAGCTCCCCACCAGCTTCAAAAATCTGGATAAGAATAAATCCTACTGAAATCACCAACCCACCCCCACCTGCTGAGCGTGATGACTGAGACAAAACCCCTAAATGACAATTGTCTTTGAAGGAAGCCTTTGTCTGCAGTGGACGTATCTACGCTGATGATGGTGATGATCATGAGTTATGTACGAGTAGAACGCTCTTTTTTTTCTTTAGCACGTGACATGACTTCCTACCTATTAAGCAGACGACGTCCAAAAAATGTAAGCGATCCGCATCACGATTAGTTCAACGCGAAACTTATGCAGCCGTCACAGTTTGACCGATCCGATCAAACTGTGACGGCTGCATAAGTTTCGCTTCACGCCCCGTTTAAAAGACCCAAGATTATAAGAAGAAAAGAAGACGTCTGGAAGAGAATCCCACAGCCTAAATGGTACGCCAGATGTATGATCGGTAAATTCATCTTCATCATCAGCCTATTGCAGTCCACTGCTGGACATAGGCCTCTCCAGTTCTTCGCCACTAAGGGCTAACATCTGGAGGATATACCCATAATCGCCACGCTGGGCAGGCGGGTTGGCGATTGCATGGCGTAGCTTCTCGCTCCAGTGACGCTGCTGCCCGTCATCGGTCTGTGGTATTTAGCTACGCCTTTAATAGTGATGGTTATACCGCCACCAGTCGGTTGCCAGCGCCTGGTTTGTTATTCGGCAGGACGCACCGCGGGCAGGTGAGGTTGGCTTGGAGCGAAAAGATAATGGGTCGCTCCCTTACATCCCATTGGTAATTTATCAAACGTTTAAGAAGTAAGCTCAAGCCTTTACAATTAATTGAACTAGACTTCTCGTAGGACATCTTCGTTAATTAGTCCCCATATTGCGTCTCACGCCCAAATCTGTGCCATCTCCCCGTCGAGACGTGTCGTTACAGGAAATTAATTAAGTATATTGAAACGCGTCGCTTTCAAATCTGCCGCTTCGATGCTTCGGCAGATTAATACAGCAAATGGAAAATGTAATATGTGGCCTTTGTTTTGTTTTAATTGCTTATATCTTGGTGATTAATTAAGCCTGTTGGATGTGAGAGTTTTGTGTGGGCTTATGTGCTTTTTGTATTATGCGCGTTATACATTTAAATATCTTGCGTATGCTCGTAATATTCTGAGTGGCGATGACGTACTGAGTAACTTATATATTTGTCTGCCCACTGTGGAAACAGGCAGCTTAAGTGGGTTGGCTATGCTCCGCTATTCTAAGAGTTGTGAGATCCACAATGTAAAAGTTAACGGTGTTTTTGGATCTATGTAAGTTTATTTCATACTAGCAGTGCCCGCGACTTCGTCCGCGTGGAATAGTTATTTTGGGCATCATTTAGTTTTGCGAACATCCTCCTTAGCTTTATAAATTATAGCTGTTACCCACGACTTTGTCCGCGTCATTTTCTATTATATATGGGTGTTATTTTGAAAATTTAATATCTTCTAAGATTTTCATTGAAATTAAGTGATGTCAAAGACAATGTTGTTCACAATTAAATACTCTTAATCAACAACACATTAATTTGGATAAAGATGACAAATTAATGTGTTGTTGATTAAGATTAATGTGATGATGATGTAATGACCAAATCTGATTACCTAAAAACGATTCTAGTGAGTTGTTACGTAATCAATATGTAATCGTTAAGTCAATTTATGTATTCAGAACATCTCGCCTGTTTGATCGGCCAGACAATAGTCATTATACCAAGCATACCTCATTCGTTACCAAGTTAGAAACCAACCCACGATTGCCTCGGGAGCTCCCTACCGCCAACTCACCTATTCCCGAGCCGTTAAACGCATTACTGCCTATTAAACAGCTTTAACTGCTCACTTTTGTATTGGGGACGTAATAAAACTGTCGTTTGATATTTTATTGGAGTAATGTGTCTTCTTTAGTCAGGGTCTCCATTTAGTTAGTATATCTGTTTGCTTCGTTTCGCTGTTGTCTTGATCGTGTCCTGTCAGTTGCTATTGTCAGTTGCTGGTCCGTGAGATGCTTCTTCACGATATCCTATCATCATCATCAGCCTATTGAAGTCCACTGCTGGACATAGGCCTCTCCAGTTGTTCGCGACATGGGGCGAACATTTTGAGGATATACCCATAATCGCCACGTTGGGCCAGCGGGCTGGCGATCGCAGGGCATAGCTGCTCGCTCCAGTGACGCAGCTGTCCATCATCGCTCTGCGGTATTTAACTACGCCTTCAATTTGAATATTCTTCCAACAGTCGGTTGCCAGTGCTTCGTTTGGTATTCGGCAGGATGCACCATGCGCAGGTGAGGTTGACTTGGAGCGAAACGATGACAGACCACTCCCTTACATCCCCCGATATTCTATAACGTTCCCATATTTATGTCAGGAGGGAAAAAACACATGTATATGCAAATATATTTTTATTTTATTTGTTTATTTTTATTATATATTATATTTGTTTTGTAAACAATATATTTGTTTATATTGTTTATTTTTATTTATATTATATATATTATGAAACAAAGTCACTTTTGTTTTCTGTCTGTTCCTATGTTATACTTATGTTTAAAACTACGTGTCTTTAAAACTAAGCAATAGATTTTGATGTGTTTTTTTCAATAGGTAGAGGAATTCCTCTACAATTCAATTGAATAGAAAGATTTACGTGTAAAATATTTGAATGTAGTATTGCACCCTAGCGATGGTCACTAGTAAAACATAATTTAGGCCATATCATCGAAAAAAGTTCAAACCAAAAGGGCATCTATTACGTAAACTTTCAGTTCATAATAGCCGAGTAGTCTTTTGTATGTGAAGCCAAATTACACTTTATTATGTCGTTAAGAGAGTCCTTATTTATATAACTGACTTGACACAATCGTTAATTCGATTTGTCGTGCTATTAGAAAGTGTTCAGTGCTCACTTTTGTATAAAAGATGTGATAAAGCTGTCGTTTTCTTATTTTATTGCAGTCATTTGTTTTCGTGAGTGATGAAAATTAGCTATGTCAGTCAGTTAAGTCTTGGATATAGTCGTAGATTAGTTTGTTTGTTACAGGTTGATGGATAACAAAAAGTTATAAGTGTCGTTCATGTTTGATTTAAGCTGATTTATTGTGTCTAAGTCCAAACTGATCTGTCTATTTTTTGTTGGTGATGAATACTTAGGCTAGATTTCATCCTGCCACCAATTCTTGATTTCATCCTTATCATCTTGATAGTTGGAGGTCTTCCACGGTGCGTTTTGCGCGCAATTTTCTGCCTCGTGCAACCGGTCTTTGGAATCAGCTTCCTGCTGCAATTTTTCCGAGTGGATATGATTTAGGGACCTTCAAAAAGCAAGCCTATAGATTTCTCAAAGGCCGGCAACGCACCTGTGACTCCCCTGGTGTTGCGGTGTCTATGGGCTGAAGTGATCACTTACCATCAGGTGACCTTCAGGCCCGTTTGCCCCCTCTTCCATAAAAAAAAAAAAATCCTACACTTACGTCGGTCGAGCGTAGCAATATACACTAATTCTATGAAAGCACTGCACTCGGTTTGTAGATTCCGGTTGGAACTCACTGGATCTTCGACAACTCAACCCCAAAGCTCGTAAATCCTGGTGGTAATTCAAACCTAGAACCCTACCTCTAACCTAAAAACCCAACAGGTCATTTTGACCTACATATCCAGCTCGAAGGACTAAGCTTTACGTCGAAATTGCAACTATAAATGAACTTTTATATTCTTTCAATGTCGACGTAAAGTTCATACATGTTGAACACATATTTTTCTCTCCTAATTGACTATAATAATAGCCAAGGAGGCCTTGTCATGTCGTCATTCGAATAAACAGAACACTTTCGCGATGCAAATTACTACCAATGCCATCTATTGATCCAATGATTAAAACTAGTTGTTTAAATCATTACCGATTTTATTCAGTTAACAACAACGAACGTTTCTAAATTGTACATAAATAAAAACTATAGCTTAAACATATTGTGCTGACGTATGTAGTCTAAAATATGAAAGCAGAGCCAATTAATCAAAGTGCATACTCAGAGTATATACAATATAAATGTTGGTTATTTACATTTCCTAAATGTTTTTTTTAATAAAGGCAACGTTATGTTTTTGTTTATCCATGTTTTCAGCAAAACTCATTTGTAACATTGCAGACATTGATATTTTAGATAGCTTTTTTATGATCCGTCATGTTTTTCTATTTTCATTAAGTATTTGTTATGTAACACATACCTATTTCACACATATACGATTACATTTTCAACATTAGCCTGAATTGTTAAAACCGTCTTATTTTAACTGTTAACTTTTATCGACGAAGATTTTTGTTATAATAAAGTTTGAATTTAGTTATTCTGTGACACATCTTAATCATGAAGTAGTTATGTCTAGCTTTTCAAGCACAGCTAAGCGTTTTCGGGCTCTACGTACAGTATAGGTTTTTGTCTGAAGTTTCTGGAGGTATTTGAAGATAAATAAATAAATATTTTTTTTTTATTTAATTAGAATGATCAACCAACAGTTTTTATAATGTTGCTTAGTTAATTATAAAATTCTAAGACAATGTTTTAGCTAAATATAAAAACCAATTACAGGTAAACAATACATGACAAAACAAAAGAATAAAAAAACGCCACGCTGGGCCACACAGCGCCATCTAGCCCCAAACTAAGCCGAAGCTTGTACTATGAGAAAAATATGTGTGCATAAATCTCTTTCATATCTATAGAATTAATTAAGTATAATGAGAGCTGTATTGTAAATAATAATTTAAAAGAATATAAGGGAGTAAATCATCATCTCTTCGCTCCAAACCACCCTCACCTGCCCGTGGTGCATCTTGCTGAATAACAAATGAGGCTTTGGCAACCGACTGGTAGCGGTACAGCCATGATGATTGAAGGTGTAGCTAAATAGCACAGGTCCATGATTGGCAGCAGAGTCTCCAGAGTTCACCTATGTCCAGCAGTGGACTGCAGTAATAATTGCTTTTGTATTAACTAATTCTTCAATTCACGCAGTAGAGATATTCAATCGTCATCATCATCAGCCTATTGCAGTCCACTGCTGGACATAGGCCTCTCCAGTTGTTCGTCACCAAGGGCAAACTTCTGGAGGATATACCCATAATCGCCACGCTGGGCAGGCGGGTTGGCGATCGCAGGACGTAGCTTCTTGCTCTGGTGACGCTGCTGCCCGTCATCGGCCTGTGGTATTTAGCTACGCCTTCTATCGTGATGGTTTCACCGCCACCAGTCGGTTTGCCAGAGCCTCGTTTGTTGTTCGGCAGGATGCACCACGGGCAGGTGAGGTTGGCTTGGAGCGAAAAGGTGATAGGTCGCTCCCTTATATCCTATTCAATCGTATTTAAATACAAAATAAGCTCCTTTGCCTCGTGGCCGAAGTTAGCAATTGTGAGTGTACAGTGTTTTTCAAGAAAATCAGGCTTAAATATAGGAAAAGGAATCCCCTTTGAAGAAATTAGCGCCCGTATTTGACCTTAGTACAATACTGTCGATTGATTAACGTAGATACTCAATATAGGTTGGTAAAGAAGTACAAACTTACAAAGAGACCTTCATTATGTATTCAAAGGGACGTGGGTACCGGATATTTTTTTCTATCACGTCACAAATTATATGTGTAGAGGTGATTTATATTTAAAAAGGGTAGAATCATCATGAAAACAGTAAGTGATGATTCTACATTTCATTTTCATACATCTGAGTACAGATGAAACAGTCGTTTTTGGTGTCTGTCCCCATGTATGCTTAGGCTCGGTGGCTCGATGGCTCAATTGGTAGTGACCCCTGCCTTCTGGACCAAGGGTCGTGGGTTCGATTCCCACCCGGGACAAACATTCGTGTGATGAATACTTGTGTTTGCTCCGTGTCTGGGTGTTTATATTTGTATTTAAGTATTTATTTGTGGTACCTTCGTTGTTCTGAAACCCATAACACAAGTGCTTAAGCTACTTACTTTGCGATCGGAGCAATGTATGTGATTTTGTCTGATATCTATTAAAAAAAATGCTTAGACCCTTAAAACTACGCTATTTTGATGAGTTTTTTTTTTCAATGAGATAGAGTAACTTAAGAGGATTGGATTGGTATTCATTGACCTAGAGAAGGCATACGACCGAGTGCCGAGAGAGGTTCTGTGGTGGACTTTGAAAGAGAAAGGAGTGCCTGGGAAGTACCTGCGTCTTGTCCGTGCCATGTACAGTCGAGCCAGTACACAGGTACGCTCGGAAGCAGGCATTACCGACAAGTTCGATGTGGCGGTAGGCTTGCACCAGGGATCGGCTTTAAGCCCGTATTTGTTCGTCCTGATTATGGATGCTCTGACGGCAGACATACAGGACGAAGCACCCTGGTGTATGTTGTTCGCGGACGACATAGTCCTTGTCGGAGAAGATGCGACCGAGGTCCAGAGCAGGTTGGAAAAATGGCGGGAAAGACTGGAGGGTGTGGGACTGAAAATCAGCAGAACAAAAACCGAACATCTTTTCTGTGACTTCGGCGGTCCAACCAGTTATTCCCATATAGCCTTAGATGGTGTATCCCTTCCAACCTGTTCCGAGTTCCGGTACCTAGGTTCTGCAATCCAAAGTGACGGCAATATTGAGCGAGACGTGGGGAACCGGATAAATGCGGGATGGATGAAATGGCGGCAGGTTTCGGGGACTGCGTGTGACCCACAAATGCCCCTGAGACTCAAGGGAAAGATCTACAAGACCATAGTAAGACCTGTCGCCATGTATGGATCAGAATGTTGGGCAATGAAAGAGACGGATGAAAATAGAATGCATGTGGCAGAGATGAGAATGTTAAGATGGATGTGCGGTGTGACTAGAATGGATAAGATTAGGAATGAATATATCAGAGGAAGTCTAAAAGTAGCGCCAGTGACAGAAAAGTTAAGGAGTAGCAGATTAGCATGGTTTGGGCACATTATGAGGAGGGATGAAAGGCATATAACGAGACGAGTATTGAGTATGAATGTGGAAGGATATAGAGGAAGAGGAAGACCGAAAAAGGAATGGATGGACTGTGTGAGAAATGATATGCGTGTCAAAGGTGTGAGTGTGGAGATGACGGCTGATAGAGGAGAGTGGAAGGAGAAAACATGTTGTGCCGACCCCACTTAGAGCGGGATAAGGGCAGGAGAATGATGATGAGAGTAACTTAAGAGGAAGGAAGGTCTAGTATAATACCTGCATAACATACCTAGTAGAGGCACTGATTATTTTAGCAATCGTCCCCCCCACCAGGTGGCAACTGGAAAACAGACGTCCCATTTGTCCCCTCTAGTCAGCCGTCAAAGGGAACGGTCGGCACGAATTGTCACTCCAGTGACAACCGGGAAGTCAATTTCCAGCTGTCACCCCGGGGGATGAGGCTAGAGGGGACAACTGGGAATAATTGAGTTAGTTTTTTAAATACCTGGAGCATAGCGAGGGCTGGTCGCTAGTGCTGTTATGTTTTTCTATAATATATAAAGCTCGATTACCACTGACTCACTGACTCACTGATCAGGGGTTTTTTTCGGGTAGTTGGGGGGTGATTTTGGGTGGAATGTTGATTTTAGGGTATTTAATTTTTTAATCAAAGCAGCTTTACGGGGAGAAAGTAAAAAAAATCCAAGATGGCGGCGGTTTTTCGCGAAAAAAAAAATTTAAAATGTATAGAATGACCGTGGTGCGCATAGTGTGTTTAAATTGTCTATGGCAGATGTGAACGTCGAAGTTGAAAAAAAATAAAAAAACAAGATGGCCGCGCCGCCATCTTGGATTGAAAATTGGTTTTGGACTCATGTTTGCGTGGTCATAGCGTCGCGGTGTTTATAGATGGCGGCAATTTTTTTTTTCATTATTGCCACAGATATAGTCGAGTGTCGACCGATGACCAAAGACTATAGAAAAACAACATGGCGGCGCCGCTGGCGGCCATTTTGTCCCAAGATTTTTTTTTGCATTTTTCAAATTGATTTTTCATACTGTTGGCAACACTGGATCGATTGGGTTTGTATAGGGCGGTGGTAGGATATTTATCAGGCTATTGGTAGGTTTTTTAATTTCTACCAAATTGATGGTAGTTTTTGACTCAGGACCCCAAATAGGGGTGGAAAAATTTTGACGTGTATCCGATTTTCGAGTATGCAGTTTTATGGCAATCCCGGCTGGTATTGGCCACAGGGTTGTTTTGTAAAAAAATTTTGGCAACACTGGTTTTGGCGGGCAAAAATGTGTTTTCGCAGTAGTCATTTTCCAAAGTCTCTCTGGGTCCGGGGTATCGATTAAAAAAAAAAGTGAAAATTGGCTTTGGTCCGGTATATAGTCTAGAATACAGGAAAAATACGGCCAAGTTGATATCCAAGATGGCGGCGGCGCTGGCGGCCATTTTGTACAAAAGTTTGGTTTTCGAAAATTTCAAAATGGATTTTCAGTGTGATGGTAACATTTTACAGAATTTCAATATACTGGTCAGTTATCAGTTGGGTCATTGTGTGTTGCCAGGTATAAAAATATTTTTGACTTTTTCGATAGTTTTTGAGATATGGCCCAAAAAGGTCGAAAGTAGAAGGACCAACATTTTAAATAAAAAGTTGCCATGTGCTCACAGATTTAGCCCATTAGAATGACATTTGACCATTTTTATCTTGGTGGCCTGGCAACACTCGGCACGGCGGGGAGAAGAAATTTTTTGGCAATGCCTTTTTCGCCGAGCTGTCTGGCCGCCAGGACGCTTGGCAGAAAAAAAGTAAAAATGCCAATCGACGCCATATATAGTGTAGTATATGGGAAAAATCCGAAACGTCAGACTTTCAAGATGGCGGCCGCGCTGGCGGCCATTTTGTGAAAAAATTGCATTTTCGAAAGTTAAAAAATGGATTTTCGGGTATATAGCAACATTTGAGCGGGGTGCAATGTACTAGGCCAATGTGTGTATGGTCATTATGTATTGCCAGGAAAAAAAATAATTCTGGCAATTTTGGTAGTTTTTGAGAAATGCCTCGAAAAAGTCGAAAATAGAAATAATGACATTTCGTAAAAATTATTCCCAGGAGCATAGAAGAGGGGCCTATTAAAATGACATTTGACTATTTTTATCTTCGTCATCTGGCAACACTAGGATAGACGGTGGCTCAAACTTTTTTCAAAGGGGTCCCTACCAGGAGCCCTGGTCGCTCACTTTGTATGACGCGAAAAAAAACTGTGAATGCCATTTAGTGTGTAATATAGTTGTTACTGAGCACCGGGTACCAAAAGTTGGAAAAACAAAATGGCGGATAGACGGGCGGCCATTTTGTAAAAAAGTTAGGTTTGCGAAAATTTAAATGTAGTTTTTGGGGTGGAAGGGTGCGTCTGAGAAATAAAAGTCCGGGGGCTCTTTTGGAGGTCTTCTAATAAGCTATGAAATGGTGAAAAAATTTACCCCATTTTTAGGGTAATTTCCGAGATTTACCCCGAAACGTAAATTCGTGAAATCTTGAAAACCAAGTATGAGGTCCTGTCAAAAATGATCCACAGATTACGTAGAAGCCCCAAAAGGCCCCATAAATAAACCAGGAAGAAAAAAAAAGCTACTCAAAAATCACGATTTCCCATACAAGTGACGAACATAGTTACGATACTTGATGTGGCGAACATACTTACGATACTTGATGTGGCGAACATACTTACGATACTTGATGTGACGAACATACTTACCATACTTGATGTGACGAACATACTTACGTTATTGTGTAAGAATGTTCGTCACTTGTATGGGAACGTTAAGTATAACGTGACTAAAATTTTTATTTTAGTGTAGTTAGTTTTTAGGTATTTTTTTTATTTTAATGACATGCGAGACCGAAGGTCGAGCCCTGCGTAGGGCGAAGCCCGGAGCAGCGCCCCAAGGAACCCACCAATGAAAAAAAAGCTTTGCGAGGCCGCAGGCCGAGCGAGCCGACCCAACAACGCCGCGGAGGGCGAAGCCCGGAGCGGCTGGCGCCCCAAGGAGCCCCCACACAAAACCTAATCAACGAACCACAAAAAAGCCCATCGCGCCCGCCCACGCGGACGGTTCAACCCAGAAAAGTAATTTCGCGAGGCCGCAGGCCGAGCTGCGTATCGCGAGGCCGCAGGCCGAGCTCCGCGTAGGGCGAAGCCCGGAGCGTCCAGCGTCGCAGACCTAGCTTGAGCACGCACGCGCGAAGAGCGTGCGGCGAAAGCTAGTCTATATTATATAAAGCTCGATTACCACTCACTGACTCACTCACTCATCGGGGGTTTTTTTCGGGTAGTTGGGGGGTGATTTTGGTTGGAATGTTGATTTTAGGGTATTTTATTTTTTAATCAAAGCAGCTTTACGGGGAGAAAATAAAAAAAATAAAAAAAATCCAAGATGGCGGCCGTTTTTCGCGAAAAAAAAAATTAAAAATGTATAGAATGACCGTGGTGCGCATAGTGTGTTTAAATTGTCTGTGGCAGATGTGAACGTCAAAATTGAAAAAAAATAAAAAAACAAGATGGCCGCGCCGCCATCTTGGATTGAAAATTGGTTTTAGACTCATGTTTGCGTGGTCATAGCGTCGCGGGGTTTACAGATGGCGGCAAGATTTTTTTTCATTATTGCCACAGATATAGTCGAGTGTCGACCGATGACCATAGACTATGGAAAAACAATATGGCGGCGCCGCTGGCGGCCATTTTGTCCCAAGAAAAATTTTTGCGTTTTTCAAATTGATTTTTCATACTGTTGGCAACACTGGATCGATTCGGGTAGTATGGGGCGGTGGTAGGATTTTTATTGGTGTATTGGTAGATTTTTTAATTTCTACCAAATTGATGGTAGTTTTTGGCCCAGGGCCCCAAATATGGGTGGAAAAATTTTGACGTGTATCCGATTTTTGAGTATGCAGTTTTATGGCAACCCCGGCTGGTATTGGCCTCATGGTAGTTTTGGAGAAAAATTCTGGCAACACTGGTTTTGGCGGACAAAAATGTGTTTTCGCAGTAGTCATTTTCCAAAGTCTCTCTGGGTCCGGGGTATTGATTAAAAAAAAAAGTAAAAATTGGCTCTGGTCCGGTATATAGTCTAGAATACAGGAAAAATACGGCCAAGTCGATATCCAAGATGGCGGCGGCGCTGGCGGCCATTTTGTAAAAAAGTTTGGTTTTCGAAAATTTCAAAATGGATTTTCAGTGTGATGGCAACATTTTACAGAATTTCAATGTACTGGTCGGTTATCAGTTGGGTCATTGTGTGTTGCCAGGTATAAAAATATTTTTGACTTTTTTGATAGTTTTTGAGATATGGCCCAAAAAGGTCGAAAGTAGAAGGACCAACATTTTAAATAAAAAGTTGCCATGTGCTCACAGATTTAGCCCATTAGAATGACATTTGACCATTTTTATCTTGGTGGCCTGGCAACACTCGGCACGGCGGGGAGAAGAAATTTTTTGGCAATGCCTTTTTCGCCGAGCTGTCTGGCCGCCAGGACGCTTGGCAGAAAAAAAGTAAAAATGCCAATCGACGCCATATATAATGTAGTATATGGGAAAAATCCGAAACGTCAGACTTTCAAGATGGCAGCCGCGCTGGCGGCCATTTTGTGAAAAAATTGCGTTTTCGAAAGTTAAAAAATGGATTTTTGGGTAGATGGCAACATTTGAGCGGGGTGCAAAGTACTAGGCCAATGTGTGTATGGTCATTATGTATTGCCAGGAAAAAAAATAATTCTGGCAATTTTGGTAGTTTTTGAGAAATGCCCCGAAAAAGTCGAAAATAGAAATAAAGACATTTCGCAAAAATTATTCCCGGGAGCATAGAGAAAGGGCCCATTAAAATGACATTTGACTATTTTTATCTCCGTCATCTGGCAACACTAGGATGGACGGTGGCTCAAACTTTTTTCAAAGGGGTCCCTTCGAGGGGCCCTGGTCGCCCACTTTGTATGACGCGAAAAAAAACTGTGAATGCCATTTGGTGTGTAATGTAGTTGTTACTGAGCACTGGGTACCAAAAGTTGGGTAAAACAAAATGGCGGATGCACAGGCGGCCATTTTGTAAAAAAGTTAGGTTTTCGAAAATTTCAAAGTGATATTTGGGGCAGAAGGCAGTATTTGAGAAGAAAAAGTCCGGGGGCTCTTTTGAAGGTCTCCTAATTATCTATGAACTGGCATAAAAAATTACCCCATTTTTAGGATAATTTCCGAGATTTACCCCGAAACGTAAATTCGCGAAATCTGTAAAACCAAGTATGAGGTCCTGTCAAAAATGGTCCACAAACTCCATTAAGACCCCAAATGACCGCCTTTTCCCACCAGGAAGAAAAAAAAAGACAACTCAAAAATCACGATTTCCCATACAAGTGACGAACATTCTTACATAATATATGACGAACATACTTACGTTACTGAAGGTGACGAACATACTTGCGTTACTGGAGGTGACGAACATACTTACGTTACTGGAGGTGACGAACATACTTACGATACTTGATGTGACGAACATACTTACGATACTTGGTGTGACGAACATACATACGATACTTGATGTGACGAACATTCTTATGGTATCTACTATGACATGCGAGACCGAAGGTCGAGCCCTGCGCAGGGCGAAGCCCGGAGCAGTGCCCCAAGGAGTATGCGCCCACTAATGAAAAAAAAAAACTATGCGAGGCCGCAGGCCGAGCGAGCCCATCCTCTTTTAGTTACGCTACCATAATACGCGAGACCGAAGGTCGAGCCCTGCGTAGGGCGAAGCCCGGAGCAGTGTACTAAGGAGTATTCACGCACTAATGAAAAAAAAACAGTTTGCGAGGCCGAAGGCCGAGCGAGCCCACCTTCTTTTAGTTACATTACTGTAATACGCGAGACCGAAGGTCGAGCCCTGCGTAGGGCGAAGCCCGGAGCAGTGTACTAAGGAGTATTCACCCACTTATGAAAAAAAAAACTATGCGAGGCCGCAAGCCGAGCGAGCCCACCTTCTTATAGTTACGCTACCATAATACGCGAGACCGAAGGTCGAGCCCTGCGTAGGGCGAAGCCCGGAGCAGTACCCCAAAGAGTATTCACCCACTTATAAAAAAAAACTATGCGAGGCCGCAGGCCGAGCGAGCCCATCGTCTTTTAGTTACGCTACCATAATACGCGAGACCGAAGGTCGAGCCCTGCGTAGGGCGAAGCCCGGAGCAGTGTACTAAGGAGTATTCACCTACTTATGAAAAAAAAACTATGCGAGGCCGCAGGCCGAGCGAGCCCAAGCTCTTTTAGTTACGCTACTGTAACAGGCGAGACCGAAGGTCGAGCCCTGCGTAGGGCGAAGCCCGGAGCAGTGCCCCAAGGAGTATTTACCTACTAAAGAAAAAAAAACTATGCGAGGCCGAAGGCCGAGCGAGCCCACCCTCTTTTTGTTACACTACTAAAATAAGCGAGACCGTAGGTCGAGCCCTGCGCAGGGCGAAGCCCGGAGCTTATTCATTCAATAATGAAAAAAAAAAGTTTGCAAGGCCGAAGGCCGAGCGAGCCCACCTTCTTTTGTCACGCTACTAAAATACGCGAGACCGAAGGTCGAGCCCTGCGCAGGGTGAAGCCCGGAGCAGTGCCCCAAGGAGTATGCGCCCACTAATAAAAAAAAATTTTGCGAGGCCGCAGGCCGAGCGAGCCGACCCAAGCCGCCAAAACAACGCCGCGGAGGGCGAAGCCCGGAGCGGCTGGCGCCCCAAGGAGCCCCCACACAAAACCTAATCAACAAGCCGCAAAAAAAGCCCAACACCCGCCCACGCGGAACGGTACAACCCAGAAAAGTAATTTCGCGAGGCCGCAGGCCGAGCTGCGTATCGCGAGGCCGCAGGCCGAGCTCCGCGTAGGGCGAAGCCCGGAGCGTCCAGCGTCGCAGACCTAGCTTGAGCACGCACGCGCGAAGAGCGTGCGGCGAAAGCTAGTCTATCTATCTATCTATCTATCTATAATATATAAAGCTAAATTACCACTCACTGACTCACTGACTGATCAGGGGTGTTTTTCGGGTGGAAAGAGTTTGTCTATGGTCGGGATGTTAACATAAAGGTACCTAAATTTTTAATCAAAACAGGTTTTTGAAAAAAAAATCCAAAAAAAACAAGATGGCGGCGGTTTTTCGCAAAAAAAAAAGTTTAAAATGTATAGAATGACCGAGCGGCGCATACTGTCTTCGAATTGTCTATGAAAGTTGTAAACGTCAAAGTTAAGAAAAAATAAAAAAACAGGATGGCCGCGCCGCCATCTTGGATTGAAAATTGGTTTTGGACTCATGTTTGCGTGGTCATAGCGTCGCGGTGTTTACAGATAGCGGCAAGTTTTTTTTTTATTTTCGTCACAGATATAGTCGAGTGTCGACCGGTGACCATAGACTAAAGAAAAACAATATGGCGGCGCCGCTGGCGGCCATTTTGTTCCAAGAAAATTTTTTGCGTTTTTCAAATTGATTTTTCATACTGTTGGCAACACTGGATCGATTCGGTTAGTATTAGGCAGTGGCAGGATATTTATCAGTCTATTGGTAGGTTTTATAATTTCTACCAAATTGATGGTAGTTTTTGGCCCAGGGCTCCAAATATGAGTGGAAAAATTTTGACGTGTATCCGATTTTCGAGTATGCAGATTTATGGCAACCCCGGCTGATATTGGCCACAGGGTAGTTTTGGAGAAAAATTCTGGCAACACTGGTTTTGACGGGCAAAAACAATTTTGAGCAGTAGTCATTTTCCAGAAGTTCTGTGGATCCAAGGATGCACTTAAGAAAAAAAATAAAAATTGTCTCTGCTCCAGTATATAGTCTAGAGTACAGGAAAAATATAGACTTTTGGATATTCAAGATGGCGGCGGCGCTGGCGGCCATTTTGTAAAAAAGTTGGTTTTCTAAAATTTAAAAATGGATTTTCAATGTGATGGCAACATTTTACAGAATTGCAATGTACCGGTCGGTTATCCGTTAGATTATTGTGTGTTGCCGGGTATAAAAATATTTTTGACATTTTTGATAGTTTTTGAGATATTGTCCAAAAAGGTCGAAAGTAGAAGGACCAGCATTTTAAATAAAAAGTTGCCATGTACTTAAAAGTTTAGCCCATTAGAATGACATTTGACCATTTTTATCTTGGTGGCCTGGCAACACTCGGCACGGCGGGGAAAACAATTTTTTTGACAATGCCATTTTTGGCTTATACTTTGAGCATTTCGGCAAATGGCAGAAAAAAAGTAAAAATGCCATCCGTTGCCATATATGGTCAGGTATATGGGAAAATTCAGATTTTTTCGATTTTCAAGATGGCGTCGGCGCTGGCGGCCATTTTGTGAAAAAGTTTGGTTTTGGAAAATTTCAAAATGGATTTTCAGTGTGATGGCAACATTTTACAGAATTGCAATGTACGGGTCGGTTATCCTTTAGATTATTATGTGTTGCCAAGTATAAAAATATTTTTGGCTTTTTTGATAGTTTTTGAGATATGGTCCAAAAAAGTCGAAAGTAGAAGGACCAAAATTTTTAATTAAAAATTGCCATGTACTTATAGGTTTGACCCATTAAAATGACATTTGACTATTTTTATCTTGGTGGCCTGGCAACACTCGGCGCGGCGGGGCAACAAATTTTTTGGCAATGCCTTTTTCGGCGAGCTAGCTGGCCGCCAAGATGCTTGGCAGGAAAAAAGTAAAAATGCCAATCGACGTCATATATAGTGTAGTATATGGGAAAAATCCGAAAAGTCAGACTTTCAAGATGGCGGCTGCGCTGGCGGCCATTTTGTAAAACAGTTAGGTTTTCGAAAATTTCAAAGTGACTTTTGGGGTAGAAGGTTGCATCTGAGAAAAAAAAGTCCGGGGGCTCTTTTGAAGGTCTCTTAATTATCTATTAAGTGGTTTAAAAATTTACCCCGTTTTTTGGGTAAATTCGGAGATTTACCCCAAAACGTAAATTCGCGATATTTTAAAAACCAAGTATGAGGTCCTGTCAAAAATGGTCCACAGACTCCAATGAGGCCCCAAATGACTTCATAATTCAGCAGAAATAAAAAAAAAGCCAACTCAAAAATCACGATTTCCCATACAAGTGACGAACATACTTACGTTACTTGACGTGACGAATATACTTACGATACTTGATGTGACGAACATACTTACGATACTTGGTGTGACGAACATACTTACGATACTTGGTGTGACGAACATACTTACGATACTTGACGTGACGAACATACTTACATTACTTAACGTGACGAACATACTTACATTACTTAACGTGACGAACATTCTTATGGTATCTACTATGACATGCGAGACCGAAGGTCGAGCCCTGCGCAGGGCGAAGCCCGGAGCAGTGCCCCAAGGAGTATGCGCCCACTAAAGAAAAAAAAAACTATGCGAGGCCGCAGGCCGAGCGAGCCCATCCTCTTTTAGTTACGCTACCATAATACGCGAGACCGAAGGTCGAGCCCTGCGTAGGGCGAATCCCGGAGCAGTGTACCAAGGAGTATTCACGCACTAATGAAAAAAAAAACAGTTTGCGAGGCCGAAGGCCGAGCGAGCCCACCTTCTTTTAGCTACATTACTGTAATACGCGAGACCGAAGGTCGAGCCCTGTGTCGGGCGAAGCCCGGAGCAGAGGCCCAAAGAGTATTAACCACCACTTATGAAAAAAAAAAACAATGCGAGGCCGCAGGCCGAGCGAGCCCATCCTCATTTAGTTACGCTACCATAATACGCGAGACCGAAGGTCGAGCCCTGCGTAGGGCGAAGCCCGGAGCAGTGTACTAAGGAGTATTCACGCACTAATGAAAAAAAAACAGTTTGCGAGGCCGAAGGCCGAGCGAGCCCACCTTCTTATAGTTACATTACTGTAATACGCGAGACCGAAGGTCGAGCCCTGCGTAGGGCGAAGCCCGTAGCAGTGCCCCAAGGAATATTCACCTACTTATGAAAAAAAACTATGCGAGGCCGCAGGCCGAGCGAGCCCAAGCTCTTTTAGTTACGCTACTGTAACAGGCGAGACCGAAGGTCGAGCCATGCGTAGGGCGTAGCCCGGAGCAGTGTCCCAAGGAGTATTTACCTACTAATGAAAAAAAACTATGCGAGGCCGAAGGCCGAGCGAGCCCACCCTCTTTTTGTTACACTACTAAAATAAGCGAGACCGAAGGTCGAGCCCTGCGCAGGGCGAAGCCCGGAGCAGTGTCCCAAGGAGTATTTACCTACTAATGAAAAAAAAAACTATGCGAGGCCGAAGGCCGAGCGAGCCCACCTCCTTTTTACGCTACTAAAAGATACGAGACCGAAGGTCGAGCCCTGCGCAGGGCGAAGCCCGGAGCAGTGTCCCAAGGAGTATTTACCTACTAATGAAAAAAAAACTATGCGAGGCCGAAGGCCGAGCGAGCCCACCTTCTTTTTACGCTACTAAAAGATACGAGACCCTGCGTAGGGCGAAGCCCGAAGCAGTGCCCCAAGAATTGTTCATTCATTAAAAAAAAAATTTGTTTGCGAGGCCGCGGGCCGAGCGAGCCAACCCAAGCCGCCAAAGCAACGCCGCGGAGGGCGAAGCCCGGAGCGGCTGGCGCCCCAAGGAGCCCCCACACAAAACCGAATCAACGAACCATAAAAAAGCCCACCGCGCCCGCCCACGCGGACGGTACAACCCAGAAAAGTAATTTCGCGAGGCCGCAGGCCGAGCTGCGTATCGCGAGGCCGCAGGCCGAGCTCCGCGTAGGGCGAAGCCCGGAGCGTCCAGCGTCGCAGACCTAGCTTGAGCACGCACGCGCGAAGAGCGTGCGGCGAAAGCTAGTCTATAATATATAAAGCTCGATTACCACTCACTCACTGACTCACTCATCGGGGGTTTTTTTCGGGTAGTTGGGGGGTGATTTTGGGTGGAATGTTGATTTTAGGGTATTTAATTTTTTAATCAAAGCAGCTTTACGGGGAGAAAATAAAAAAAATCCAAGATGGCGGCGGTTTTTCGCGAAAAAAAAAAATTAAAATGTATAGAATGACCGTGGTGCGCATAGTGTGTAGGAATTGTCTATGGAAGATGTGAACGTCAAAGTTGAAAAAAAATAAAAAAACAAGATGGCCGCGCCGCCATCTTGGATTGAAAATTGGTTTTGGACTCACGTTTGCGTGGTCATAGCGTCGCGGTGTTTACAGATAGCGGCAAGATTTTTTTTTATTATTGTTGCATATATAGTCGAGTGTCGACCGGTGACCATAGACTATAGAAAAACAATATGGCGGCGCCGCTGGCGGCCATTTTGTCCCAAGAAAAATTTTTGCGTTTTTCAAAATGATTTTTCATACTGTTGGCAACACTGGATCGATTGGGTTAGTATTGGGCGGTGGTAGGATATTTATCAGTCTCTTGGTAGGTTTTTTAATTTCTACCAAATTGATGGTAGTTTTTGGCTCAGGACCCCAAATAGGGGTGGAAAAATTTTGACGTGTATCCGATTTTCGAGTATGCAGTTTTATGGCAACCCCGGCTGGTATTGGCCACAAGGTTGTTATGTAAAAAAATTTTGGCAACACTGGTTTTGGCGGGCAAAAATGTGTTTTCGCAGTAGTCATTTTCCAAAGTCTCTCTGGGTCCGGGGTATCGATTAAAAAAAAAAGTAAAAATTGGCTCTGGTCCGGTATATAGTCTAGAATACAGGAAAAATACGGCCAAGTCGATATCCAAGATGGCGGCGGCGCTGGCGGCCATTTTGTAAAAAAGTTTGGTTTTCGAAAATTTCAAAATGGATTTTCAATGTGATGGCAACATTTTACAAAATTTTATTGTACGAGTCGGTTATCAGTTGGGTCATTGTGTGTTGCCAGGTATAAAAATATTTTTTACTTTTTTGATAGTTTTTGAGATATGGCCCAAAAAAGTCGAAAGTAGAAGGACCAACATTTTAAATAAAAAGTTGCCATGTGCTTACAGATTTAGCCCATTAGAATGACATTTGACCATTTTTATCTTGGTGGCCTGGCAACACTCGGCACGGCGGGGAAAATAAATTTTTTGGCAATGCCTTTTTCGCCGAGCTGTCTGGCCGCCAGGACGCTTGGCAGGAAAAAAGTAAAAATGCCAATCGACGCCATATATAGTGTAGTATATGGGAAAAATCTGAAACGTCAGACTTTCAAGATGGCGGCCGCGCTGGAGGCCATTTTGTGAAAAAATTGCGTTTTCAAAAGTTAAAAAATGGATTTTTGGGTAGATGGCAACATTTGAGCGGGGTGCAAAGTACTAGGCCAATGTGTGTATGGTCATTATGTATTGCCAGGAAAAAAAATAATTCTGGCAATTTTGGTAGTTTTTGAGAAATGCCCCGAAAAAGTCGAAAATAGAAATAAAGACATTTCGCAAAAATTATTCCCAGGAGCATAGAGAAAGGGCCCATTAAAATGACATTTGACTATTTTTATCTCCGTCATCTGGCAACACTGGGATGGACGGTGGCTCAAACTTTTTTCAAAGGGGTCCCTTCGAGGGGCCCTGGTCGCTCACTTTGTATGACGCGAAAAAAAACTGTGAATGCCATTTGGTGTGTAATATAGTTGTTACTAAGCTCTGGGAACCAAAAGTTAGAAAAACAAAATGGCGGATGCACAGGCGGCCATTTTGTAAAAAAGTTAGGTTTTCGAAAATTTCAAAGTGGCTTTTGGGGCAGAAGGGTGCCTCTGAGAAAAAAAAGTCCGGGGGCTCTTTTGAAGGTCTCCTAATTATCTATTAATTGATGTAAAAAATTACCCCAATTTTAGGGTATTTTCCGAGATTTACCCCGAAACGTAAATTCGCGAAATCTTGAAAACCAAGTATGAGGTCCTGTCAAAAATGGTCCACAGATTACGTAGAAGCCCCAAAAAGCCCCATAAATCCACCAGGAAGAAAAAAAAAGGCAACTCGAAAATCACGATTTCCCATACAAGTGACGAACATACTTACGATACTTGATGTGACGAACATACTTACCATACTTGATGTGACGAACATACCTACCATACTTGATGTGACGAACATACTTACGTTACTGTGTAAGAATACTTGTATGGGAACGTGAAGTATAACGTGACTAACATTCTTATGGTATCTACTATGACATGCGAGACCGAAGGTCGAGCCCTGCGTAGGGCGAAGCCCGGAGCAGCGCCCCAAGGAGCATGCACCCACTAATTAAAAAAAAGCTTTGCGAGGCCGGAGGCCGAGCGAGCCGACCCAACAACGCCGCGGAGGGCGAAGCCCGGAGCGGCTGGCGCCCCATGGAGCCCCCACACAAAACCGAATCAACGAACCACAAAAAAGCCCACCGCGCCCGCCCACGCGGACGGTACAACCCAGAAAAGTAATTTCGCGAGGCCGCAGGCCGAGCTGCGTATCGCGAGGCCGCAGGCCGAGCTCCGCGTAGGGCGAAGCCCGGAGCGTCCAGCGTCGCAGACCTAGCTTGAGCACGCACGCGCGAAGTGCGTGCGGCGAAAGCTAGTCTATCTATATATATAAAAGGAGAAACTGACTGACTGACTGACTGACTGACTGACTGACTGACTGACTGACTGACATATCAACGCACAGCCCAAACGGCTAAACGTAGGCACTTGAAATTTGGAAGGGACGTAGCTTAGGTACCGTAGGGGTGCACTAAGAAAGGAATTCCCGAAATTCCCACGGGAACGGGAATTAGCGGGAAAATCCTTTTGTATGAAAAATCTAAACCGCTTAAGTTAGTCGCTTGAAATTTGGCATGCAGGTACCTTAGTAAATATAAAGTTTAGTTATGGCTGTATTTTGAGAAATTCCCACGGGAACGGGAGTTAGCGGGAAAAAACTTTTGTATGTATAAATTTAAACACGCGGACGAAGTCGCGGGCAAAAGCTAGTAATATATAAAGCTAAATTACCACTCACTGACTGACTCATCAGGGGTTTTTTTCGGGTATTTAGAGGAAAAAATCGGGAAAATGATGTAGGGTGACCGTAAATCGGACGTCAATCAATACAGGTTTTTCAATTTTTTTTTTCCAAAAAACAAAATGGCGGCTTTGCTGGTTATCGTAACTCGGTTATTATCCATCGGATCACTGCCAAATTTTTGGGGCTTGTAGAGTAGGTCAAATGATTTAAATAAAAAAAATAAAATGTCAAAAAAACAAAATGGCGGCGCCGCCATCTTGGACTGAAAAAGTGATTTCGACCGTTTTCAGACCCATTTTTGAGAAATTCCCTCTCTGAAACGTGCATAGACAAATTAATTTTTTTTTTGGTTCCTTTTAGCGTATATACTCGTCTTTAAGATTGCATCCACAGATTAGGAAAAAACAATATGGCGGCGCCGCTGGTAGCCATTTTGTCCCAAGAAAAATTTGTGCTATTTTTAAATTGATTTTTCTCACTGATGGCAACACTCGATCGATTTGGCTTGTATGTAGCAGTGGTAGGTTATTTATCGGTCCGTTGGTAGATTTTTGAATTTCTACCAAATTGATAGTAGTTTTTGCCACAAGGCCCCAAATGTGAGTGGCAAAAGTGTGAAGTATATCCAATTTTCGAGTATGCACATTTATGGCAACCTCGACTGGTATTAGCCTCAGGGTAGTTTTGGAGAAAAATTCTGGCAACACTGGTTTTGGCGGGCAAAATAATTTTTTGGCAGACCCTTTTTTGGCTTATACTTTGAGCATTCCGGCAAATGGCAGAAAAAAAGTAAAAATGCCAAATGTTGCCATATATAGTCAGGTATATGGGAAAATTCCGATTTTTTCGATTTTCAAGATGGCGTCGGCGCTGGCGGCCATTTTGTAAAAATGTTTAGTTTTCGAAAATTTCAAAATGGATTTTCAGTGTAATGGCAACATTTTATAAAATTACAATGTACTGGTCAGTTATCCGATGGGTCATTTTGTGTTGCCAGGTATAAAAATATTTTTGTTCTTTTTGATAGTTTTCGAGATATGGCCCAAAAAGGTCGAAAGTAGAAGGACCAACATTTTAAATAAAAAGTTGCCATGTGCTCACAGATTTAGCCCATTAAAATGACATTTGACCATTTTTATCATGGTGGCCTGGCAACACTCGGCACGGCGGGGAAAAGAAATTTTTTGGCAATGCCTTTTTTGCCGAGTTGTCTGGCCGCCAAGATGCTTGGCAGAAAAAAAGCAAAAATGCCAATCGACGTCATATATAGTGTAGAATATGGGAAAAATATGAAATGACAGACTTTTAAGATGGCGGCTGCGGTGGCGGCCATTTTGTAAAAAAATCGAGTTTTCGAAAGTTAAAAAATGGATTTTCAGGTAGATGGCAACATTTAAGCTGGGTGCAATGTACTAGGCCAATGTGTGTATGGTAATGATGTATTGCCAGGTAAAAAAATAATTTCGACATTTTTGGTAGTTTTTGAGAAATGCCCCGAAATAGTCGAAAATAGAAATAATGACATTTCGCAAAAATTATTCCCAGGAGCATAGAGGTGGGGCCCATTAAAATGACATTTGACTATTTTTATCTCTGTCATCTGGCAACACTGGGATGGACGGTGGCTAAAACTTTTTTCAAAGGGGTCCCTTCGAGGGGTCCTGGTCGCCCACTTTGTATGACGTGAAAAAAAAGTGTGAATGCCATTTAGTGTTTAATATAGTTGTTACTGACTACTGGGTACCAAAAGTGGGAAAAACAAAATGGCGTGTGGGCAGGCGGCCATTTTGTAAAAAAGTTAGGTTTTCGAAAAATTCAAAGTGATTTTAAGGGCAGAAGGGTGCGTCTGAGAAAAGAAAGTCCGGGGGCTCTTTTGGAGGTCTCCTAATACCCTATGAAATGGTATAAAAATTTACCCCTTTTTTAGGGTAATTTCCGAGATTTACCCCGAAACGTAAATTCGCGAAATTTTAATAACCAAGTATGAGGTCCTGTCAAAAATAGTCCACAGACTCCATTGAGGCCCTAAATGACCTCATAAATTTAGCAGGAATAAAAAAAAAGCCAACTCAAAAATCACGATTTCCCATACAAGTGACGAACATACTTACGTTACTTGACGTGACGAACATACTTACGATACTTGATGTGACGAACATACTTACATTACTTAACGTAACGAACATTCTTATGGTATCTACTATGACATTCGAGACCGAAGGTCGAGCCCTGCGTAGGGCGAAGCCCGGAGGAGTGCACTAAGGAGTATTCACGTACTAATGAAAAAAAAAAACAGTTTGCGAGGCCGAAGGCCGAGCGAGCCCACCTTCTTTTAGTTACATTACTGTAATACGCGAGACCGAAGGTCGAGCCCTACGTAGGGCGAAGCCCGGAGCAGTGCCCCAAAGAGCATTCACCCACTTATGAAAAAAAAAACTATGCGAGGCCGCAGGCCGAGCGAGCCGATCCTCTTTTAGTTACGCTACCATAATACGCGAGACCGAAGGTCGAGCCCTGCGTAGGGCGAAGCCCGTAGCAGTGCCCCAAGGAATATTCACCTACTTATGAAAAAAAAACTATGCGAGGCCGCAGGCCGAGTGAGCCCAAGCTCTTTTAGTTACATTATTGTAATACGCGAGACCGAAGGTCGAGCCCTGCGTAGGGCGAAGCCCGGAGCAGTGTACTAAGGAGTATTCACGCTTTAATGAAAAAAAAAGCAGTTTGCGAGGCCGAAGGCCGAGCGAGCCCAGCTTCTTTTAGTTACATTACTGTAATACGCGAGACTGAAGGTCGAGCCCTGCGTAGGGCGAAGCCCGGAGCAGTGCCCCAAAGAGTATTCACCCACTTATGAAAAAAAAAACTATGCGAGGCCGCAGGCCGAGCGAGCCCACCTTTTTTTAGTTACGCTACCATAATACGCGAGACCGAAGGTCGAGCCCTGCGTAGGGCGAAGCCCGTAGCAGTGCCCCAAGGAATAATCACCTACTTATGAAAAAAAAAATGCGAGGCCGCAGGCCGAGCGAGCCCAAGCTCTTTTAGTTACGCTACTGTAACAGGCGAGACCGAAGGTCGAGCCCTGCGTAGGGCGAAGCCCGGAGCAGTACACCAAAGAGTATTTACCTACTATTGAAAAAGAAAACTATGCGAGGCCGAAGGCCGAGCGAGCCCACCTTCTTTTTACGCTACTAAAATACGCGAGACCGAAGGTCGAGCCCTGCGTAGGGCGAAGCCCGGAGCATTGCCCCAAGAATTATTCATTCATTAATGAAAAAAAAATTGTTTGCGAGGCCGCATGCCGAGCGAGCCAACCCAAGCCGCCAAAGCTACGCCGCGGAGGGCGAAGCCCGAAGCGGCTGGCGCCCCAAGGAGCCCCCACACAAAACCGAATCAACGAACCACAAAAAAGCCTACCGCGTCCGCCCACGCGGACGGTACAACCCAGAAAAGTAATTTCGCGAGGCCGCAGGCCGAGCTGCGTATCGCGAGGCCGCAGGCCGAGCTCCGCGTAGGGCGAAGCCCGGAGCGTCCAGCGTCGCAGACCTAGCTTGAGCACGCACGCGCGAAGAGCGTGCGGCGAAAGCTAGTATACGATTATATTGTTAAAACAACCGGCAAAGTAATGCCCTAGATTTAATGAATATCAAAGAAATGCGTTGTAATAATACGGTCGAATTAAATGCCCTTCCCTTTTGAAGTCGGTTAAACATGACCCCAAAACTTCTTTGTAGGCACTCCGCTACCTAATCGCACCAATTCAAGATTTCATCCTTACCATCTTGACAGATGGAAGTCTTCCACAGTGCGTTTTGCGCGCAATTTTCTGCCTCGTGCAGCTGCTCTTTGGAACCAGCTTCCGGTTGCAATTTTCCCGAATGGATACGACCTAGGGACCTTCAAGAAGCGTGCCTACAGATTTCTCAAGGGCCCTGGTGTTGCGGTGTCTATGGGCTGAAGTGATCACTTACCATCAGGTGACCTTCAGGCCCGTTTGCCACCTATGTCATAAAAAAAAAAAAAAAATTGTCCGCTACGCCGTAGCAAAGAGTGACATGTTTAAAATTACTTACTATTGTAAAAGACCGGACTTTCCTTCGAACAAATGAAAAATTTCCCTTAAAGTTAAAACGGACGACATGTTGAAATAGTAAGTCGCAAAGTTTTTTGATTAATATGCTTTCTTAGTTCCTTTGAGAAACTTTCGGAACAAAGTTATTCGTCGACAAATCATAATTGAGAGTTTCCAACTTAAGGATTTACATTTTATTAATTTTTACCGTAGTTAATTTGCTGCTATAAATTACTAGTTGCAGACCGCGGTTCTACTCGTATGGAAATTCTTCTCAATCATAACCTGTGTGTTAATCTGATGTAAGAGCTATATGTTTAAAGATATATGAAGAAAGATATTAAGGGTACTTTAAACCCGTTTAATAGTTTTTGCTTAAAAGTATTCTTTTAATAATCCATCCAAATAAATTTAAATATTTTTAATACACATATGGAGGGAGGGAGGGATGTAAGGGAGCGGCCTATCATCTTTTCGCTCCAAGCCAACCTCACCTGCCCGTGGTGCATCCTGCCGAACAACAAACGAGGCGCTGGCAACCGACTGGTGGCGGTATAACCATCACAATTAAATGAGTAGCTAAATACCACAGGCTGATGACGGGCAGCAGCGTCACCAGAGCGAGAGGCTACGCCCTGCGATCGCCAACCCGCCTGCCCAGCGTGGCGATTATGGGTATATCCTCCAAATGTTTTCCCTAAGTGGCGAACAACTGGAGAGGCCTATGTCCAGCAGTGGACTGTTATAGGCTGATGATGATGATGATGATGAATACACATAAGAACAGTGTACAAAAGGCCGACTTAATGCCGCATAGGTATTCGTTACCCGTCAATTATTGGGCTAATCATTTCTGATTAGGTATAGGATAAAAGTATTTAGGTAGGGTAACTTTGCAGCAAAGTTAATAAAATTATTTAAAATGTATATTGATTGATGCCCTGCGATCGCCAATCCTCCTGACCAGCGCGTGGCGATTATGGATATATACTCTAGTCTAGACTAACATCTAGAATATTCACGCGGGCAGAGCCGCGGGCAGCAGCTAGTCCATAATATAGATGTTGAAGTTGTCTAAACTTTCTGTTATTTTTGCCTAGGTAAACACATTAAACAACAAACGTGCCTTGTCCCTGATTTATATTATGAGAGCCTACTACGGCTCTAAAAACAATTCATCTGCCTTAATGGCTGTATCCCTGCACTTTTAAAGAAAACCCGCCCTAGAAAGGGCTCCCAGAAATCCTGCATTAGATACATTACGGAATGCCGGCATCAAGAGCTTACTAGAGACGTATTTTGTATTTTTGGGATAGCACTTTGGAATCCAATCATCGATACTCTGTTCTTAGAAAAGCGTGTAGGTGAATTTTTACACGACTAAATCAGGTTTGGGGTTAACCTTTAACTACCGACGTGGGGCCTGTGAGGCCGAGGCGGCTAGAGATTTTGTTAGATTAACCCCTTCCTCTAGCAGGAAAGCTCCGTACTCTTCAGTACCTGCGAATTTAGTTGCGTCAACGCCGATGAGTGTGGTAGTAATGCCGGCAAACACGATTTCAGTAAGCTATTTAGATTTAAAACTCCAACGAGGCCTCATAGGCCCAACGTCGGTAGTTACGTGACTTTTTTGTTTACGCTAAGGTCAAAGAAAAGTGATTTTTTACAGGAACCTGATTGATAAGTTAAAATATAAATGTACCGGGAATGTAGGGTGGTAAACACCGTTTAGCTACAAACAATCCAAGAGACTACGATGTCATAGAAATATTTTGGATTCGAATCATGAAACTTTGATTGGAAGCTTAATTGTAAGAAAAAAACAAGAAAAATATGTGCATGTTGTCCACCTAAACTAAATAGAAAATCCTCATAATTAGTAATCATGTAAAAAACATGTTTGTTTACACAATTTGCTTAAATTATCATGCTCTAATTTTATGTAACTTGGTACTTGGATATTTTTTTTTATTTGAAACATTCCAAATGCAGTTTATAATTTTTATAGTTATTTCAACCCTAAGATTTAAGAAAAGGTAACTTTTTTAGTTCTTGAAAAGTGAAATAATTTTAAATAATTTTTTTTTCGTCTGGCTTTCATTTTTAGTCAAACATAATGCATGGAAATTAAGGCATAAAAGTAATAACTTCAATAAATTTGATTATTATTTTTATCTTTTTATCATATCGTAACATACCAAATTTACAATAGAAACCATAGTTTGAAAAATAATGACACACATTTACCACAATATTTAATGTTATATTAGCGGCCTCTCAGGCCCTACGTCGGTACTAGTGTGACGAAAAACTGACGTCGGTAGTTAAAGGTTATGTTTAGGTAGGTATAAGAAATACTTTCTAAAGTGTTTGGGTGTTCTAGAAAAGGCATCGCCATCAGGGTGTTCATAATATGCGCAAAGTCTGAGGTCTGTTTTGTGCACATTGTGTCCATAAACATGTCTGTTTGTCAATACAAACAGACATGTTCATGTTCATTCATTACATATTATACATAGAAATATAATTATATAATATGTATTTACTTACAAAAAAAATGTATCTAAGTAAGTTTATCAGTTGTCTAGTACCCATAGTAGAAGCTTCGGCTTAGTTTGGTGCTAGATGGCGCTGTGTGGCCCAGCGTGGCATATCTTGAGTTATTTATTATTTGTTTAATATTTCAATAATACTTTTTTGTTTTATTTCTACCTTCATTGTTTTGATACAACATCTGTATTAATAAAATTTGTATTTACCTATTCTGCCACAGTCACTGTCAAATATGATTAATTAACAGTCATCTTTGCCTTTAGTGTTGCCTTTGTAACTAGCCCCGGATAGATACAAACCGAATCACAATACCGGAGGTACAAATATTAGTTCCCCAAAATGCCTTTGAGCGATACGTTTACTGGTTTCTGTATCGTAAACCGTAACGGTACATTGTGTTTGCCGGCCACAGTTCGATAAATAAGAGTAAATGATCTTTCCTGGACAGATCGTATGAGAGATTTCGCATGGCTACCTTCATAAGATATTATATATCATCGTTGATATCGTCTTGTAACTTCAGGTGATACAATTGAGTCTGCGTAAATTCAATATTTCACACGGACTAAAAAGGTCTATTCATCATCATCATCATCATCATCAGCCTATTGCAGTCCACTGCTGGACATAGGCCTCTCCAGTTGTTCGCCACTGAGGGCAAACATCTGGAGGATATACCCATAATCGCCACGCTGGGCAGGCGGGTTGGCGATCGCAGGGCGTAGCTTCTCGCTCTGGTGACGCTGCTGCCCGTCATCGGCCTGTGGTATTTAGCCACGCCTTCCACCGTGATAGTTATACCGCCACCAGTCGGTTGCCAGCGCCTCGTTTGTTATTCGGCAGGATGCACCAGCGCTAGGTGAGGTTGACTTGAAGCGAAAAGATGATAGGTCGCTCCCTTACATTCCCAAGGCGTAAAAGGTGCATGCGCGTTAAATTCCGCATCCTCCATTGGTCGTTTAGCCGAAATTTGGGTCAAGAGAGTATTGTTATTATCATTTTTGAGGGCGCAACATCTCACTGAGCCGGCTTTATTGCCTCTCAGTAGTTAAGGTCAACTATTTATGATAACAGCTTGTAACGCGAATGTTATCGGTTTGTATCACGCGATCGTGTTCCTTAGGGGACCTGTAATAGATAGGTATTGCGTGAGTTATAGGACTCTTTTTGAGTAGGTACTTAATAAATTATCGGCACACTAAGTAGGTAATGTGTTTTTGCAACTAGAGGTGGATGTAATGTAAATACAGGCCTCTTGGGCTGTAGATCAAGAAGCCTATGGGAATGTGGACCAAAAAGCCTACGATTACCGGTAAAGTAAAGCCTCTAGCTTTGTTTTGTTTGATCAAAAAATAACTGGAAAGCCCTATGGTCCAGCAGTGAACTGTGACAGGCTTATTATGAGATGCAAATAAGGCAAGCAGCTAACTGTACTAGTACGATTGCTCGCGTAAATAACCCAAGACATGCCACGCTGGGCCACACAGCGCCACCTAGCCCCAAACTAAGCCGAAGCTTGTACTATGGGTACTAGACAACTGATAAACTTACTTATATACTTTTTTTTTGTAAATAAATACATATTATACATAGAAAACACCCAGACCAATACAAACAGACATGTTCATGCACACAAATGTTTGTACTGTGCGGGGATCGAACCCACAACCCTTGGCTCAGAAGGCAGAGGGCACTACCAAATGAGCCACCGAGCCTGTCGAAATACATATATGTATGGAAGCAGCTTCCAGTGACGATTTTTTTTTTCTAAATGACTACGATGATGGCCAGGGCGGCCTTGTCATCATCACCGGACTGTAACGTGTGACGATGATTCCTAAGAATTTTTCAATAGCTCATATAAATAAACTAACTTTCGATCGACACTTTGGTCAAACATCTCGAGTAGTCTCGAAGCTTCAAACATAATTTCCACGCGGAGCAGGCGGGTTGGCGATCGCAGGGCGTAGCTTCTCGCTCCGGAGAAACTGCTGCCCATCATCGACCTGTCGTATTTAGCTGTGCGTTCAATGAAGATGGCTTTACCCCCACCAGTTGATTGCCAGAGCCTTGTTTGTTATTCTGCCGGATGCACCACGGGCAGGTGATTGTGGCTTGGAGCAAAAAGATGATGGATCCCCTCCTTTATCTGCATGTCTTGCTCCGAAATCATTACTCTCCTTCATCTTTCTTGCAGTTATACTGTTCCATGAACATGGTGCAATAAATATATTCTATTCTATTCTGTTACCTAACCTACACTATGCCGGTGGTGTTACGTCATGTAACATAACAGTGACCTAATCCGGCCACAAGCAACATTAATTCCCGGCATCCCAGGCGCGGATTGTAACACTTGCGATTATTTATGACCTGCCATTTTCCTCGGTAATATCTTTATATTTTTTCTCTCACTACAGCGCCGTAAAGTGCCCTCATATCTGGAATGGGAGTCGGAAATCAAGGGAAAACGAATTGGCAAGATTCAGGCTTAGTGCGGCCCGTTTTATATTCGGTGTGTATTTAGTTGCGTTGTACATGCTGCGGATTCAATGTTGCCTTTTTAAAAATTTGGTGTTGGTACAAAACTCTTGGTGAGTTTCTTGTAAGATACGCGGCAATTTTAAGTTCTTTATTCACTTACTATAGTGACCTGCTCTTGCTAGGTTTCGGTATTGTAGACAAACAAATCTTTGGGTTACATTATTATTGGTGTTTTAGTTAGGATCTCCATTTTTTTAGTAATAAATGTAGCCTATATTTATTCTTAGGGTGGATGTAGCTTTCTAATGGTGAAAGAACTTGCTTTGTAGGTACCCAATGACGAATCGAAACCTTATATAAACAATTTAAAAAACTCAAGCTACTTTGTCAAATAAAACTTCGTCGTTTCAGGTAGGTAGAGACCTTAGCCACGGGCTAAAAAGCTTAAATCTCAATGATAGCGACGGTGATTTGTTTTCTTTATCCGTCACCGCAAAAAACATGATCTGCTCGACCTACTCACACATTTCATGCTAAAACGTCTCAAGAGTAATGCAAGTGCTTAGATAACCCTTGAGACTCCCGAAGAGCGAGAAATAAAATACCTCCCCTTAATATCAAAACCGAGTATCATCAATAAAAAATACTCGAAGCATTTACAGGTTATCGTTATTTTTATCATCGAGAAGATAAATAATTGTTCTTCAATTTACATATTTCTTTATTAGTATGTTTTTCTTTCAGCAATTTGATCAAAAAACCTCGTTTAATAAATGTACAAGTAATGATAGACATTTTTCTTTCACAATAACGCCCACTTACGTAATCAGAACACCTACTTGCTAAAATTCTTTGTTAGTGTGTAAAATAGCGCAATTTTTAAGAAAAAAAAAGTTAAAATAGAAATAAGAAAAAAATCATTTAGGTAATTCAAGCAGACACAAATTAAGACTCCGACGTCCGATTCGAATTCGATCTGATTCCGTGAAAATATGATCCGGAATAGTCGAAGAACTATTTCTATTGTAAGTAACGAGTACATAATAAATACTGATTGGAGAATAGGTAGCTATATTCTTACTCAGACAGAGTGTTAAACTGTTGTTAAGCGTAGGTACACTTATATTCTTAAACAGTTTCTCAAACCAAGAAAATACAAAACAAACACTCACAGTCCGGAACAGTTCAAATTTTATTAAACTGAACAGCCAAGAAATATAATTTTGCGAGTAAGTAGTTTCTCAAATCTCGAAATGCAAATAAAACCCAAACGTTATTCAAGCAACGTAATACAAAACATATTACGCGCCATTTTTCATAAAACGCAAATAAACATTTATCAATTTGACGTAACGTTCTCAAAGCATGTCAACGAAACGGTACACTGGCGTGGAATTATTCCCCGATTCAAGAGAAAAATCGTCTAAAAGTCGACCCTCAAAAATCTAATTACACTTTTGTGAGCACTCCTCTGTATGACGGATTTCCGCCAGTCTCCTCCGCCGCCCGTCTTAAAATGATTTCGCTCCTACAAATCTGTCTCAATTTCTTCCCGGTTTCAGCTCGCAATTTTGCCCATATTATATTGGACGGGTGTAGGGTTGCCAGTGACGGATCTGTTTATTTTTTAGGGTTCCATACTCTTAAGAGGCTGTTCTGAGGCAAGTCCCTTAAGATTGTCTGGTCAAATCCTCACTGCACTGAAGGGCGGGTTCCATGACCCTCTCCACATTACAAGAGACCGCAAAAAATGGCGCAATATTGTCAGCGCATACTAACCACTCTGGGTAGGCGGATTGGCGATCGCAGCGCGTAGCTTCGCGCTCCGATAACGGTGCTGCGCGTCATCGGCCTGTGGTATTTTGCCACGCCTTCCATCGTGATAGTTATACCGCCACCAGTCGGTTGCCAGCGCCTCGTTTGTTATTAGGCAGGATGCACCACGGGCAGGTGAGGTTGGCTTGGAGCGAAATGATGATAGACCGCTCTTTTACATTCCTGTATACAAATAATCCTTCAGTATACAAATAATTATTTATTCTCTTATTTTTGTTTCTCCAAATCTCCAAACCCTGGTGACACCACGTAGTCCTATTCTGGGCGTATTGCGTTAAGCTGAGCGAAATAAAGTTCTTTAAATCCTATCGCGAAAACAAAATTGAAGGCTTCGTTTTAGATTTTTTGGAGATCAAAACAACGAGCGAGGAACGGGCGTATGTATCTAACGTTGGTAATTTAGAATCAGTGTATTTCAATGTGACTGCTTGTGATACTTTTAGTAGAGCTTTAACAGTTTGTAATTACTTCTTCATAATTCATCATCATCACCATCATCAGCCTATTACAGTCCACTGTTGGGTATAGGCCTCTCCAGTTGTTCGCCACTTAGGCCAAACATCTGGAGGATATACCCGTCATCGCCACGCTGGGCAGGCGGATTGGTGATAGCAGGGCATAGCTTCTCGCTCCGGGGACATTTCTGCCCGTCGTCGGCTTGTGGTATATAGCTACGCCTTCAATCGTGATGGTTAAACCGCCGCCAGTCGGTTACCAGCGCCTCGTTTGTTATTCGGCAGGATGAACCACGTGCAGGTGAGGTTGGCTTGAAGCGAAAAGATGACGGGTCGCTCTCTTACATTCCATCTTCATAATTATATTGTTTTAAATGGAGCCACCATGCCAATTTAGTCAAGATAAATTTAGATCGAAAGATAGTAATTATAATTAGATTATTGTTATAATTAGATGGATTACAATAATAATCATAATAATGTATGTTTGAACTTTAGTTACCAAGACAAATTAATAGTTTTGATACTTTGGAAATTCGCCACTTTGCGGCGTTACCTGACATGAATTATCATTAGCATAAGAGGTGGAGAATTAAGTTGTTTCTAAAAGTCTAGCTGTTTACCGCTTTACCTCCTCCTGACTACATAAGTCAAGGTTTCATTTGCCACGTAAGAAAAAAATAACAGCCTATATTTCCCCAATGTTTCCTTAAAATATTTTCGCGACTCATTTTGTTTGCTCCCATTTTTCCATACTGACACAAACACAAGCACAAGAAATCTCATATTCCCTAACAAATACACTACATTGCTTTCCCACAAACCACACTTGTACGTTACTTATATAAACTCCGGCTATAATAAACAGTAGAATGGCCGCTGAGTCTCTCAAGGCGCGACTTTCCAACTATTATCGTAATATTTACTCACCCCATCCACGCGTCATGCGCCATAAAGACCAGAATTGTTTGCGCCGACGGAGACGCACAAAAAATAAGGACATACACAATAAACAGTTACATAAACATCTTCAGGAGACGCGATATATCGTACACAGATAAGAAAGTCGCATTGTGACGTAGGCGTTATGTGTCGAATCGTCACAAGAGTTCTGTGGAGTGCCGAAGTTGTGACAAAAGTGTTCTTTACACTATCTCTGACAATTCAATGGTTCGTGAATGACAGGCGTTTGACGAAACAAGATGCATAAAGATTGCGTACGAGGAAAATGTTTCAATTTAAACCCTTGTGTATGATCTGCTGTAGCTTCTGTTGCGGTTTTGAAGAGATGAAGAGGGATTTGTATTAGTTCAGCCTTAAAATGTATAGAGCTATGCCATGGCTATGCGCTATGTTTTTGATATCTTATTAAAATTGGAACATTCTTCTTCAAGATAATCTTATATAGATTAAAATATTTTTATTCATATAGACTTTAGCCAAACACTCTAAAAATCGTAAATGCAAATGAAAATTACTCTACCGCGACTTTCAGACCGCGTCTAGATAATTATTTTAATTCAATGGTTTTATAATAGAACTTCTATTAGAATAATAGCGACAGTACTAACAAAAGTATTCTGCTTTGACCAAGAAGTGAGACTAAATATTTTTGGAATGTCACAATGTATCTGTAACTGTGAGTGTCTGTAGCCTGAGGTGGACACTTCAACATACCTTAAGTTCCCATACTCCTAAATCGTAATAGTAAAAAAATCTCCAGTGCACCTATTTAAATGTGAGTCCACTCTGTGGCCGAATTTGTACACGAGAAAATTATACCGTAAAACCGAATAGCTTCGCTTCATATTCCCCTTTTAAATCACCGTTTAAACATTGCAACAAACATGACGTAATCCCACCGCATTCAATTAAATCCGACCCTCGTTTTTGCTACGCTGTTTTCACAATGTTTCGAATTTACCAATAAAAATATTGTCATCCGCGCCCACGTTGCAGCGAGTATTAAAAACGCATACAGCGCCACCAGCCAGCTAAAATTTTACATCGCACCGCATCATAAAATCAACAGGCAATCTCCGACAGAATTGCAACCTGACCCCGCTTTTCCGCCATAAACAAACGGCAAAAGTTCAAATTAAAAAGTGTCAGTGGCAGGGCTAGTTTTTTCCGGCAAAGCGACGGTGTCGATTGCAATACATGCGAACTTTTGGACTCTTTGTTAACCCGCCGAATCGGTGTCAGCGGTCGCTGCGTGCCGGTGAACGATCAGAATAATATTCGTTTGGTGTCCGGCCGGATACGATATTTTTTTATGTTCAAAAATTTCGTGTTTTTGGGCTGTGTTCATCCAAAAATGCACGAGACGGTGTTAATAAAAACAAATTAATATCAGTCAGCAATGTATACCTAATTAAACATTGCTTCAATACCCAAAGTAAGAAGCTTGAGTACCTACTTGTGTAGCAAAACCACGAAGGTATCACAAACATGTAATGCATGCATGTGGGGATTGTAAGGGAGCGGCCTATCATCTTTTCTCTCCAAGCCAGTGAGGTACACCTGCCCGTGGTGCATCCTGCCGAACAACAAACGAGGCGCTGGCAACCGACTGGTGGCGGTATAACCAACACAAATGATAGCGTAGCTAAATACCACAGGCCGATGACGGGCAGCACCGTCACCGGAGCGAGAAGCTACGCCGGGGGAAGGACCTCCACTCTATAGAATACCGCAGCCAAATGACCTCTGGGTCATGTTTCTGCCGGTGAGTAAGGTTTGCGCAGCTCATGGGGGGTAAGGGTTGGGCCGAAATGGCAGTGGCAACTGACAGGTAACTGACCAGTTACTTGCCAGTTGTCACAGCGACTTGGACTTCTCTTTCGCTTTCCATCAGGCGTAGGGAAGCCATTATGTCGGGCTACTATGAAAAAAAAAGTGAAAAGATGACAGATTAGCTCCCTTAAATCCTCATTTATATCTCATACTATCACAGTATTGTTCAGCCCCAGTTAGTCCCAAACCCAACTAAAGCGACATTAACTTTGCTCCTACGATTCCCCGTATTCCATTATTTCAATGCACCGTGTCTCTTGTGTATTTGTGCATTTGCAGATTACATTTCGCTTTTAAGCCCATTCTTCATTGTACTGGGAGGTATTTCATAATATTTATTTGAAATCCCCTCGGCGCTTACGTTTCAGCTGTTTGTCTTGAGTCTCTGAAGGCGAATCAAGAGAATGCGCTCAAATGGGACCATTGACTCGTTACTTTGGTAGATTTTTAACCTCCGATGCAAAAAGAGGAGTGTTATGAATTTGATGCGTTTGTCTGTATGTACATGTGTATCTGTTTGTGGCATAGGAACTCCCGAACGGGTGAGCGTTTTTTTTATTTGAAAGGTCTTTTAGGTCTGATTAGACAAACATTTTTAATATCTTTTGTGTATAGGGACTATTACTAATAACCATGTCTAATTTATCGTAGATATTTGAGTGTTCGATATTTCGGCACTGCTGCCAGCGCCATGATCACGGATAAGTAAGTAATAATAACACAACAAATGGCGCAACATTGTCAGGGACAAGGTGATTCAGCGGGGGAATCATGACCCTCAGTAATGAGGAGCACGACGCGAGAAGAAGAAGAAGAAGTAATAATACCAACCCATAAGGGCAGAGAACTTTATATCTCACGTTATCATAGCTTCTATCAAACCAAAGAGCCCTATCTTCTGCCTTTGGCATCCAGTCTGCCACTGTTCTCAAATACACCAGGCTTCACTTATACATGACATTAATAAAATTTGACAGAAAGATTGCTAACCAATCAACTTCAAAACCATACTTCCCAATGATTACGCGAAGTTGACACATTCACTGCAGAGTATACAACGATGTCAAATAATGCATCCCCATTCTTTTCATCACTCTCACCGAACAAGTTTGTCACAGATAGAGCACCCATTTAATAGGAAACAAAAGAACTCGATGACATGATTCGAAAAGTGGTGTTCATCGAAATAACAAAAGCGATTCGATGCTGATTTTCATGAGTCGCTATTTTACAGCTTTGCGAACACTGCCGATGCATTTTGATGCACAGAGCTCCGCATTTTGTTTTGGTCTAGAATAATAGGTGCGGCCGGTTCGTTTGCATCTGAAATGTTTTTGTACGGCACCGAAATAGCGCGTGGGGTCGGCATCTTTTACACGTGACGATTTTAGCAGACTTAACTTAAAAGATAGAGGATGGAGGACGCAGAGTTAGTTAGTTAGAGCTTAATTTTATTTCTGCGTGGAACACAGCTCTCATTTTTAAAGATCTCATCTTAGATGGCGTAGAGACCCAAAATGAGAAAAATCGGTCATCACTGAAACGATTTCACTAAAAGCTCAGATAGAGGCGCTCGATCAATTGCCAAAGCCCTATTTTTGTATTGCCCGAAATGCAGTTGACGTCACATACACCTGGAAGATATTCAACTAAATACAAACAAACGTGGCATCTCCCAGTGGTTTACCGTAGCAAGGAAAATAGGTTCAGGGTTACACTGATGGATCGGACCTGGCCTGCGACGGTGGTGCTCCTCTCTAAAGCATGTCTCTTCTGGTTTGCTGTTCGGCGTGTGGTGAGACTTGCTCACTAGCAGGGATTACGTCCGGGACTGGGAGTGCAATTAGAGTGGCGGAGCACTGAGCACAGCAGGTGTGATTTTTTATTTGCCATCGACACACAAAGAAAAAGAAGAAGTGGGATGAGATTAGGTACCTATTGTCTATAATATGTATTTTGATTGATGTAGGTTTTGCGTTTTGTTTTTGTTTTATATTGTGTACTGATGGATTTATACTTTAATATCTGTGCTTGTGTTGTATTACTGAAGTAATCATATCATGTCCTGTGCTTAGGGTCCCCAAGATACAGGGTTTCCTAGTTTGGAGCCCATTGCTAAAATCTTAATTTTGTATTGTAAATGTGTCTTTTGGCAATAAAGTTTTATTATTATTATTTACATCGAACAACTAGGAAGGAATACAGTGCCTATTCTATGTACGAGATGTGCTACAAGAAAGGTATTTTTACAACTAGGTATATTTCTAAACATTCCACATCCAAAAATCGCACTATGTAAAGGATCTTATTTCTAGTAGAAAAGCGGTTATTTTGAGTGTCAAATGTTTTAGCGTTCTCGCTGCGGCGTCGGAGGTTAAAGGATTCGTACATTTTTTAAAGGGTACAAAGTGGCTGCGTTAGCGTTCATTCCTATTGTGTTTTTGGGCTGTTACTTTCTGGGTAAAAAAATATTCGAAAAGATTCTTTCTATTCTTTTAGAAATGTACGTGTGTCGGTAAATGTTATAATCCTGTGGGATTCAAATCAAACGTATATTTATGCACTCTTGTTTAAACATCTCAAATCAATCAATCCTTTACCGTTTTTATATTATTAGGAATTTTTTTTATAAATATGATATAATTATACAAATACAAAATTGTTTATTCCTTAAGAATAGTTTTATTTCTTCATACTTTTTTCAAATGCACAAATCTTCAAAGCTATTGATTATGTTGTGTTATTGTAAAAAAAAAATGTCCTTTGTATTGATTGTATGCTAGCATAATTATATCATACTAGCTGTGCTCGCGACTTCGTCAGCGTGGAATAGTTATTTTTTCCCCGTTTTTTTTACATTTTCCATTATTTCTTCGCTCCTAATAGTTGCAGCGTGATGTTATATAGCCTAAAGCCTTCCTCGATAAATGGTCTATTCAACGCAAAAAGAATTTTTCAATTCGGACCAGTAGTTCCTGAGATTAGCGCGTTCAAACAAACAAACTCTTCAGCTTTATAATATTAGTTAAGATTTTGTTAAAAGCAAAGTCAGAAGCTAAATCAATAAATTGGTTCCAAAAACCTTATAAAATTTCTTCAAAGAAACCTTACAGTCTCATACGAACTTACTTCGGAAATAGCTTCTTAATTATGTAGTTCTCGTTAAAAGTAATTCGTTATCGGAACACATATTTTTCGACCGAAATTAATTTTCGGGAAAAAGACTGCGCTCAATCATATTAGCCCGAAAATAGAATGTGTTCTTGGCGACTTTTTACCTTCTGGACAAAAAGGAAATCCTCTTATCTGGAATAAATAAATAAATAACCCAAGACATGCCACGCTGGGCCACTCAGCGCCATCTAGCCCCAAACTAAGCCGAAGCTTGTACTATGGGTATTAGACAACTGATAAACTTACTTATATACATTTTTTTTTGTAAATAAATACATATTATACATAGAAAACACCCAGACCAATACAAACAGACATGTTCATGCACACAAATGTTTTGTACTGTGTGGGGATCGAACCCACGACCCTTGGCTCAGAAGACAGTGGTCACTACCAATTGAGCCACAAAGCCAGTCCAATACTTTTATAACGAGAGATTGGAATTCTTGTGGTGTAAGTGGTAAATCTAAATTATTTCACTTTTAACATTATTACAGTCGTTAAATTAGTAGTAGTTTTGCATTGGGTTACCTATCTCCTTAGTGAAACTGGTTTCATGTACCTGAAGGTTGTCTGGAAGAGACATCGTTATAAGCGATAAAACCGTCTAAATTGTACTTTGTTTTTTCTCTACTGTGCTTTCTGTAATTTCTTTGTTTTTGCTTAATATAGAGTTTCTATCTATCTATATTCTATCTCAATTTCCAAGCCATTCTCACCTGTCCATGCATCCTGCCGAATTACAAACGAGACTCTGGCAACCGACTGGTGGCGGTATAGCCATCATAATTCAAGGCGTAGCTAAAAACCACAGACCGATGACGGGCAGCAGCGTCATCAGAGCGAGGAGCTACGACACGTGTGACGATTATGAGCAAAGCCTCGATGTAATTAAAAACGTACGAACACTGATTATAGAATAAATCATCATCATCATCATCAGCATATTACAGTCCACTGCTGGACATAGGCCTCTACAGTTGTTCGCCACTTAGAGCAAACATCTGGAGTATATACCCATAATCGCCACGCTGGGCAGGCGGGTTGGCGGTCGCAGGGCGTAGCTTCTTGCTCCGGTGACGCCCGTCACCGGTCTTTAGTATTTAGCTACGCCTTCAATTGTGATGGTTATACCGCCACCAGTCGGTTGCCAGCGCCTCGTTTGTTATTCGGCAGGATGCACCACGGGCAGGTGAGGTTGGCTTGGAGCGAAAAGATGATAGGCCGCTCCCTTACATCCCACATACATAGCATCCCACATCGCATAGAATAAATGATTTTACAAAATTATGGTCAACATTTTCCCCTCATTTTAAATTAGTAGATTTTTTTTATACCACTGTGTGGCAAACAAGCGTAGGCTAGCGTGGGCCCGCCTGATGTTCAGCGGTTACCGCTGCCTACCTGCGACACCAGGGGTATCACACGCGCGTTGCCGACCCCTTAAAAACCTCTTCACAACCTTTTTGAAGGACCCCATACTGTAGTCTCGGGGAGAGCCTCGGCGGGGAGCTCATTTCAAAGCCTGAGTGTGCGCGGCAAGAAGTTTCTGTTGAAACGTACCGTACGTGACCACCCAGGTTCTAGGGTATGAGGCTGAATCCCCTGTCGACGGCGAGCGGTGCGGTGGTAAAATGTCGCCGTTGGCATCATCTCAAACAACTCCTTGGAACACTCCCCATTGTACAAATCGATTCTACTCTCGATTCTAAACGAAATTCAAATTTTATGCTTTGTCATTAACTCCTTGTAGACCTATACATACGTGGAAACAAATTGACATGATTTCTCACCATGTTTGGTGAGCGTCCGATGACTGCGTCGCTCGCAACGGTTGCAGTGATTGATTCGTATAATATATTTCTACAATTCGTAGCAGCTGGTGTAGAAGCGATTTTTTTTCGTCAGGGCTATTAAAATGACCGATGAGCTTTGTAGACGCGGGCTAACTGAAAAAAGTATTAGTATTGAGATCAGTACAAGCTGGCTGAAAATAAACGGGGATGGTTGATCAATTGAAGCAAATCATTTTGCCTTACAGTACGCTTTATAATAAGACTGTTGTTTATCCCGAAAGTAAAGGAGCGACATATAATATTTTCGCTCCAAGACACCCTTTGCCCTTGCTACATCCTGCCGTATAACAAACGAGGCTCTGGCACCCGACTGACGGCGGTATAATAATCACGATTGAAGGCGAAGCTAACTACCACAGACCGATGGGGAGCAGCAGCGTCGTCCTGCGATCGCCAACCCGAATGCCAGTGGGGCAAATATGGGTGAAGCCTCTAGGTGTTTGCCCAAAGTGGCGAACAGCTGGAGAGGCCTATGTTCAGCAGTGGACTGCGACGATGATGGCTGTTTTAAAAAAAAAATCTTAACTATCTACAAACTTTCGGTACATATTTTTAGTACTATCTTGTTCAACCGTTTATTTCTTATTTCGACAACTCACGCCTATAAAATAGGTAATGAAGTATTTTTACGTCCTTGGACATTACATTAATTATTTAAGTATCTTGATTTAAAAGAATCGTAAGCTCTTCTGCTTTTACCAATAATTTTAAATAATACTTATGTTACCAAAAGCTTACAGTTGAATAGTCCCCAGTCAGTCGAGACAAAATCTGTAAATTACATTCAACAAAATTGACTTAAGTACCGGCCCCTGATTCGATTCATTCCAAAGATTACTCCTGACAATAGCACGAAATTAGAGGATGCCGGCCAAAAAGGCCCACAACACAATATTTCCTAAGTGTATTTCCACTAAAAACGTAATCAAACTACAGAAAGGAACCGTAAATGGGGGGGAGACGTATAACAATACCAACTCTAATTTTATTTGGAACGTATTGACAAAGGGATGACCCGAAAAAGGGGATTCCCGGTCGAAAAAACAACTCAAGATAGTGTTTTTCGCGCATTAAAAATTTCATCTTAATTTTGCGAATGGGTTTTTTCCACTTTTTCCAGCTGCAACCTAGTTTGAAATTCTACGTTTTCAACTGGACAGTTCGTATGTTTTCGGAAAAAGTTAGTGTTCATGCATAATCAACAACAACGGGTACTGTATTTTTTTGTGCTGGTAATAAAATTTGCTGGCGTCAAAGGGGTGGTCATTGCAAAATGGAGGGAAATAGAAAAATATCCTGACTAGATTTTTAGCTACAGCGCAAACTGTTTAAGGATAACACATCTAAACTTCGATAGTATGATTTAATGATACTGAACGCTACCTCTGGTCCTGGTCCTGGTCGGAGATTCGATGCCCGCACAGTACAAACATTAAAATGTGTGTGCATACATGTCTGTTTGTACTTGTCTGGGTGTTAGCTATATTGACGACTAGTTTGGTTCAGTGATACTGAGCTGCCTCAGACACATTAGTCGTGAGTTCAATCCCCGCACAGTACAAACATTTGAGTGCATGAACATGTCTGTTTGCATTAGTAGCTATGTAGGGGCATAAATAATACGTTTTATTTACAAAAAAAAGTATGTAGGTAATTTTATCAGTTGTCTAGTACCCATACAAGTTTTGGCATAATTTATTGAGAACATGATTAAAGAGGTAACTCAGCTATTAAATTAGAACCTAGAACTATGAACGAGTCAAAATAGGTGCAATATGGAATTTATTCCTTCTTTTATATAGATGGAAAACGACATTTGGACACATCTATGAAGAGATCAGGCGCAGAGCCAACTGCTCACTCAAACCGAGCTCATGCCAAAAATCATTTACCACAAAATCAAAGAAATAATAAACTGTTGACCTATTTGCGTACTTTTAAATTGCCAACATCAATATTATTACGGTCCCTCAAAGCGGCCTGACCATAATGAGGCTCACTTTTCCTTGTGCCCCACAAAAAAAAAGTAATTTACCATAAAATTCTTAACGTTTTCCTGGTCTCTCATTAATTGAGGAGAGATGAGAACAGTACAATCGAATTATCAGATCGGGAGGGGATGTCCAACTGTCTTGCATTTGGGTCGTAAAAGTTTTATGTACTTCGCGATTCCGGCGAGTTTGGTGAAAGCCAATTTTTAAAGTGTTTTGCGATTACCTTACGTGTAAGCTACCATTCACATCAGCCATTGTCACCAATGTTTATTCGTAAGGTAACTGATAACATCATGAATCGCCGTCCTAAGGTCATCATCATCATCGTCATTATCATCATCATCAGTCCACTGCTGGACATAGGCCACTCCAGGTGTTTTCCACCTTGAACAAACACCTGGAGGATTGACCCGTAATCGCCACGTTGAGCGGGCGGGTTGGCGATCGCAGGGCGTAGCTTCTCGCTCCAGTGGCGCTGCTGCCCGTCATCGGCCTGTGGCATTTAGCTACACCTACAATCGTTATGGTTATACGGTAGTATACCACCAGTCGGTTGACAGAACTTTAACTGTTATTCAGCAGGATGGACCACGGGCAGGTGAGGATGGCTTGGAGAGAATAGATGATGTGTCGCTTCCTTTGGTTACTAGTGTCCAAAGCCGTATTTGCATTTAAACTGATACGTTTTTGGTTTTGTTTTTTATAGTAACTCGACACTGACTTCCCTACGCCTGATGAAAATTGAAAGATAAGCCCAAGTCACTGTGACAACGGGCAAGTAACTGATCAGTTACCTGTCAGTTGCCACCGCCTTGCCGGCCCAACCATAATCCCCCAAGAGCTACGGAAACCCTACTCACCGGCAGAAACACGGCCCGGAGGTCATTTGGCTGCTGTATTCTATAGGGTGGAGGTCTTTCCCCGGACGGGTGTCTCAGTTCAAGCGAAAATTTTCTATGCCCTACCTTACTTACAAACTTGATCGTAAGCTATACCGACCTGGTGGATTGTTCCCGAATAATAATGTTGTTACCTTATCGATGGATTATGCACGTACCCGCAATAAAGTAGTAGTTAAGTTTCTCATTGTAAGTGTATGATTTTTTAATGAGGAAATAAATATTCTTTAAACCTAAGCTCACGCATCCGTTATACTGTGTACCGGTTGATGTGAATTCTACCTAAAGCTAAGATATGAGTATAGAAGTGGGGTCACATTGATCTCTATGGATAGCGTTAGTATTTATATTAGGGAATTTGCTCAATTGGTATATTTCGTGGTGTATCAAGGTAAACGTTTTGCCTACACGTACCTTACATTGCTCCGGTCTCAGAAAGAAATAGCTTAAGCACTTGTTATAGGTATCATAACAACTAAAGTACCACAAAAGTAACCCAGAAACAAACCAAACACAAAATAATGTTCATTACACGAATGTGTATCCCGGCTAAGCATCGAATCCATTACCCTAGTTTTAGAAGGTAGGGGTCACCAATTGTGCCAATGGGTCACCAATTGAGTTCTGGTTCCATTTCCTAGTCGAATGAATTCATCTACTAAAATTTTCTTAAATTACCTGGGTGTTAAAGACGCTCTTAACGCTTATGCCGCCAAAATCGTATAACAAGAAGAGAAATCATCTAAAAACAAAACCATGAATAACTTTTTGGTATGACTCGAACCTGTGAACTCTTGATCTTTAGACAACACTACCGACCGCCAAGCTGTGCACAGCACTGTTCACATAACGAATTTCATCATCACTGATCTGACGCAATGCGCAATCTCCGCGACACCATTACCAACGTATATCGCAATAATGTCAAAGAAAATCCAAAACATTCGCTGTTTACAATTGCTTTTAAAGCCCGTAAAATAAACAGGCATGTAAAAATACAGCGAAGTGCAGTTAAATAATCGAAATGAAACGCATAAAATGCCGCTACTGCTCCGAACTATGCGGATTTCTAATAAAAGTCGGCGGAATGCCCCATAAATTGGGACTATAAAATAAAATAACTATTTGCCCAGTAAGGCAATAGTTGATAGTAATACTGCAATTTGGTCATCAAAGTTGTACAATGGGATGGCAATTATAGCGTTTGAACGGACTCGATCGGCGTGGCTGGCGAGCCTCGTTTGGTTGGGTAAACGGTTTGGTGGATGTTTTTTTTTTATATTAGTTATTTTTATGCATTGTTAGACAAGTTTTTTTGACGGGGTTTTTCGGTCGTTACAGAGTTTGTTTCTACTGCACGCGCGATTCCAATATTTATTTAATAACATTGCAGATTCATTTTTGGGGGCTTTTAGATTAGATAATTTTTTTTTTTTATGCAAGAGGCTGCAGACGAACCAATGTGATGCCTGATGGCAAGCAGTCAACACCGTCCATGGACACCCGCAACTCAGATCGAGTTCTGGGTACATTACATAGAGGGTCGCTAAACGCGATAAGACTGCCTAAATTTTATACTTTCCTTGTTGAAAGTAAATCTTTATGGTGTACAATAAAATGTATCTGTCTATCTATCTATAGAGTCACAGGTAAAACCTAGTTCACAAAAAACCGGCCAAGTACGAGTCGGATTTTTTTTTATCTACACTAATATTATAAAGAGGAAAACTTTGTTTGTTTGGTTGTAATGAATAGGCTCAAAAACTACTGGACCGTTTTTAAAAATTCTTTCACCATTCGAAAGCTACATTATCCACGAGTAACATAGGCACAATTTTATTTTGGAAAAAAAAACGAAGTCGCGGGCGGAAAGGTAGTTCACTATATAAAAGATGGAAGTTGTCAAACTTACATCTAAGTTAAAAGTCTGTAGGCAATCCAATTTCAGGTCAAGACGGGATTAGTGTGGATGTGATTGCAAAGTTTTTGAAGAGAGAGTCGACAGTTGCGGTTTGAGGTTCCCAACTCCCATTTTGGGGATTAATTCGTTATTATAACTTCGGGATAGCGTTGAAAGTACTCCAAGCAATTTGTGCAAACATACTCAGTATTGTATATACGTATAATGTACCTATAAAAGTTTAGTATCGTGGGTTCGATTCCCGCACAGTACAAATATTTATGTTCATGAACATGTCTGTTTGGTCTGGGTGTTTAATTAGTATGATATGTATTTATTTTCAAAAATAAAGTATGTAAGTAAGTTTATCAGTTGTCTTGTACCAACAGTACAAACTTCGGCTTTGTTTGGGGCTAGATGGCGATGTGTGGCCCAGCGTGGCATGTCTTGGGTTAATTATTATTAATATTAATTTATTAAACTATTGATAAACTTAAATAGTTGACATTTGTACATAAATACAAATTATAAACATACCAATACATATCGGTCTGGGTGTTATCACCCAGACCAATATGTATTGGTATGTATACACATACACGTACACATACGTGTATAGGTATACAATGTACACAAAATACAATTGGTGAATGACCATGTGTAGGTAGGTACCTACACACAAATGTTTGTACTGTACGGGGTCATTCACACAAATGTTTGTACTGTACGGGGATCGAGCCCCGATCAAATCGAATGACAAAACGTACCTACTGAATCCTTTCACACAACAGACACCAATACTGATTTGAGACACTCCGTTCCCTTTGTACCGTAACTGTTCGCATTGAACTGGTACTCTAAATGAGAGAGCGGCGGGGTACAGCCACGCAAGTCAACTGGCCGGTCTGAACGCACCCGCAGTTAGAGTTAGGTGAATGGATTGATACGTAGTCTGCAATTTAGTCACTGTTCTGTCGCTGACTTTGTCATTTACCGTTTTGGTGCACAAAGGGAACTGTGGGTCAATTCGTAAATAATGTATAAGGCTAACTGTGGTCCCATTCGGCTTGTGTTCGGCTGATCAGTGCTCTATTGTCGCACGGCTAGTCGGTTCTGTGTAATTCAAAAACCGCACCTCGTCTGACAATCAGCGCATTCGGTCTTGATTGTTTGATCTGTCATTCGATAGGATTATCATCTTCATTTAAGCTCGTATTCACCTACTATTGAGTACAGGAGTGTGATATTATTCGCCGTTTACGTCATTTATTGCAACATTTACACATTAACACGACCTTTAACATCATTATCATCAGCTTATTGCAATCCACTGCAGGACACAGGCCTCCTTAAAACAAAGGTTGGTTAGTTTTGGTATTAGAAAACGTTATGTTACTTAAATATACAGAATCTCTACTTAGAAACGTATGTATATCTTACAATAATTTCGTCTATGCGATAGCGTACTTTACAATTATTAATATATTATATTAAGACTGATAGAAAGCATTATTAGATCAAATAGTTCCTGAGAACCCTAGCACTTTACTCACTAGTTCTACTCAACAAGCCTTCACACTCAATACAGTTTCATGCTGATCCGTTTTCCCCCTTTTTTGAATTCGGTTAAAAACAACCAAACATTCACCGCCTTGAGTGCGCTTAAATTAAGCAAACTCGCGTCCTCAAAAGAACTTTGTACACTTGCCAAAGACTAGTCCTGCGATATGCAGAGATACGTAGCCGAAAGCTCCAGTTCTCTTTCCTGTAACTACATCAAACTTCACACTTGAAGCACTCACAAAGGGATCCACCGCCGAAATATTCACAAACAACCCATACGAGGTTATCCCCACACAGGATTCCAGCGCGAATTAGTACGCGCAAAACTAAGCTCGTGTGATTCTTATTCCGACGGCGTAGATGACAATTTGCTTTGTGTGTGTGATCTGGCTTCTGGTCTGAGCTGGAGCTTGAATATTAAATTACGCAATAGTTGGACTTGCCCACATTTTGTGTGTGAGCAGTGAAATGTTGCTTTTTAGCGTTGGTGAAAGTTGGTCGTTGTCTTTTTGTCTGGTACAATCAGACGAAAATTTGGTGTACCTTACTGAAGTTAGGCACATACATTTTTTGTACTGTCTGAACGGTGGTCTGTACTGACACTGGTACTGTCAGCATCAGATATATGTGAGCACGTAAGCTACTCAATTAAATCTACACCATGATGAACAGGCAAAAATGTCTACGAACCGGAAACATGACAGATAGATAGATATCTATATCAATGACTGGCTCGGTGGCTCAATTGGTAGTGCCCCCTGCCTTCTGAACCAAGGGTCGTGGGTTCGATTCCCACCCGGGACAAACATTCGTGTGATGAACACTTGTGTTTGTCCCGTGTCTGGGTGATTATATTTGTATTTAAGTATTTATTTGTGGTACCTTCGTTGTTTTGATACCCATGACACAAGTGCTTAAGCTACTTAGTTTGGGATCGGAGCAATGTATGTGATGTTGTCTAATATTTATTTATTTATTTTATCTATCTAGATATTCTTTATTGCATAAAATACAGACATCAGGTACAATCTAGGCAGTCTTATCGCTAGTAAGCGATCACTTCCAGACAACCTTCAAGAGGAAGTGTAGATTTCTGAAGAGAGGGGCAGCATAATGTATTAATTTAATCTAAAAAAGCAGCTGATTTCAAATAGAAGTAAGCATACGAATTTTTATTACTCAACAACGAAGGAAGGAAACCTAAGCAAAATAACCTTATAGGAGAAAAGAAGTTCATTCTTCTTCAAATACTATGGCTATTATGGGATACATTGATGATCAAGGATTCAGGGTTGATTTATGACATCAACGATTCAAAAACTAAAAACAAACTTTGATGTTCACAACAGCACAAACAAACTGCAACGTTCAGTTACCAGAAAAAATATCCGCCATATTTCGCTATGTTGTAGGTAGCTGCTAAAAAAATGTGTCGACATCTAGTAACACCTGCGCTCCGCAATCAGAGCGGAAACTAACAATCGCCATGTTTGCCTCAGCTGTTGTCTTAGCCTATACGAAATACCAGCTCACTGAATGTTGTCTCGGCCTTTTTATCAACTAGACCAGTCCAAAATTGTTTCGTGTCAAATCAAAAATATCTTTATTTATATAGACCACACAGCGTCGTCTAGCCCCAAACTAAGCCGAAGCTTAAACTAGGTACACTAAACAATAATAAACTTACTTTGATACTTTTTTATAAATAAATACATAATAGGTATTGTAAGGCGCAGCGTAATTGTAAGCTTTTAGTTATTAAAAAAAAAAGAAACATTAAAATGTTATGTCTATGTAGTATGTAAGTGGTATACTCTGTACATGATTTATTTTTGAATAAACTTTATTATTATTATTACAAAGCAGACAATACAGTCATGTTCATTCACACAATATTTGTACTGTGCGGGAATCGAACCCTCGGTTCAAAAGGCGGAGGTTACTACTAAATGTGACTGGCTCGGTGGCTCAATTGGTAGTAACCTCTGCCTTCTGAGCCAAGGGTCGTCGGTTATTTAAGTAAGTTTTATCAGAACAGTTGTCTAGTACCCACAGTACAAGCTTCGGCTTAGTTTGGGGCTAGATGGCGCTGTGTAGCCCAGCGTGGCATGTCTTGGGTTATTTATTATTATGAATGAGCCATCGAGCCAATCAATTACGAGTAGTACATTTATTCAAAGAGCAAGACCATTATGACTTGTACGAATCGATAGGTTGTATAGAGTCCCAGTTAACAGGTTGATAAAGACAGCGACTAGCTTGTTACCGGCAAGAGACTGTCGATATTCGTAGCACCTGCCCCGCAATCAGCGCTACGGCTGCTACGGCGCGGCGACACTAACAAGCGCCGTGTTTGTAGCGCGTCGAGTTTGTACCGCCTAAATACGTACCGTTCGCTACAAATACGAGTACGTTTAGAAAATTTAACTAGTGCCATAGATTTTTCTTTATTTACGTCACTAGCACCAAAAGTATTATTGCGTAATGGTTTCTCTTTCCAAACGAATCACCTGTATGTTGCTACGGCTATTCCGGCCTATAAGGCATAAGGAGGCACAAAAACGAACAGTTATACAGTAATTCCTTACTCATCCAAGCAGGACCGTTAAAATGGGTACAATTCAAGTTAACTTGATCTGTCGTATCGCTAGTGTACAAATTTGTACCATTGGATACTGAGATTGATACATCGTATATTGGTGTAACTTGCTTGTCAAAGATGTACAGAGCTATATCCAGTTAACAGGCTGATAAAGACAGCGACTAGCTTGTTAACGGCAAGAGACAGTCGATATTCGTAGCACCTGCCCCGCAATCAGCGCTACGGCTGCTACGGCGCGACGACACTAACAAGAGCCGTGTTTGTAGCGCGTCGAGTTTGTACCGCCTTAGTATGTACCGTCGCATTCCAAAACGCGTAAAATGTTATTTTGTCTGTAAAACAATTTTATTTTGGTTACGTCACTGGTATTTCACTACATTTTTTTATAGTAGCGTTGGTTTCCAATACGTCTGTTAGGAAGCAAAGGAATAACTCAAGTCGCTGTAATAATGGAACCTCAAGTCACTGTGACTAAACCAGTCGCTTGTCAGTTGCCACGATCAGGCTGGCCCCATTACACGCATCATCAAGCCCTGTTCGAAGGATGCCTTACCAAAGGACATAATGTGCTGGCTATGAGTTTTACATCTTAATGATGTACCATAACAAACAATTATAAAGTCAGACTTTATACGCTACTGCTGGCCACGCGGACGAAGTCGCGGGGAAGATTCAGCCCCTATTTTATCCCCTTGGGGATAGAATTGATTAAAATCCATTATTAGCTGATGCCTACGTCATAACATCTACTTGCATGCCAAATTTCAGCCCGATCCGTCCAGTCGTTTTGGCTGTGCCTTGATAGGTCACTATATCAGTTAGTCACCTTTGAGTAACATAATATTTAGATTTATGTACATTACAAGTTCAGTAAAAACTTTGTATCGCTAATGTTTCATTTAGGACACAATAAACAGCTCCGTTCAGCTACGATTTTGTTGAAGGTAAGTCAGTCGATATTCGTAGCACCTGCGCTCCGCAATCAGTGCTACGACTGCTACGAGTGCTACGGGCCGCACGAAACTAACAAGTTCTGTGTTTGTCCCCTGCGTCTAGTTTCGTCACCTTATCCATCCCGTTGTATATATGTCGCAGGCAAATTCTATAATTCGCTCGTATGCAAACGGCGTCGGCAGTTTAGAAAGATAAATATGTGTTATAAAATGCCGAAGGCAAATTGTCATCGCATCAACGTCAACTTGGTTTGTGTATTAGGGTAACCATGATAATAGAAATGAAACAGGGTTTTTAAAAATTTTATTTAGGTATTTAAGTTTAATAATAGAATATTATTAAATTATTGACTACATAAAATAAATTCGTCGATTAAATAAGCATGAAATTTAAACCGTAACCAAACAAAACCTGCACTAAATGGTACCGTGTGAGAACATATTCTCCCTAATCTTAGGATACTTACACATACATAGTAAACTTACCAAGAATTACCTATTAATTAAATAAGACATTCAGTGGTAATAACAAAAATAAATTCGACAATGTTTCTTTGTTTCACTTATTCTGCTAAGCTTAAACAAGCATAAAACTATCAGCGGAACAATGTATTTACAAAAATCAAAATACAAAGCATTTTATTGCAATTTTCAGTTCCACTTTACCAGTTTCCATGGACACCCTAGCGTTTTCACGTGCTGGATAACCTCGATTTTTTTTTGTTTTTTTACCACGGTGTTTTTGGAGCCCCCTTTGTGATTAGTTTAATTTCAATAGTTTCCTATAATACTATAATACTTAAAATCTATTTGAAACCGCCGATATTAGACATATTTTTAATATTTTTTTTCTTCCACACTTTCACTGTTGACCGCCATATTGGTTTTGGCGACTAGTAGCGCCACGCGCGGTTCAATTTGGTACTAATTCGAACGATATGCCGAGGCAGCTTGTAATCGGCTGTAATATCGTAGCTCGGCATATTAGAAAATGAACGACATCTTACATACGGCGTACGGCATTTTATATAACGAATTTGTCTTTGTTAACTGCCGACGCCGTTTGTATACGGGCGAATTATAGTATTTGCCTGCGACATATAAATAAGTACATATCAGACAACATTACAAACATTGCTCCGATTCTTACTTTTTTTTTGATCGGAACAAACAAAAATGAGTATTAATCATTTGTGCTATAAGTATCAGAACCACGAAGGTACCACAAATATATACTTAAATACAAATATAAACACCCAGACACGGAACAAACACAAATGTTCATTCCACAAATATTTGTCCCGGGTGGGGATCGAGCCTACGATCCTTAGTTCAGTAAGCAGGGCTCACTACCAATTGAGCTACCGGACCAGTCCAATAACGCATAACATGCTATGCTAGGCCACACAGCGCCATTTAGTCTCAAACTAAGCAATTATTTTGAATATGGGTACTAGACAACTGATACACTCACTAAAACTAGTTCTTTTTTTGTTAATAAATACATATCCATAATACAAACACCCAGACCAATACAAACATACATGTTCATGCCTACCCTAGAAAGATATCTCATACAGTAAAATAAGGTACCTACCTAGTGTCGAAAAGGGGAATTGCTTTAGAGTAGCTTTAACCTAGTATTTATTTAAATGTTTTCAGTATTCCGAAACATTACACCTTGAATCCCGGGAAGCCTTATCAAAACCTTATATTACAGAAACAAATTTTCTCCGACAAGGCTCATTTGTATTCGAATATTTTATTAAATTACAACCTATGTAGCTGATCTCATATGAAATGAATACTTCTAATATTATACTATTGTTCTTCATAACTCAAGACCTGTCACACTAGGTTACACAACGCTATCTAGTCCCAAACTAAAGCGAAGTTTGTTCAATAGGACTTCTTACTAAGAAATATGCCCCATTATTTCAAAGAGCTGATCCAATTTAATGATAGAGAGATAGATAAATTTCTTTATTGTACAAAAACAAACATTTATAGACAAGGTATTACAATCAACTAGTGGTACAATTAAAGCGGTCTTATCGCTAGTAAGCGATCTCTTCCAGACAACCTTCAGATAGAGGAAATGTGCTAATCTGAAGAGAGATGATGATCTATTTATTATTACATGCATAAATTATTGTATTGTTTATTTTGTTTCAGGTACAGGCAGATCGTGCTATAAATCTAAAACAAGGTAGGAGTATAGAAATTAGTGAGCCCCTTTTATATTGGACAACACAGCCCAGTGTCCAGTATTGAATATGTTTTTTCTTCTTTTATTCTATGCTTTGTTTTTAAAACTATCACAACGTGTCACTTTTTGTAAGCTTCGTGCACTACTGCAAAACTAGTGAAATGTTTGAATTTGAAAAAGAAGATTCAGCGATCTTCAAATACATTGCATCATCATCATCATCAACAACAGCCTATTGCAGTCCATTGCTGGAAATAGGCCTCTCCAGTTGTTCGCCACTTAGGGCAAACACCCTGAGGTTTTACCCATAATTGCCACGGTGAGCAAGCAGGTTCTCGATCGCAGGTTGTAGCTCCTCGCTCCTGTGACACTGCTGCCCGTCATCGGCCTGTGGAATTCACCTACGCCTTCAACCGTGATGGTTATACCGCCACCAGTCGGTTGCCAGAACCTCGTTTGTAAGATGCACTACGGGCAGGTGAGGGTGGCTTAGATTGAAAAGATTGGTCATTTCTTTTTTGTTCTACCTTGGTCCACTTAGTTTTTCACCTCAATAACAATGAATCAATTGTACTTTAAAGGCTTATTCGTTTATTAAGTTTGCAAACTTAGAAATAAAATACAAATGGCCAGCTTTAAACCGTCGGTTGTAATTCGTGAATCATTTTTCAAGCTTTGAGAAGATTAAAGGGTTCTTAAAAAGATTTAATCGGATTAAGTGAAATACTTCCTCGTTAAAAAGAATCGGGTTTGTACATTCCAGAAAGGGAAAGAGTTGATACAATACGGAAAGTCTTATGGAATTTGTATTGTCCGTTTGTATAAAGAGTAATCTTTTACTGTTCATTTCGTTAATTAATAGTTCTGAATAGATATTGGTTTGCTCAAGGCTTTCTCTGTCTTGTTTTATTCATTTTACTCGTATATCCGCACTTTGCAGGAAAGTTGTCTCCGATGGTACGGTCACATAAAGCGCAGGCCGTCAGACTACGTAGGAAATAGATGTCTCGACCTCACAGTCCAAGGCCCGAGAACACGCGGCAGACCCAAGAAGCGCTGGCTGGACGTCGTTAGAGCAGACATGGAGGAGAACAGTCTCAAACCGGAGGATGCCGAAGACCGGGCAAAGTGGAGGAGATTGTGTCGGAAAGCGGACCCTGGCACTAGGCCGGGAAAACGCTAGGGCGAAGAAGAAGAAGACTCGTATATCCGCACTAAGTTGTTTGGTCAATTTCAAACAATCTTAAAATTTCTTATCACTCATTTAGCTCACTACACACTTGATGTAATTATAAAAAAAATGTTTTTTGACGTTCGATGAATGAGAGCATTGTGAAGGTTTCTTCACAATGTTTTTCTTGCTTGTGCCACTTGTTATGAAATTTTAAGAGGGTGCGAAGTTGACCAACCTGAACTTAGTGCGGACATAATATTATACCCAAAAAAGATGTATGGGAGCGACCTGTCATGTTTTGCTCCAAACCATCCTCACCTGAGCCTGGTGCATCCTGCCGAATAACAAACGAGGCGCTGACAACCGACTGGTGGCGGTATAACCATCACGACTGAAGACGTAGCTAAACACCACAGGCCGATGACGGGCAGCAGCATCACCGGAGCAAGGAGCTACGCCCTGCGATCGCCAACCCGCCTGCCCAGCGTAGCGATTATGGGTATATCCTGCAGAAATTTGCCCTAGGTGGCGAAGAATTGGAGAGGCCTATGTCCAGCAGTGGACTGCAATAGGATGATGATGATTGTCCAAAGCTTATGGGTATAACCTCCAGTTTTGTCCAAAGCGGCGAACAACTGGAGATGCCTATGTTCAGCAGTGGACTGCGATAGGCTGATGATGAAGATGACCCAAAGAGAAGACCCAAGAAGGTTGTAAGTAAATATGAGCTTTGGACTTATCCTATACAGTATACTCGTAACTAAGTATATGTTGTACAGGATAAGTCTTTGCTGCGCTCTGTACAAGCGTAATGCGCCGGTATTAAGAGGAGTAAGCCCGCACGTGCCCGGCGGTCGACATCTCGACTCCTGAGATACAGTGAGCTTTGTGCTAATTCCAGTCAATGAGTACTTACTTAATAACATACCGGCTTTATTCAAACCACATACTTTTCGTTTGAAATGTATATTATTTAATGGTACTTCAGTTTAGCCTTTAAACAGTATAATTTTAACTCAGTTAAATAACCCAATTTTTCATCGGTCTTCTTAATGGGCCAGCACTTCGATCCATACAATATTACAGGCCTTATGATGTATTTATAATTATTATAATTTTTTTTTATAAAATGGGTAGCGCTTGACCTCAACTAGCCTGATGTTAAGCGATCTTGAAGCCTAAGATGAAGCGCACTTACCCAACAAAAACCGATTCACTCTAGCCTTGAAAATCTGAAAATTATATTTAAATCTTACCTTTCAGCTTCGAAGGTAGTCGTTCATCAGATGTTGTTCCAGTCACCTGTCGCCATTTCATGCAATGGAAGGAATAATGCTTTTCAGTCAGAAAGTGAAATAATAACTGCTTAAAAGAGGCAATCTACACTAATATTGTAAAGAGGGAAGATTTGTACCTATTTTTGTATGTTTTTAATGAATAGGCTCAAAAAGTATTGAGCCGATTTAAAAAATTCTTTCACCAATAGAATGCTACATTCTTCCAATTTGACATGGGCTACATTTCATTTTGAAAAAATTAGGGATCCTTGGTAAAATTTGAACAATATAATTGTCTACCCCGTGCGAAGCCAGGATGGGCTGCTAGTGTCATATAATATGAAAGGGTTAAATCGACTATACAAAACACAGTTAGATACGAGTATAACCAGTGCCTTTTGACTGTCGACGTTATCTCGGCAAAGCCCGCTATCACTCACGAGAGACAGTGACCGCAAGCTACGCAAGTGCTTAGTCCGCCCTAATGCCGGCACATATACACTATTAGCTAGCAGCATAACATAAATGTAGACGCCTATGGGAATGTAAGGGAGCGACCTATCACCTTTTCACTCCAAGCCATCCTCACCTGCCCGTGGTGCATCCTGCCGAACAACAAACGAGGCTCTGGCAAACCGACTGATGGCGGTAAAACCATCACGATAGAAGGCGTAGCTAAATATCACAGGCCGATGACGGGCAGCAGCGTCACCGAAGCAAGAGGCTACGCCCTGCGATCGCCAACCCGCCTGCCCAGCGTGGCGATTATGGGTATATCCTCCAGAAGTTTGCCCTAGGTGGCAAACCACTGGAGAGGTCTATGTCCAGCAGTGGACTGCAATAGGCTGATGATGATTATGGGGATGTAAGGGAGCGACCTATCACCTTTTCGCTCCAAGCCATCCTCACCTGCCCGTGGTGCATTCTGCCGAACAACAAACGAGGCTCTGGCAAATCGACTGGTCGGTACAAACAAAACGAGAACAATTAAGGACAGGAACGATTTGGGCATGTATGCAACAACAATGCAAAGCAAAGTAGTGGTTTGTCTACACTAATAATATAAACAGGAAAGATTTGATTGTTTCTTTGAATTGGATAGGCTCCGAAACTACTGGACCGATTTGCATAATTCTTTCACTGTCGGGAAGCTACGCTACCTCCGGTGAAAATAGGTTATGTCATTATTATATTCATATTTCCATTAAATAAGTTAGAGTTAGACTGATGTGTCGCCATATAATATCGGAGGCCAAGACTCACTTTGGGTCGCTGTGCCACCACAGTAAGTAGTAAGTAGACTGATGTGGGCTGATGATGATGATGATGATGATGAAGTTAGAGCTCTATGCTAAAACTCCTATGTGTAAAAAATTACCAAAAAGCTTTCTTACAAACTGACGTATATTCGAATCGTTACCATAGCAACCTAAACTGTTATGTCATGTAAATAAATAACTATAATAATGAAGTCGTACTTTTTTTGTTATTGAAATATAAATATATAACAATTGGCGTTTATTTGAAATAGCCAAAACAAAGCGAAACCGGTTCGCTAGTCATAAATAAACATCTTAAATTGTAAGAAAAACATTTCAGTCCAGGAAGTAAAAAACAAAAGGCAACCTTTTGATTCCTCCGGCCTTTTGGCTGACGTATCGATATTAGAGTGCAAACTCTATCCATAAACACAAACTACACCTGTCCCTGATTGTCGGACGCAGGTGTCAGCAATTTCTGTCGAGGCGTTTAAGGGTCATACTCCAGTGGAGCGAAGCGATGGCAAGAAGTGCAGAAGCTGACCAGAGAAATTGGGTAGTGAACTATCGGGTCATTTGAGATAACGGAAAAGTCTTTTTTTTTTTTAGTTAGCCTTTATTGTCCCACTGCTGAGCGAAGGCCTCCCCTAAGTCACTCCACAGCTCCCGATTGTGAGCCACCTTTTGCCAGTCTTGCAGATGGTTGTCTAAGTCATCACGCCATCTTTTCTTTGGCCTTTCTTTCATCAAGTCTTAAAGGTACTTATTTTAACGGATACTCTGGCCAAAATGATTTTTTTTTCATATATGTTTATATCGGTTATGGGTATTGGCCATGATACTGAAACTGAGCAATTAATGAATTAAACTGATTCTGTGTTTTATCTTTGACTTATTGTCCTATGTCCCCTGAATTGGGCAGAGGGCGTCCACAGTACGTCGCCATCCCGCACGGTCTTGAGCTTCGCGCTTCACTTCGCTCCAGGTTATTCTTATCGCCTTCGCTTCTGCAGCGACCGTACGCCGCCAGGTTTGCTTAGGGCGGCCACGTTTCCGTTTTCCTTGGGAATTCTAGTCTAGGGCTTGCCTCGGATTTTGGTCCCTTCGGAGCGTGTGGCCGATCCCGTTCCACTTACGGCGCTTGATCTGTTGGTCGATTGGAGCCTCTCCGCAGCGTTCCCATAGATCTACATTGAAGATGTGTTAAGTACAATGGAGTTATTTATAGCTCTACTTAGTGCCATCTATCATTCACTGCAGTGGAACTATAGCCTTTAAACGCGACTGTCGATGTATTTTGGAGCGTAGATAATTTGCGTCTAGCTATTTGTTCTCGAATTTGTTACTTTCGAGTTTAAAACATATAGAATGTCTGGATATTAATGAGCATATATCGTTCTTACCTTTAGATGTTTAGTAATGACCGGCATTGTTTTACGGACGAAACTTTAAAGAGAAAAACGATGTGCGTGTTTATTTTCGAACGTTTCATAAATTATTAATTACTAAGCGACCTAACAGCTATTCGTTGAATAATTATTACTTAAATCATTTTTTTTAAGAACCACACATAACGTTTATGTTAATTTCTCTACGCTTAATGGAAAGCCAGCCCAAGTCGCTTGATAACAGCCAGGTTACCAAACTAGTCACTTGTTAGTTGCCATCGCCTGCGCGTTTAAAGGATCACGAAGGAAGGAAGAGAAACACAAGGACGCGGCAAAGATATGAATTGCCAAATTTTTATGTACGCGAAGGAATCTTTTCTTTATAGTGAAACCAATTAAAAAAAAGTATTTGTAAATGTGCATGCACTTCCACTCACTTAATTCCAACTTAGCGCCAGGACTAACAGAATCCTTTGTACTAAGTTAATAAGTGCACGAAGGAGGCGCGCTTGTTTGCTATGCATGGGTGTAACTTAGTCTTAATACCATCTTACATCCTGCGCTTGCTTACTATCATCAGCCTATTGCAATCCACTGCTAGACATCTCCAGTTGTTCGCCACTTTTTACAAATACCTGGAGGTTTCACACATAAGCGCCACACTGGTCAGGAGGGTTGGCGATCGCAGGGCGTAGCTCCTCGCTCCGGTGACGCTACTGCCGTCATCGGCCTCTGGTACTTAGCTACGCCTTCAATCGTAATGGTTACACCGCCACCAGTCGGTTACCAGAGCCTCGGTTGTTAATCGGCAGGATGCATCACGGGCGAAGGTGGCTTTGAGTGAAAAAATGATAGGCTTTTACATACCAGTTAAAAACAAGTGCACTCGCACTCATTTGTTCCCAACTTAGCGCCACGAAAAGACTTACCCTTTGTGTTAAGCCGTTAATAAGTACACGAAGGAGGCGCGCTTGATTGCTTAGCGCGGGTGTAACTTAGCCGTAATACTCTCCTACATCCTGCACTGCTTACTGCAGCAATAACAAATTCAGCCTAACTTCCCGCTGAGGGAAATTCTTGTTTTAGCTATGAGGCAGGAAACCTAGATCTGTAATATGTATCTTATGTAGGTAGCACTAATGATCAGACTCCAGATCAGTAGGCCTACTCTTGAAACCAATCTCGATTTCAATCCTAACAAATTAAGTAATATTTAATCATAAATGAACGTATATTTAAATTTTCCTGTATTTGGTAGTTTACATTTTGGTACATTATGACCACCCCAAGTCATAGTTCATTCATTCTCTGTATATTATCTGTACTAGATCCTGCAGAAGATTTCGATCCCAATCCCATTTGGTTCAAGAGTACCTACCCAGAACATGACCGGGCGGTCAGTTAATCTTAGAAATTTATAATTTATGTTTTTAATGGGCCTTTCTTATTTAAATCATCATCATCAGCCTTTCGTCACTTGCAAATTCATAGTAGGTTCCTTGCCTACTGAAAAAATAATACGTACTAATAGTTTTTGACAATAACCCTTTTCAGTCAGGATTGTTAAAAACAATTTTGTTTTTTATTATAAAAAGTATAAAATTTCTCAATATAAATTTAAAATTAAGGTTCATTTTCAACCTTTCGTTTTCACAAATACTCGGAAAATTTCGTGTAAAGTTACAAAATGATTCTATTTTTTTGACATGCCAAACAGACAATTCAATTGTTTTTATTTATTTATTAAAATAAATTCACTGCCGGAACATTCGGCAATCTTATTTCCTCGAATTATCGATAACCCGTAGCTTATACTCGTACTACTCAAGGCTTACATATCAAACTTATTCAAGATCAAGCACAGACAAACACCCATACAAGCGACTTACGTCTAACGAAGTGAAGCGTTAGTTATAACGCGTTAAAATTACCCCGAAACTTCTGTAATAAACTTCGGAGTATGTATGTTCCGCGATTTTTCACGGTTTCAAAATCCGGCTACCCTGCATGTCTATATAATATCCCTATATATGGAGATAAGAAAAACCAACTCCCAACCACTACATTAAGTTTCTCATCTCCACTTTAATTCAAAAGCAACAAAGTGTAAATTTATGATCGCACCGCATCTGCTACAGACAAAATGAGCATCTTGAACTATCCATTGTCTTCACCCGGCCAACAAATCATATCAACCGTCGGAGTGACAGGCAGAAAGGCAACAAAAAGCCCGAGTGTGCCAGTGGCTTCCTGCGCTAAGACAATGTCTCTTAGTTGCAGTCCGTAACAAAAGTCGTTTGTTCGAGATACCGCCTACGGTGACGTCATCGTAATGGCCGCCGTAAATTTAACGGGCCGAAGCGGGAGGCGGTGCAAGTTTGGAGAGAAATCGGGTTAGTTAGACTTACTTGATTTTATAGTACAACCAGGTTTCTTTATTGATTATCTTGAGACCTGGCGTCGATGACGTCACGTCGCTTCGGCGCTTTGATCGGCAACGAAAATGCCAACCGTACTGACGCGCCGGGGCGAGCGCGGGGAGGTGGAAGGAGAACGGGACGGGAGGTTCGCATTCCAGCGAGGTCTCGAGATAATGTGACCGGGTTATACACTAGCAGCGCCCGCAACTTCGTCCGCGTGGAATAGAGTTTCATCCCCTATTTTATCCCCTTGGGGGTACAATTGATCAAAATCCTTTCTTAGCGGATGCCTACGTCATAACACCTACCTGCATGCCAAATTTCAGCCCGATTAGTTCAATGGTGGTGGGCTGTGCGTTGATAGATCACTATGTCAGTCTTTTTTTTTTTTTTTTTTTTTTTTTTTTTTTTTTTTTTTTTTCTAAATGACTACGATGATGGCCAGGACGGCCTTGTCATCATCACCGAACTGTTGGGGGAGCGGAAGGCTCTCACCCCTAGGTAAGCTAAACAGCACAGCTAAGGGCGCCCCCTAGTGGGGCTCGGGCCTCGGCTTAGGGCGCTGCTGGGAGGGTCCCTACGGACGATATTTTGAGGAGAGGGGCGACCGGTTGCGGGCCGGTTTCGCGGGCGGGACGCGGAAGCTAAGGGACGACGCGGCGCAGGACCCCGCCGGCGGGGTCGGAACGACGGGCGTGACGTGTTAGATTGTGTCGCGAGCTGTTCGGCGGCGGCCAGCATGGCGAGGGTAATAGGATCGTCATCGTCCAGGAGGACGTGACGGGGGCGACGTTTCCTACCATGGGGGGCTTCGGGAGGGACGTAGTCAGCGGCGGAGACCACTAACGGATTGGGGTGATGCGGAGCAGAGTCAAAATATTTAGTGGAGCATCGCTTAAGGTACTGCGCGATAGTCGGCAGTTCTAAGTCGATGTGAAGGTTTTCGTTCCTAAGGAACCAGGGGGCGCCTGTTGCCTTACGCAAGAAGCGGTTCTGAACGACTTGGAGTCGTTTGATATGTGACGGAGCGGCGTGTGCGAAGACAACGCTCGCGTACGTCATGATAGGGCGGATGCAAGTCGTGTAAAGTCGAACCTTATTTCTAAGGGACAGTTTACTACGCTTGTTCAGAAGGCAATGTAGGCGGCCGAGCGTAAAAGACGCTCGGTCGCGGACTGTCTTGATGTGATGTCGGAAGGTCTACTACTATGTCAGTCAGTCACCTTTGAGTTTTATATATGTATTTAAAAGAAAGAAAGACAAGGCAAGATAGAATGTTAGGGAGCGACCTATCATCTTTTCGCTCTAAGCCCTCACCCGCTCATGATGCATCCTGCCAAATAAAAAAAAGGCTCTGGTAATCGGTGGCGGTTTAACCATCACAATTGAAGGTGTAGCTGAACCACAGGCAGATGGTGGTTAATCTACACCCTGCGATCGCCAACCCGCCTGCCCAGCGTGGCGGTTATAGTTAAGCTTTGCCCATAATCGCCACGGGTTGGCGATCGCAGGGCTTCTCGGTCCGGTGACGTTGCTGCCTGTCATTGGTCTGTAGTATTTAGCTATGCCTTCAAACATGATAGTTATGTCGCAGTCAAGTTTGAATTGTCGGTTGAATCTCCTATTCAATTGATTGGCTAGCGCGTTCATTGAATGACGACATTTAATTGAATGCCTACAGGACAACTCGTCAAGTTGTTGAATGTAAAGTTTATGAGGCGGGCAAAATGATAGCTCTAGGATTACATTATTATGTAAGTAATTTTATTCCGAATCGCTTATCACTTATGCCTTGCTCGAAAACGTTTACATTGCAGTAAAAGTTTGTTGTTGACACGCCGTTGGTTAATAGGTCGTTGTTTTATGTTCCTGCGGTTGCAATAAAACACATTATAGGAATATATGAATGGTTACCCGTTTCAATAGTAATATGTTAACGTAATGGGCTGTTAAAGTTATGCTGTTTAATTTGACTTTAGTAGGGTGATCCACAGTTTGTGGAAACACCCTTCGTTTTATATTGTTCTTAGAAATTTTCGCCGAATCGAAGTTGATATATTCGACGAAACTACCTTTCGGAGAATAATAGTATCGAAGGGTGGTGATTTTGGCATATTATATTACCATGAAAGAGTTAAATGTGTGGAGCAAGTAGGCAAATATTAATCCTAATTCCGAAAAAAATATTGTATTATAAGAATAAAAAAATTATTTGACGTTGGCAGTTCCCCACCATGTCACTGCATACGAGTATAAAAGGACGACGCATAATGTCAGCGGCCATTTTGCTCGCTGGTGCTCGGACAGTGCACATCGCTCTCGGTGTATTCCTTGGACATACAGTGAGTCATTATATGGCTGGCTATGTAAAATCGATTAGGTAATTGCTAATTATTCCTTATTCCTAACGTGATTGTTGGTGTATCGCCTCTAGACTGATTGTGCAATTGTATTAAAGTTAGTTCCTAGTGTTTTTAATAAAAATTGTGTTAGTTGTAACGATAATTGTCTTTTTTTTTAAAAATACCTACTTCTGAAGCTAAATTCAGAAGTGGGATAACTTTAAGCACCCAGGCCCATTATCAGTTTTAACGGTTTCATATAGTCTGAGAGGCGAGGCACCGGTTTCACTGAGTGAGTAATTTGATTATTTGGTTAATTCGTTTTAATCGTTATAAATATGTCCGATCGACGTCGAACACCGAGTGAAGGGATGCGCCGAGGCGATTGCACGCGTAGGTCGCGTAGTAGGATTCGTGAACGCGATTGCACGCGTAGGTCGCGGGGAGAATCGCGTGGCGTGCGCGATTCTTCGCCTAGGTCGAGTGATAGATCGCATATACACGGGTTGTCGAATAGGTTGCGCGGCAGAGACGTTCGTAGGTCACGTAGTACATCTCGTAGGCGAGGATCCGCGCGGCGGTCGCGTGATAGGTCGCACCGTCACGGCAGTGCGCGTTCGTCGCGAAGTAGATCACGCAGACGAGATCACGGGCGTGGCTCGCGTAATCGTACAGGTACGCCGCCATTGTTGCGGGCACTTCCGAGTAATGACTCTCTAATGCAACAGACCCTTGAGTCAATTTTATCTCGCTTAAATAACCTCGAAAACAACCATTTGGCTAGTCTATTTTCTCAAACCAACAAATCGGGATCTCATTGTAACGCTCTTTTAATGTCAGGGACCAATGATAGTCATAGCTTAAACACAAATAATGAGTCTCACGTAGCCGATACCCCAGCTGTGGAGACGATGGATATCTCAACGACTCGGGCCTCTGAGATTGGATGCAATGCCGTTCAGGAAACCCAGGTCCCAGAGTCGACGCGTATGCTAGCTGAGGCTATCAGATCGTTAGGGTCGTCTTCAAGGTCACAGAGTTACTTTGTCTCAAACTTTGATCCTGCTTTGCATGATATCGAGTCCTGGTGTGAGGAGGTAGACCGAGCTAGGTTATCCAACAACTGGCAAGATTCAGAATGTCTGTCGCGTGTATCTAACTGTCTTAGGGGCGACGCGCGTACATGGCTTAATGAGTGGGTTACCAACGATCGCACGTGGTCGAGTTTTGTGCGCGAATTCAAACCATTGTGTCCACGAAAATTGGATTACGCTAATATTCTTTATGAGGCCATGCATACAACCTCAGATAAATACACATCATATGCCGAGTACGCGCGGCGCACCGTTTTACGGTTACGTATAGTCAAAGGTCTTAGTGCAGAGCTGATGGTTTTAATCGTTATCCGGGGGATTACTGATCCTCAAGTCCGAGCGGCAGCAGCAAACGCTAATTTAGCGGTGGAGGACTTAGTTTCTTTCCTCTCTATTTATTCCAAGCCTGTTCGCACTAGGCAAGATAGCCGGCCAAATGTTAATGTAAATAAAAAACACTATTTACCGGCCAATACTGGTGACTTAAAGTGTTTTGGTTGCGGACAGACTGGGCATAAGCAGGCACAGTGTTCAAAAAGGGCGAAGACTGATTTATCCTTGGCCAAACATAATTCCGATACGAATATAGGTAAAAACACACCGCAATGTAGTTTTTGCAATAAAAATGGTCATAATGAAAATAATTGTTTTGCCAAAGATCGATCTCTGCCCCGTACCCAATGAAACGCGCTTATGTAGTGTAACCCTCGATTAATACACAAAAAAAAAAAAAAAAAATTGCGATTTTATGACGGTATCCCTGTTGATGTGTTGATTAACAGTGGTGCCTTGATTTTCTCTTTTGATATCCGAGGACGTCTTGAAGTAATTCGCTTGCAATAGAAAACCTACAACTTGTGTCTTAACACGCTTAACGCCGGTGTATCATTTTCAATACACAGTGTCCAATCAAGTGTGTATCATTTTTGATACACACGTAACTTTTTGGTTTTAGCATTGCGTATCAAAAATACACACGCATTCTATACATTTTCATAGTAAAAATAAATGCTCTGGCCTGGGTGAAGGTTGTGGTACCCTTGGGGTGTAAATCGGAAAGATAGTTTTTGGTCAAGACGAAATTGAAAAAAAAAAGGAAAAATATTTTTTACTCCTTTATTTTCTTACAGAAAAGATTAACATTGAGATCAAAAATCAGCTAATTCTTACAACTAATTGAGTTAGTGGTTGTCGTTGAAACATTTCTGACATAAAAAGTTATTACACTCGGTGCACTTTGTAGAAACTTGCGCTGCCCGGATCCTCTTACCATCGACAAGTTTGCCGTCCCTCCCGTACTTTTTGTAGCACTCTGTGCATCGTCCACGTATCACCTTTTCTCCATCCTTCATTTTTATAAGGTAGTGCTTTGCTACGGATGCCCTTCTCGGCGCTTGAGTGGAAGAATTTTGCTCGGATCCAACAGATTGAGGAGTTTTTTCTATCATTTCAATGAGTACTTGTTCCCGAAATTCTGTGATTGTAAGCCTCTTCTGAATTGTGTTTTGGTTGTAAAGAAAATGAGCAATCCCAGAATAAATATCTTTCATACGTGAAAATCGAACGATGTACTCAATAGGTTCTGGATCATCATGTGTCGCGTTTTCCCATTCCATATTACTCAGTTTTTGATTCAGCCACTCAGCTTCGGTGATTTCATCAGATGTAGTTCCAGATGTGCTTGGAACTTCACCTGGTGTTGATTCGTCGACTGGTAGTATTCGTGGAGTTCTACGTCTTTGGGTATTGGCAATGGAGGCAACATTTCCTCGGTGAATGTGGAATTTCTTCTTGCTGAAAGAGGTGGATTCCAAATCTCCGTTGCCTGTGAATCACTGTTTTCTGAATCATCACTTTGATTACTGGGTTCATAGTGTGGGTCATCCACAGAATAATCGCTACTGTAGTCCATTTTGACGTCACATAAAACTTACACTAAATTAGTTGCTTAGTCTAACTATATTTTCTTCTGAAACAAGTGAAATAAAATTTAGGAAAACTAAAAATAGCAAGAATTACGTTGCTATTCTCAGTTTTCATAATTTTATTCTCGTATTCCTGTCAGTCGTCGCATCTAAAACGAATAAAACAGAAATGTTTTGTGTATCATTTTGGATACACATGGCCTGTGAAATACGTGTTGCTGTGAAACGTTTTCACAGGCCACGTGTATCAAAAATGATACACATCGAAAAAGAGGGGAAGGACCACTGGAGGGGGGATGAAAATAAAAATAGGGTATCTTAACATTAAAATAACGCGAAATAACATAAAATAATATTCGGTTTAAATTTAAAGGAATTGGTTGAAAGGGCTTGGCGCTAAGCGTGTTAAGGGAACTAAGTGATAAGTGTAATTACAGCAGATACGTTGGTCGCATTAACACGAATTTGACGAAATATCCATCCCATCGACTTTATGCTGCCCAATTTTGATAGGTATTGATCTTCTTTTATACTCCGCTCCAAGGCGCGGAAGGTAAATGTCACGCTGGGGATTGGTGGTCGTGATAGCATTGCAGCATTTACGCCATTATTTAGTTGTAATTAAATTCAAATTTGTCACCGACTGCAATGGTCTTAAGGCCACTGAGAAAAAGAAATTGCTTCCTTGTGTCTCTTGTTGGTAGATACACCTACATGATCCCCCATATCTTCCTGACCGAAACCCGACGTACCTTTTCATACCCTACTTCTACAACCCCTACCCTACCAAGTTTGTGTTGGTAGTAGTGGATGCTTATACGAGGTATTGCCTTTTTTATCAAAATTATAGACAGGACATGGCCGAACTGAAACGCACCTTCACAAACACTATGTCCCTATTTGGAGTTCCCAGACTCCTGGTAACTGATTGCGGACGCATATTCGAATCAACTGAATTTAATAAGATAGGTTGTGACATCTATTACTTCGCCTGAAATGCACAATGCCAGCGGACAAATTGGAAGGTACGTTCAGACTCTATTGAACATGATTCGCTTCGAAGCCAACCACTGAAGTGCTTCCTGGTCCGAGCCAGCGTGGAGACTGCAACTTGTCCTCAACATGACGAAGCAGATGATCACGCAAGCATCACCTTTAAATTTGCTAGTGGGCATTGAAGCTATGTTACCTATCATTCAGTCATTAGTGCGTGAGGCCGCTGTCGATTGTACACAAAACCGAGAGGCATGGTGGGAGCTGTGCCGGAACCAAGCCAACGAACTGCTCAAGAAAAATCAGTTTGAGCAGGAGACTTGTGTTAGTCGACACTGACAAGCACCACGTCAATTTTAATTCGATGCTCTTGTGTTTGTTATCAAATATTCCCAGTTGACAGGCAACCTGGACTCCGGTATGCGCGGGCCGTATCGAGTAGTGCGGAGCCTGCCGCGAGTGACCGCTATGAACCGAAGCTGCTTGGCGGACCCTACGGGAAGACCACTCAGGCGGCAGCTCAGTACATGGTGCCCTGGCGTGTGGAGTGGTGCCCTGGCGTGGGGAGTGGTGCCCTGGCGTGGGGAGTGGTTCCCTGGCGTGGGGAGTGGTGCCCCGAGACCTGCGCTGCGTTCTTCGAGCGTAAGTTGGGCGGACTGATCGGGGGGGTGGTGATTTGGCTTACCTTTATTAATATGTCCTGAGCTTATTAGCTAAGTAGTTACATACATCTAAGTAGGCACACCATAACAGCAACACTTTATTACTACAATCGATACACTTTAAATACACTGATGCTTTATATTCATTTTCTTCTATTTTCGCTTTACTCAGCTGATTTGGTAAGTCAAATTACATTCCCTAGAGTCAGTATACCTGAGACACGCGGACTGTATGCCTCTGTCTAGGTGAGACACGCGGACTGTATGCCTCTGTCTTGGTTAGACACGCGGACTGTATGCCTCTGTCTATGTTAGACACGCGGACTGTATGCCTCTGTCTATGTGAGATATGCGGACTGTATGCCTCTGTCTATGTTAGACACGCGGACTGTATGCCTCTGTCTATGTGAGATATGCGGACTGTATGCCTCTGTCTCTGTGAGATATGCGGACTGTATGCCTCTGTCTCTGTGAGATATGCGGACTGTATGCCTCTGTCTCTGTGAGATATGCGGACTGTATGCCTCTGTCTCTATATCGGTGGTGGGGACGCCCTCCGCCGGTTGGTGTGTTCACAGGTGCTGTTAGTGAATGTCGACCCGAGACCGAAGTTCAAGCGGACAGAAGACTATTTAGGTTTGATAAAAGCAGAGCTCTGTTTAATTATTATTAAGTACTGACTTATGTTACATTCGGTGTGAAAGAGACGTATGAAAGAGGTTACTCTTTACCTAAATAATTCCTTATAGCAATAACCTGTTTGTTAATACAGAAGTAAAATCACATGACTCTGATGAGGGTCAGTCTTCAACATCAAATGAAGCGGTCGAGCCTGTTGCTGGACCGTGTTCAGTGGCACCACATCGGGGTCAGGTGACATCGCAAGACCGAAGTATCGTCGAGGACGACTCATCGTCAGGAGAGGCCGTATAAGAATAAAAAAATTATTTGACGTTGGCAGTTCCCCACCATGTCACTGCATACGAGTATAAAAGGACGACGCATAATGTCAGCGGCCATTTTGCTCGCTGGTACTCGGACAGTGCACATCGCTCTCGGTGTATTCCTTGGACATACAGTGAGTCATTATATGGCTGGCTATGTAAAATCGATTAGGTAATTGCTAATTATTCCTTATTCCTAACGTGATTGTTGGTGTATCGCCTCTAGACTGATTGTGCAATTGTATTAAAGTTAGTTCCTAGTGTTTTTAATAAAAATTGTGTTAGTTGTAACGATAATTGTCTTTTTTTTAAAAAATACCTACTTCTGAAGCTAAATGTATCTTAATCTAAAAGGTTGAAAATTAAGTAACTCTTCTATTTCCGAGAATATAACTTTACCGCTACTCAACTTACTACGTTAATTAAATCTTACAAAAATATGCGAAAAGGCTGCGTTAACTTACCTTATGCTAGTTAACAAGATACTAAATTTTCTTCAAATCAAAATTCGGTATTCGACTTCTCACGGATCTATGTGCTCTGGTACTTTTCGCTCTCAAACAGTCATTGATCTTGTAACGATATAAATTGGACATTTTGCGAATTCATCGTCATAATCATCAGTCCTACATGATAATAAATAAATAAATAACCCAAGACATGCCACGCTGGGCCACACAGCGCCATCTAGCCCCAAACTAAGCCGATGCTTGTACTATGGGTACTCGACAACTGATAAACTTACTTAGATACATTTTTTTTGTAAATAAATACATATTATACATAGAAAACACCCAGACCAATACAAACAGACATGTTCATGCACACAAATGTTTGTAATGTGTGGGGATCGAACCCACGACCCTTGGCTCAGAAGGCAGAGATCACTACCAATTGAGCCACCGAGCCAGTCCTACATGAGACCTATCGCAGTCCACTGTTCGCCACTTTGGGCAAACACCTGGAGGATTTACCCATAGTCGCCACGCTGGGCAGACGGGTTGGTGATCGACTTTTATGACTTAACGAATTTTAATACTAAGGGTTAATGGTTTAATGTAATAAAGATATCTATTTCTCATAAGAATTTACAGACTTTCACTTAAAAGCATACCACATGAAAAGCTAACGCTTCTGCCTAAAGTAATCCTATATGTACGATACGATACATTTTCATTTCATTTTCAACTCAAGAACGAATAATATCCTAAAAAAACAATACATCGCCCGTTTCCTTAGAAACGGATTTATGGCTTTTTTGATATACCTACATAACATTTGGAGTGGCGTCAAATTTCCGGGCGGCCCGCTGACCTTACCCCAAACCTTTGCCCGGTCTGTTTAGCTATCTGAGGTTCTCGGGTTTATATCATTTTTAAAACATTTGAGCCTTCGAATAAAACATAACTTTCTATTTCAAAGGTTTTGTAGAGGTTATTTTTTCGTCCTAGGATTCAAAGGAATATAAATTGTGGTTTATTGGGTTGTTGAGTGCTTTAATTTCAAAATTATCATTTATGGTAGTGGTTGGCGATCCACCACACCAAAATTATATTAGCGTATACTATTCTTATCATCTTCAAACGTCCATTGCAGGACGTAGGCCTCCCCTGATGACTATTATCATCTGGGCGGATTGGTTTTAGTCAACACACTTGGCAAGTGGGTTGGTGGCTACAGTAGGCTTTATAAGCTTTTTCTTTTTCCTTTAGTAGTTTTCTACGATTCCTACGGGATGAAATGGGGTGTTCCTTTCCTTAAACCACACGGACAACATTTAAATAGGTATAAGGAACATAGAACATTAATATTTTTCTAAAAATTTTACTGGCACCTAGATACGTATCCCTGAAGACTTCTTTAATACATTCCGATTAATTATCTTATGTTGCTGGATAAAAATCCAGCAATGGAAGTCTTGCAAGTGATTCCACTACGGGCCCAAAGTCTCTATCACAATGCCACGATGACACAGTCATTAGATTACTGGTGACTAAAAAGCCAGATGTAAATCGTGATAGTTCTACGTGTGTGCCACAAACTAATTATATTAAGGCAAAAAAACACCCTTAACTCACCCAATTTCTACTATTATCTAGCTATCACCGAACCGTTCAGCAACAAAGCCAAAAAGATGATACGATCAAAGCGATACAGCCATTCACTAGAGCGGTTTTAATTAAAACCGTATCAGTTCAGACGCGAACGGTTTCGCTCCCGATCAATCTTAACCGTTATCATCCACAGCTGACTTCCACTTTCCGAAAACAAATTGCCCAATAAATTGTCACCGGCACATGAGCACGCACAAAATTCACGTTAACGTATAGTTATTTTTAGGGTACCGTGGCAAAAAAGTGAGAGAACGAAAACCTTACGGTACGTAGGTGCAGATGGAACCATTTCGAAACCACCGCACACTCACGTAACTTTTTTTTTTATAGTGGCTCGACATAAATGGCTTCCCTACGCCTGATGGAAAGCGAAAGAGAAGCCCAAGTCGCTGTGACAACGGGCAAGTAACTGGTCAGTTACCTGTCAGTTGCCACCTCCATTCCGGCCCAACCCTAACCCCCCACGAGCTCCGGAAACCCTACTCACCGGCAGAAACACGACCCAGAGGTCATTTGACTGCGGTATTCTATAGGGTGGAGGTCCTTCCTCGGACGGGCGGCTCAATTCGAGCGAAGATTCGCTATGCCCTACCTCTCTTAAAAAGGTTCGTAACTTATTCAGTTACTTTTTTTTATGACAGAGGTGCTGAAGATCACCTGATGGTACCAGCGGAGTCACAAGTCCGTTGCCAGCCATTGAGACTGGTACGAGATGTACTGTGCGGGTTCAGCGACCCGAAGTGAATCTTGGCCTCCGACACGAGATTTCGCGACTCTGCTCTGTCCTTAGTCATCTGTGACCATTTTGGCCATTGAAAGTGATTGAGATTCTTTGCGCCTTGTTATTCTAGATGGGAATGCATTAAGCACTTTCAGGCCACCTTCGGGGGGAGTTATTTGTTTTTTATAAACAGAGCGTTCAGGATGACCTCACTCCACCTGATGGTAAGCGGACGTGAAGTCCAAATGTTGGTATGGTATGTGGGACTCACACATCCTAGAATGAAAGGGCTTACCAAGTATACCCCCCTGTGGCGCATAGCCGGGTGAATAAGGAATTAGGCTTGTATTAACTTTTGTGATCATAGTATTTTTCATGAAAGCAAGCATCGACCATGAGAGCTAAAGCATGATACTATAAAATTCAAAAATCGTCAATTTTATGTTCAACAACATTATTTGCGGAACCCTCTTCGCGCGAGTACGGCTCGCACATGACCGGCTTTTTTAAAAATAAACTATTTTCGGGTTTCGATTTCGTTTAGCACGCTTTACGGGACGTTTGGCGCGGGTGTCACTTTTGTTATTTATTAAGCGCTCGTGAACCGATCGAGTGATGTGATAAGCTTTTGTACGGTCCGACCGCATTTTGCATCCGATTCGATGGCCGTTGAAATAAAAAAAATACTTTATTTCATTTTCAAACATGTTCAGTGGTGTTCAGAATGTATGACGTGCTACAAAAGGGCATGAGTACGCACGTGACATTTCGTATTAAATTGAATGTTAGAACTATTTAAATTGTTTACAAAAACATCATTATCAATCATAGGCCTATTCCAATGTACGCCACTCAGACCGACTGGGCTTCTCGCATCCAGCACTTGCCAGCCGTCCTGCGCAAATCGTCACTCCACCTGGCCTGATGGCATTCTACACTACGTTTGCCGAGAAACAGTCTCCACTTCAGAACTCGTTTAATAATAATATAAATAACCCAAGACATGCCACTCTGGGCCACACAGCGCCATCTAGCCCCAAACTAAGCCGAAGCTCGTACTATGGGTACTAGACACCTGATAAACTTACTTAGATACCTTTTTTTTGTAAATAAATACGTATTATACATAGAAAACACCCAGACTAATACAAACAGATATGTTCATAAACACAAATGTTTGTACTGTGCGGGAATCGAACCCACGATCCTTAGCTAAGAGGGCAGAGGTCAATACCAAATGAGCCATCGAGCCAGTTTATCCCAACGGTTATCGGTTCTGCGGCTGATGTTTGATGTACACAGTAGATGCAAAAAACATATTTAAGCTCTATTTTCTAAGACTTAACGAACTACGCGTAAATAGTTAGCATCTGCTCACAAAGTACGTTAAACATCTGCATTCAAAATTAGAACAATGACACCGCAATAGAAAATATTAAAACCTTTCTGTTCGCCAGTATAAACGATCTCTCTGAATGTGACTGAATTAATTTAAAGCTAGAGTTGCTAAGTACTCTACGACGCGACAATTCCGCAGCGGACCGAATGGATAGCCTCCCTACTAATATTAGATTAGACTTTTAAGCAAACGCGATATTTTTACTCTTCTTTCCTTTAGTTCAGAGAGAACTTTTCTCGAATAAAATAGTGAGGTTTGAAATATCCAATTGATATGGTAGTCTTCTTGAATTTCATCTGTGCAGCTATGGATAAGAAACTCATAACGGTCCTGCTTTTTTTTTTTATAGTGGCTCGACATAATGGCTTCCCTACGCCTGATGGAAAGCGAAAGAGAAGCCCAAGTCGCTGTGACAACGGGCAAGTAACTGGTCAGTTACCTGTACCAGTACCCAACCCCAACCCCCCACGAGCTCCGGAAACCCTACTCACCGGCAGAAACACGACTCAGAGGTCATTTGACTGCGGTATTCTATAGGGTCCTTCCCCGGACGGGCGGCTCAATTCGAGCGAAGATTCGCTATGCCCTACCTCTCTTGGTTCATCTAGCTAGTGGGTGTCGTGGGAGTTGATTACTTCACATACATGGGTGACACGGGTGAGCCGGGTGACACAATAGTGAGCTAAGGCACTTCCTATGGTTCGCACGTGGTACCAAGACCAAAGGACCCGGAACATCCACACGGCGCTTAAAAGAGGTCCCAGTTTTTCGATACATATTCCCTGCGTCCCCGTCATCTTGAGTCAAATAAATAACCCAAGACATGCCACGCTGGGCCACACAGCGCCACCTAGCCCCAAACTAAGCCGAAGCTTGTACTATGGGTACTAGACAACTGATAAACTTACTAAGATACATTTTTTTTGTAAATAAATACATATTATACATAGAAAACACCCAGACCAATACAAACAGAAATGTTCATGAACACAATTGTTTGTACTGTGCGGGAATCGAACACACGACCCTTGGCTCAGAGGGCAGAGGTCACTATCAGCTATCGAGTCAGCACTTATACCATGATAGTTCTATGCAATCTAATTTATATCCCTTCTAGCATCTTTTTCTCACCGTTTTATCATTACGATCATAAATATTTATAGTCATATCTGTTACATAAATCATTATTGATAATAACACGAACGAAATACTCGTAGGAAAAATGTATATAAACATTTTATTGCTGTAAACATGATGGCGTAAAATCTTAATGTAGGTCTGTGTTGTATCTCCAATCTAAGGGAGCGAACATAGTATACGAGTATTTTTTTCTTTACATAAAAAGAGCGTTTAGGATGACCTCACTCCACCTGATGGTAGCCGGTCCTGAGTTCCAAATAAATAAATAAACCAAGACATGCCACGCTGGGCCACACAGCGCCACCTAGCCCCAAACTAAGCCGAAGCTTGTACTATGGGTAATTGGGTACTAGACAACTGATAAACTTACTTAAATACATTTTTTTATGTAAATAAATACATATTATAGATAGATAGAAAACACCCAGACCAATATACACATACATATTCATGAACACAAATGTTTGTACTGTGCGGGAATCGAACCCACGACCCTTGGCTCAGAGGGCAGAGGTCACTACCAAATGAGCCACCGAGCCTGTCAGGCAGGCACAACAGGGCATACCCACCGCGCCTGTCGCCCTCACCCTGAAGGCCCACTGAGATGCCGTTTCACCCCTCGCCTAATGAACCCAGGATTGTAAGAGGACGGAAACATATGAGCTGGAAGGGCATTCCATGATTTAATGGGACGGGGCAGGAACGAGGAACTGAACCTTTTGGTGCGCGCCACTATTGTCTGTATGGTATTTCTACTCGTATACTTTGTTACTTTCGCAAAATATTATGTAATAGATTTCTTTCGAATCGGTTCGGTGGTGGCGGTATAACCATCACGATTGAAGGCGTAGCTACGCTGATGGACGGGCAGCAGCGTCACCGGAGCGAGAAGCTACGCCTTGCGATCACCAAACCGCCAGCCTAGTGCACCACCTGTTTGCCTAAAGTGGCGTACAACTGGAGAGGCCTATGTCCAGTAGTGGACTGCTATGGGCTGATGATGATGATGATGACACAGATATTCACGCGGGCAAAGCTGCGAGCTACAGCTAGCCATTAATAAATCTAGAAGCACGACGCTTCTTTCTCCAAGTCTAGACTTTTTCTAGAAAAAAAAGCATATACAATACAAATATGTATATAATATGCGTTCACAACCCTACAGGGGATCTGGACCAACGGTATCTTGTTTTCACAACTAAAAGCTTTGTCTGAGTATGAAAATGTCTGGAAGCGATATCTTCTAGATGCTTTTGGGAAATAGGATGATAGAATAATAATAAGGAACAAATAGGAATGGCGGCGACGTGGTTCGCAACTCGTCACGTCTCGTTTCCCGCAGAGGCCAACAGTGGACCGCCGAAAGCCGGTTTGCTACGTTGAATGTAAGAGGAGGAATGGATAGTAAGGTTGACGAAGTTTGTCAAGTGATGGACGAAAGGCATTTAGACGTACTGTGCGTGACTGAAACTAAGCGGAAAGGTTGTGGCACTACAAATCAAGCAGCCTATACTGCGTACTGGTCTGGAGTAGCTGATGACAAGCGAGGCTGTCAAGGAGTTGGTGTACTCCTTTCCGCAAGAATGGATGAATGTATGGTTGAGTATGAAAGTGTTAGCCCTAGACTTCTCTGGATCAGGTTGAAAGTCGGAATGTTAAGGATATTTATCCTTGGTGTATATGCACCGACCGATCTGGGTACTAGTGGATCAGCAAAAGCTAAAAATGATAATGAGCAATTCTGGGAGAGCATGAGAGATACCTTGTTAAAATGCAAAAGGAATGAAAAAATTATAATGTTAGGTGATTTTAATGGATGGGTAGGGAAAATGCGTGAGGGGTATGAAAGTGTTCTTGGAAAGTACGGCGATGAAAGGATTAATGAAAATGGCAAAAGTTTATTAGAATTATGTTTGGAGTGGAATCTTGTTGTTGCGAATACTATTTTTGCCCACAAGAAGATTCATATGTACACTAGAGAAGAAGGAAGTTCAAGAAGTATGATTGATTTTGTAGTTGTGGATGAAAGGCTTAAACAGAAGATTGTTGATGCTCGAGCGTACCGCGGAGTAGCCATTGATACGGATCACTTTTTAGTCGTATGCCGTTTAAGAGGACTATTTAAAGGTTGGCGGCGTCGAGCTAAAGAGCCAGCAAGCGTTCTGGAAAGAATAAAAGTCGAATGTTTGCAAGAAGAAGAAGCGAAGAATAAATATCGGGAAAAGCTAAAAGAAAGATTTGAATCTTTGAATGAGGTCTGTGAGATGAATGATTTGTGGACGGGACTTAAAAATGGAGTGGTGGATGTTGCAATTGAAATATGTGGTAAATCTAAGAGGCGAAATGGAAGGAGTGATAGAAAGGTATGGATGGACAAAGACGTGCAAGATATCGTAGGTAAGAAGAAAAAGGCTTGGCTGGACTGGTTGTCTGCAAAGGCAAATCATGGAGTACAGAAAGCAACCATAGGTGAAGTGAATGAAGCTAGAAAGGAATACAAAAGTATGAAAGAGTTGGTTAAGAAAACTGTTTCCAGAAAGAAAGAAGAACTGAAAGATGATTTCGACAAAAGACTCTCAGATGATTTCCAAACAAATATTAAAGTGTTTTGGAAATCCATAAGAACAGCCCGAGGAAAATTAACAGGTTCGGGGTTGACCAAAGTCAGAAATGTAGATGGAAGCTTAGCAAAAGGAGAAGCATGCGTGCTGAAAAGATGGAAGGAATATTTTGAAAGTCTATTCGAGAAAGAGGATGTGGTAAGGCAAGTACCAATATGTTGCCAAGAGAATAAAAACGAGTGTGCCGAGAATGAAAGTATTAGTATGGAAGAGATTGTGAATGGTCTGAAAAGGATGAAGTTAGGTAAAGCAGCGGGATGTGATGAGGTGTCGGTAGAAATGCTGAGGGCTGGACAGGGAGTGGTAGCTAGTCAGCTGCACCGCCTTTTTAACCTTTGTTGGGCTAGTGGCCGAGTACCAAAAGACTGGTGCAAGGCAGTGATTGTGCCGCTTTACAAAGGAAAAGGGTCGCAGCAGGACTGCAAAATTACCGCGGAATTAGCCTTCTCAGTGTTGTAGGAAAGTTGTATGCAAGAATATTGATTGAAAGGGTGATTAATAGAACTAATGAGAAGATATGGGATGCGCAAGGAGGGTTTCGAAAGGGGATGGGATGTACGGATCAGATCTTTTCCTTACGATGCATAGTCGAAAAATTCTTGGCTAAACGCCAAAAAATATACTGCATATTCGTAGATTTGGAAAAGGCCTATGACAAAGTGGTGAGGAATGAATTATGGTCGGCATTATCTGTATATGGGGTGAACGGTAACCTGATACGAGCGCTAAAATCTCTCTATGAGGGTTCTAGCGCTTGTGTCAGAATCAACGGCACATGCACTGATTGGTTTAACATCGAAAAAGGTGTTAGACAGGGATGTGTAGCGTCGCCGTGGCTGTTTAACCTATTTTTAGATAACTGCCTGACGAAATTGAAAGAATGTGGAAAAGGGTTGAGAATGAATGAGTCAATCGTTCAATGTCTCCTTTACGCTGACGACCAAGTTCTTCTCGCATCGTCAGCGGAAGAATTGCAGGAGATGATGAATGTATTGCATGAGTGTCTGAAAGAAAAAGGTATGAATATGAATGTCAGTAAAACTAAAGTTATGGTGTTTGAAAGAGATGATGATATGACAGTTTGCAATATTCTGGTTGGGACGGAAAAAGTAGAACAAGTGAAAGAATTTGTGTACTTGGGATCAAAATTTACAAATGATGGAAAGTGCGATAGCGATATTGAAAGAAGAGTGAATGCTGGTAATAGTGTGAATGGAGCACTGCACACCTTTGTGAGCAGCCAGAAGGTCTCCAAAAAGGCCCGCCTGGCGGTTCACAGGGGAGTGCTAGTGCCGACACTAACGTATGGTAGTGAGAGTTGGGTATGGCAGAAGAAGCACGAGAGTAGAATTAATGCAGTGGAAATGCGAGCGCTTAGAAGCATGCTAGGAGTGAAATTGAGTGATAGGATTAAGAATGAAACGATTAGAGACCTTTGTGGTTTGCAAGAAGATGTAGTGACTAGGATTGAGAAAGGTATGCTTAGATGGTTTGGTCATGTAGAGAGGATGGATGAAAGTAGATTAACTAAGAAAATATATAGCGAGAGCGTGAATGGATCTGTTGGAAGGGGAAGACCTAGAAGGACATTCCAGGACCAAATAGAAAGTGTCCTAAAAAAAGGTAACATACTAAGTACCCTAAACCGACGAGCATGTATGAGAAGATTGATGAATGTGGACGAAGCAAAAGCTGTGTGCCAGGATCGTCGCAAATGGAAGGACGTGGTCTCTGCCTACCCCTCTGGGAGAAAGGCGTGACGGTATGTATGTATGTAATAATAATATTCTTTGTTGCTTAAAATTGTCTAATGGTAAAATGTATTGTTTGATAATATAGATAGACAGAATAGGTTATTACGCAAAATATAAACAATTTACAGAAAAGGTATACAGACATCTTGTGATAAAATCTAGGCAGTCTTGTTATGTAATTAGAGACAAAATATTGTTAAGAGACTTATATACATCTTTACCTGAATTATAATTTAACCATAACGCCTTATAACCCACTAGCTGTGCCAGTGGCGTTGCACGAATGGATATCGGGTTTCAAAAATAACGGACTTTCATAAAATGGTACATACATTTTAGTAAGTCCTCTAGCAATACATTGGTGAAAACCTTATTCAATTCCATGCAATTGTTTTCGCGTGATACGCGATCAAACATACAGATAAAAATTTCTCCTGTTTTCCCAACACTTCCCATCACTGCTTTGTTCCTATTAATTGTGGCGTGATAAAAAGTATACTATACGGAAGCTTTTCAGGAGTATGAAGCATAATTGTACCAAGTTTCGTTAAAATCCGTCTCTACTAGACGGACTAGACTTTGTTCGTATAACGAACAGACAGACAAAAAAATACTGATTGCATTTTCGGCATCGGTATTGATCACTAATCACCCCCTAATAGTTATTTTGAAAAAAAATCATGTACAGAGTTGACCTCTACAGATTTATTATAAGTATAGATACGTTTAGATTATGGTATCTACTTAAACGGCAAAAACTTCATTAGCTTTTACAATATTTAATTTTCAATACAAAATGCTGCAAATATTACGTTACCTGCTTACGCTTGACACTTTGACCTCACCCCGTCGGCCTTAAGGTCACGTCTCGGGTTATGTTGGACCATATTTTATTTGGAACATCATTTACACGTTCGAATAACATTTCATTTTTATACAACATTTTTCGGTTTCGAAATATGTCTTAATTTAATGGATGTTCTATCCCGTTCAATTATTTAATTGATTTTATTTTAGATTCACAAATAAATTACTTGATCATCATTATCAGCCTGTCGCAGTCAACTGCTGTACTACATAAGCCTCTCCAGATCCTAGACTTTGGCCAAACAGCCTATCATAAAGGCTTTGCTCATAATCGCCACGCGGAGCAGTTGGGTTTGTGATCACAGAGCGTAGCTACTCGCTTCAGTGACGCTGCTGCCCGTCTTTGGCCTGTGGTATCTAGCAACTCTTTTAAAATCGTCGTTTGCAAGAGTTTCGTCTGTTATTCAGCATGCATCACAGGTGAGGGTGGTCTGGAGCGAAAAGATGATGCGTAAGCCCCCTTACATCCCCATACGTCATACTAATTGTGTTATTGTTCACTGATTACTTTGCACATAATAAAATTATGTGCAATGCACTCACTGGAGTACGAAGCACATTAAAATTATTAGGACTTGATTTTTCCTATTTACTTACTATTGCCAAATAGTTAAACATCTTCAAGTTTCTACTTGAATAGAAGTGAGGCATATATTTTATTTGCCTTATTTATTTTTAACACTGTATTTTTTAAACTGAAAGCATACGTTTAAAATTGTAGTCCATTTCAGATAACATGAAAGCTATGGGTATCATAAAAATCACTCATATCTCAAATTCAATAACAAAATGAAATTATCAAATTCATTAATTAGTCCTGTCCAAAAAAAGTCAAAGTTTTTGCTAGTGCCTTTAAGATAACGCAATTATACGTAAAACAAAGTCTAATTGAATTGAAGAACTTATCTCAAAAGGTTTGTAAAACCTCTCACATTCTCAATGACATTATTCACAGACTTAGAAACTAAAATCTCTGCAATAGCTCGAAATTCACGTGAGCATGTAATATATCATTTGAAGGTGAATGAAGATTAATAAGCCCTAATAAATTTACTGAGCGTCTCAATTGAAACGTCAAAGACGAAGTAGTGATAGATGTACTAATTAATTGTTACGTCATACAGTACTTAGATTTAATCCTTCGTATCAGTTACTAGTCCGCGTGGAATAGTTATTTTTCCCCGTTTCTTTTTTTACATTTTCCATTATTTCTGCGCTCCTAATAGTTGCAGCGTGATGTTATATAGCCTAAAGCCTTCCTCGATAAATGGTCTATTCAACACAAAAAGAATTTTTCAATTCGGACCAGAAGTTCCTGAGATTAGCGCGTTCAAACAAACAAACAAACAAACTCTTCAGCTTTATAATATTAAATATATAGTTAAAGATGCCTGACAACTCTGAGTCAGTACAAGTTATTTCTTTGAATCTTGTCTCAGACATATTTTTTTCTATCTGCAATAAGGATGCCAGACAAACTTTTGTTCCAGGAATTAGGCTAAATTAGAAAAAGGTATAAAAGCTGATGCATTCGCCACATATTGGCTAAGTCTTAGATAGTAAATTTTTTAGATACTTCACATTGGACATAAGGAAAACATCAGTTTCCTTCATCGTAAGAGTAAACGATATACCTACGTTTATGAATTTAAAATAAGAAAACATATTGGTAAGTGATTGGGTTTGAACCACTGTCTCCCGCATGAAAATCAGCATCATCATCACCATCAGCCTATTGCAGTCCACTGCTGGACATAGGCCTCTCCAGTTGTTCGCCACCTAGGGCAAACTTCTGGAGGATATACCCATAATCGCCACGCTGGGCAGACGGGTTGGCGATCGCAGGGCGTAGCTTCTTGCTCCTGACGCTGCTGCCCGTCATCGGCCAGTGGTATTTAGCTACGCTATCTATCGTGATGGTTTTACCGCCACTAGTTGGTTTGCCAGAGCCTCGTTTGTTGTTCGGCAACTATTATAACGATTTGCACAGGACGGCTGGCAAGTGCTGGATGCGAGAGGCCTAAAATCGATCAAGGTGGCGAACATTAGGATAGGCCTATGTCCAGCAGTGGACTGACACGGGCTGATGATGATTAAGAATCAAAGCTGAACCCGGGCTCCCAGGCTTCGGACACAACCAAAATACCGTACCTAATAAATTACAGTTCGTTAATTAAAAACATATCAAACAACACGTAATAGAATCATGTTAAAACGACAGAACGACAAAGGTGCAAATGGAATCGCTATTATTCGTGCAAACATTCGCTCCGTTAAAGCTAATAATACGGTCAAATGCCAAAAACGCAGTTTCGCATGCACGGCAGAGTTCACGTCATGACAAAAAATTAAACCGACTTCAAAAAAAAAACACAAACGACCAAAACTAAAAAGCGATAAATAACGTAAGTAATTCTATCCTTAATTTAAATATTACAATTATCACTTATTTTTGAAGTCGGTGCCAGCCAAACAAATAAATGTATATTGTCGTGTGGATTTGACGGCCGCGCGCGTCATACAACAACAGTCTACGTTAGGTACCGAGAGGCTGGCACCGACTTCAAAAATAAGTGATAATTGTAATATTTAAATTAAGGATAGAATTACTTACGTTATTTATCGCTTTTTAGTTTTGGTCGTTTGTGTTTTTTTTTTGAAGTCGGTTTAATTTTTTGTTAAAAATAATTTTATTTCTCTATTTTTAGTTGCGTTAATGCGCTGTACCTTGAATAAAGGCTAATTAATGTCCTTAAGAGTTTTACTTAGGAATGAAAAATTTTGCTTTAATTCAAGTGAAGACTTTGCGATCTAGAATCAAGCATATCACTTACCAAATCACCTGCCCTATTAGCCCTGCATAAGTACATACTACTACCTAGTTTAATATCGACCAATGTCAGTACTGTCCCCTAACTCCTAACCGTTAAGGAGTTCTGTGGCTTCATGATCAGCACCAGATGTTGACGCCCGGAAGCATATACCTGAGTAAAATATGATTACGTAACAAAAACACCATATGGGCATACAATTTTCGGTTGTTGCCCTCAATTTCTCCAGGATCCCATCATCAGATCCTGACTTGGTGATAATGGGACCACCTCGGAAGTGTCCTCTGTCGAACTGTCGAAAAATTTTTGAAATCCATCCATAATTGACGGAAATATCGGTGAACAAACATAAAAAAAAAAAAAAAAAAAAAATATTATACATACAGACGAATTGAGAACCTCCTCCTTTTTTCGAAGTCGGTTAAAAAAGAACGCACACACGCCGCGTAAAAAAAATGTTCTACGAAAACAATTGCGGAGCGTTGACGCTTTTCGATCCGTTTGTGTGGGAGTTGCCGCTTCGTTCGGGGCCGGCAATGGTTTTTGCTATTCCATTGGTTTCAACGCAGGAATATAACAATGGGATGAAACGGCCTTGTGTGAAAATGCGAGGCTTAATCTTGCATTGTGATCATCATAATTATCTGATAATGATTATGTTGCAAGATTGATGCAGTATTTGAACATAATGAAGATTTCAGGCTACCTGCATTTCCACTGCTGGACATAGGCTTCTCCCAATGGCAATTGTATTTTGGTGGAATTTGCCTTAGTCCCCAAGCTTGGGGTGTAAGGGAGCAGCCTATCATCATTTCGCTCCAAGTCAACCTCACCTGCCCATGGTGCATCCTGCTGAATAACAAACCTGGCGCTGGCAACCGACTAGTGGCGGTATAACCATCACAATTGAACGCTTAGCTAAATACCACAGACCGATGACGGGCAGCACCGTTACCGGTGCGAGAAGCTACACCCTGCGATCGCCAACCCGCCTGTCCAACGTGGCGGTTAGGGATATATTCTCCAGATACTTGCTCTAAGTGGCGAACAACTGGAGAGGCGAGAGAGGAGGAGAGTCCAGCTGTGGACTGCAATAGGCTGATAATGATGATGACCAAGCTTGGCAAGCGCCCAGGTAAACGCTGCTGCGTATATTAATCAATTCTGTTATACCTGTCGATCTAACATTTGGACTTCACGAACGCTTACGATCAGGTAGAATGAGTCATCTGAATGCTCTTATTATAAAAAAAGTTAAAGTTTTTTGGGTTTCTCTTTCGCTTTCCATCAGGCATAGGGAAGCCATTATGTCGAGCCACTATAAAAAAAAGTTCAAAATTTTTCTTAACAATTTTTATAAGGACCATAAACTAAAAATATTCAGCAATTTAAAAAACAGACTTTCATTGTCGGCGTTTGCTTCAACGAAACGACTGCTGTTAACAAAAAAAGAACTACCGACTCAATTAGCCCTCTCGTTGTTTTTTAAAACACTTTCCATTAAGTTTTATAGTTTACACTCCCCTACTAAAGTTTAACGTTTTTAATTTTGTTCCCTTGTTTGAAAAGTGTCGGAATAAATAGTACTTTGACTCTTTGTAAACTAAGTCAGAATGGTGATGGGAAAAGTGGAAAGGTTCTCGTTTCAAGTAAACCATTTATTTACGGCTTTAATTAAATAGCGCGATTGCCGTTACAAAAACGATTTGGTTTTTTTATCCGGTTCCGAACAACGGAAGCTTTGTTAATAATAGTTCGAAATAAAGATTTCTGGAGTGGATTTTTTCTCACCGCTTAACTTTCCTAAACTTCAATAAACGATTCAAAACCCAACCCCTTTCAAGTTTTAGCTCATCAAACGAATTGCAATTGATAAATATAGAGATACTTACACAACCAGCCAAAGCTTGCCAAGAAGAGATCGCTTAAAACGATAAGACCGCCTAAATTGTACCTTAAATTATCTTTGTGTCTTACAAATCAAACAGTCGACTCATCTGAACCAAGACACGTGGGTTCGATTTCCACTCGGGACACACATCAGTGTGACTTACATTTGTGTTTGTTCCGTGTCTGGGTGTTTATATTTGTACTAGCTGTGCCAGCGGCGTCGCACGCTTGGATATCGGGTTTCAAAAATAACGGACTTCCATAAAATACTTATACCTATACCTAAGTTTTAAGTTAGACCTCTAGTAATACATTAGTGAAAATCGTATTCAATTTCATGCAGTAGTTTTTGAGAGATGCGCGTTCAAAAAATTTCTCCCGTTTTCTTAACATTTCCCTTCACTGCTCTGCTCCTATTAATAGTAGCGTGATGAAAAGTACCCTATAACCTGCCCAGGAGTATGAAAAATAATTGTACCAAGTTTCGTTAAAATCCGTTGAGTAGTTTTTGTTTCTATAACGAACATACAGACAGACAGACAGACAGACAAAAATTTTACTGATTGCCTTTTTGGCATCAGTATCGATCACTAATCATCCCCTGATAGTTATTTTGAAAATATATTTAATGTACAGAATTGACCTCTCTACAGATTTATTATAAGTATAGATGTGGCACCTTCGTTGTTCTGATACCCATAACACAAGTGCTCAAGCTACTTACTTTGGGATCGGAGCAATATATGAGATGTTGTCTGATATTTATTTTTCTGATAGTTATCATCAGCCTATCGCAGTCCAATGCTGGGCGTAGGTCTCGCCAGCTGCTCACTACCTAGGGCAAACATCTGGAGGATATACCCATAATCGCCACGCTGGGCAGGCGGGCTGTCGATCGCAGGGTGTAGCTTCTCGCTCCGGTGACGCTGCTGCCCGTCATCGGTCTGTGGTATTTAGCTACGCCTTCAATTGTGATGGTTATACTGCCGCCAGTCGGTTGCTAGCGCCTCGTTTGTTATTCGGCAGGATGCACCACGTAAAGATGATAGGCCGCTCCCTTACATCCCATATTATTTATTTATCTATCAGAATATATATCTATAACTTGACACACTTCCCACAAAAAGGAAACTCATTAATATTTACGTCAAAGCAATAAAGATAAAAAAACAGTGAAAATATTTACTGAACGAATATAGCAAAGGTACAATAGTAAATTACTTCAATAAAGCAGGCGAGGACTTCTTTGTATCATATTAATGATAGCGATTCACTTTCAGGGACGCGACAAATGAGCATTATTATGTTGTTAAGAGGAAACGCTGGATAAGGAACAGGTATTTGATATACCTGTTGCTTTTGTACCGGAGATGACAGGAAATTTGATTACGTATGTGATTTTGTACTAGTTATCTTGTCATTTTAATTATCTATACTTATAATAAATCTGTAGAGAGGCCATCATCGTCATCGTCATCACTTTAATAGTATAAAAAAAACATCTAATATAGTTTTCAATACCAATTCATCATTTATGGTAATGTACCATATAGTAATTTAAGAGATAAGTTACAAATAGGCTATGAGAAACTTACACAAGTACTTTAGCAGCATAATACAGACTCAAGGAAATATATTTATCATTTCAATGTTGTATTTTGCGCCGCCATCGTAAGCTTTTAATCACGAATCATCTACTCAGATTGAAAGGTTTTGAATGAGTTCGTAGGCTCTCACAACTTCAGAAATAACCAATCTAACTTTGATGGAATAACATGAAACGAGTATAAGCATACATTTTATCGCTTTCCTCATTAATACTATGAAGTACGGAATAAATGAAAGAGGAAAATATTCGTTGCTAAGGGCTGTTTCGAAGTAATATCATAAAATATTAGGTGTCGCGAGAATGACCTCACTTCCTTACTTACCAACATCTATAAATTTATAAGAATTGGAAATATAAAATTTCCGGACATAACAACAACTATAACAATAATTAAAAGAAAACAATTTTTCTTTTTTATTTTCATTTATGCACAAAATAGATAAACGTCTGAAGGCTTTTTGTGCAGGTGGGTTGGCGATCTCATGGCGTAGCTTTTTACTCCGGTGACGCTGCTATTCGCCGTCGGCTGTGGTATTTAGATACTCTTTCAATCGTGATGGTTATACCGCCATAGCGAAAAGGTCAATGTCAGGTCGCTTCTCTACATCCCATCAAAATTATCATCAACATCATCCTATCGTAGTCCACTGCTGGACTTAGACATCTCCATTTGTTCGCCACTTTGGAGGTAAACACCTGGAGGATTTACCCATAATCGCCACGTTGTGCATGCGGAAGGCGTAGCGTCCCGAACCATCATTGGCCTGTGGGTTTTAGCTACGCCTTCAATCGCGTTAGTTAAACCGACACTAGTTGCCCGAGCTTCATTTGTTATTCAGCACGATGTACCACGGGCAGGTGAGGATGGCTTGGAGTAAAAAGATGATGTGTCGCTCCCTCACATCGAACTTATAATAATACGCCTTTTTTTGCCTCGAGGGTTAAAAAACAGATACACGCATTCACTTCTCGCAGTGGGATCTTAGGCTATATACTGCTTAGATTTACGCAGGTTTGCTTATTGCGGAGAGCTAAGCCACTATTAAACTTGATGAGGGTTAGGTCAGCATGCACTTAGCTAACACTACACGTGTAAACTGATTATATTATGTAGCTAAGGGTACTTAAACATTATGATTGTGTATGCTATGGAACTCTCCTTCAGCATACCTACGTGTTCCCTTTTCCTTATAGTCTTGGGTCTTTTAGTGTCTAAACACACTATGCCGCAAATACGTGACCGAAGATCGGCGGCTTAATTTACGTTCTGACGTGGCAGAAATTTAGTTGTGGAACTTTTGTTGTGATTTTCTTCGGCAATCGAACCGACCTTCGGTCGAGCATTGCCGCCGAATCGCAGCCGAACTTACGCCCGACTGAAGTTCGGCTGTACGCTATAACGCGACGTAATTTCGGCATGGTGTATCATCAGCTCCATTCACGTCATTCACGCCACATTTTAAATGACTGATGTGTCATCAGTCATTTAAAATGGGGCGTGAAGCGGCACTAGATCAGTATTGCGCTAACTAAGCGTGATGCGGATCGCTATTATTTTTTTAGACTTAGTCGTCTGCATAGCATCGGGTAGGACGCAGTCATTTTTACCTGCAAATATATAAAAAAAAACACAAATAAATTTCCCTTCATTTTCTTTTAAGGAAAGGAACAGAAGGTACAAACGTTGCCTCCGTTTAGCCATTATTAGCCGTTTGTTTATGGCCGGAAAGCGCCGATCTCTCACTACCGCCTGACGAGGGTGAGAGCACTGTGTGCTAAAAGGGGATATAGATCAACCGCCGACTTTACACATGGTACTTACACAGTGTTCTGTAATTGATATAATTTTTAGACCGATTAAGTTGTAGCGAACAACTGGAGAGGCCTATGTCCAGCAGTAGACTGCAATAGGCTGATGATGAAGTTGTGGTTTTCTGTTCGTCTATGATTTTTTTTAATGCAAGAGGCGGCAGACGAGAAACGATGTGTATTCTACCCATACATACAACTTTATTTCGCGCTGCGATTTCGAAAGCAATCATCATCATCATCACCAGCCCACATCAGTCCACTGCTGGACATAGGCCTCTCCCAAGGCTCGCCACTGTGCTCTATTTTAGGCTTCTCGCACCCAGCACTTGCCAGCCGTCCTGCGCAAATCATCGCTCCACTTGGCTTGAGGGCGTCCGTCGAAAGCAATATGGTACGCTTATCCCTTTACGATAGACAATAATTATTTGATAGAGATAGATTCGAACCAACCGTTAACCAGCAGAACGGATAACTGTTGGGGTATTTTAGAATGAAGCTGTTTTAGAGTGAATTTGCGCAGGATGGCTGGCAAGTGCTAGCTGTTAGAAGTCCCGAGTCGATCAAAATGGTGAAAAATTTGGCTTTTATTAATCGAACATTTGTCATTTGTTGCAGGTATGCAATCCGATGCATTCGGAATCAATTACAACTGCTGAATACTGAGTGTAGGTATCTCAATTTACTGTGAGTATTAAGAGCATACCTATGGAGCACACTGAATCCGGCGTGATTACGGCGGATGCTACAATTTTTGTACGATATTGTTATAACACACTATTATAAAATAGCCCTGTATTTATAACCCCTATCTTGACAGTAACTATTCTTTATAACATACAAGTATACCCCACTTTGCTATGCAAAGCTTCTTCTTAAAACGCTCATTACTACCTTATCACGACTGAATAAGCTTCATTATGCGCTAATGTAATTGGTGAGGTACAGCTATCATCTGGTGCAGACGTCTTTTGCCTGTTAAATGTAAGCCTTCACTGTAAGCGGAGTAGCGGAATATAGTATATTTTGAAATGTAAATAAATGTCATACAATACCACATACATTGACCTGTTCAAATTGAGAAGCTTAAAAGCTCATGTTAATTGTCAATTGATAATTGTCATTGGCGGAGGCCCATGTCCAGCTGTGGACGTTTGCAGGCTGATAAGAGATATATAGAGGACTAGCTGGGCCAGCGGCTTCGCCCGTGTTCATGTAGGTATGTCACAGAAGGCTTTATTGATATAGCACCAAGTCACCAAAAATGTAATCATCATCATCTTCATCATCAGCCTGCAAACGTACACTGCTCAACATAATAATGCTTCTTCCCTCAATAACAATTGATTTTTTGTTATAAGAAGAGCTTTCAGGATGACCTCACTCCACGTGATAGTAAGCGGTCATGAGGTCCTAAAGCTAGATTGACAGGCACAATAGAACAATCCCATTGCGCCTGTCGCCCTCACCCTGAAGGCTCACTGAGATGCCGTGTCACGCCCCGCCTAAAGAACCCAGGATTGTAAGAGGAAGAAAACACATGAGCTGGAAGGGCATTCCATGACTTAATGGCAAGGAGCACAAGATGTGATGCGGTAATCCTATTTTAAATCCGGAAACCACAGACGTGGCTAAGGCAAATCGCCGAATCGATAATAATTATTATTCATAATTATTTTCATTGGAGGAGTCCTATATCCAGCAGTGGACATTTACAGTCTGATGAGAATACCTTCGTCGCATCGTCCACAATAACGCTTACCATCAGGCGAATGGCAATCAAGCGCAAAACATTTATAAAAACAAATTAAATTAACCGGCCAAGTGCGAGTCGGACTCGCGCACGTAGGGTTCAATGAAAAAAAAATTGGTAATTTGATTTATGACGTTTAAAAAAATTATTACTATCTAGATCTCATTCAAACCAATTTTCGTTAGTAGTTTGCATAGTAATACACATCATATTATATTTTTCGGGGGGTTTGCCATTTGGCTACGGAACCCTAAAAAGTAGAACAATCTGCAAAAATATAATGTTTAAGATACGATCTGCTTGGTAGTTGTTTGGTTTCATTAGAATAAGAAAAATTTAAACATCGCACACAAAATGTCAACTACTTGTTCAAGATACACCCTCTCGTTTACATACTCGCTCACATCACGGGTGCAATTCCTGTGTTCGCTCTTGCATAAAATTGTTCTCAATCACTACCATATGTCTACAAGAGATTGAGGCTTTCAATAAACAAATTGACGGAAAACGAAATGTGATTTGATTAGTTCGGTGGCATGTTTGGTTTTGATACTGTCTTTGAACCGAATAGTGGTTCAGATTACTACATACTCGTAGTTCTTTTTACATTCAACAAACGCAAATTTAAGTTAACTCTCTGCGCGTGGCCTACGGCATTTCTCTACCAGATTTTGTCTGATATAAAAAAAAATGATAACAGTATTACTTAATATTGCCTTACACACACAAGCTTATTATTTTTATATCAAGTGCCCGCAAAATTATCGGGTCATGTCGCGGCTGAGAAGTCACACGCGATATGTTGGCTTACTTTTAACGTTAACTCAAAGTTTCTGGACACGACGTAACTATATACTCGTACACAGGGAAGCTTCTATATCCGAAATCTACAAGGATATTGGGACATAAGAGAGAGACCCATCATCATTTCGCTCCAGGTCGTTTTTTTTAAATGCCAGTACCATAATGCCATAATGGCCAAGGCGGCCATTATGGCATTATGGCATTATTGTCATAATTACCGGACCTGCCCAGCGCGTAACGATTATGGATAAATCCTCCAGGTTTTTACGCCCAAAGTGGCGGAAAAATGGAGATACCTATGTCCACCAGAGGAATGCAATAGGCTGATGATAATGAAGACAAAAACATCTATTCTAAATCCGGAACTTGTAGTTTCCGGATGGACACATGCAACATGGTTAACTCTCAAGACGAAAGATTTCTTCCGCCTTTGCTTGAACCTAAGCCTCACCCCAGAAATGCGGGAAGGCTCAAATTCACCCGTATCTCAGTGCGATTTCGAAGTAGGTCGACAGACTCCGGCCGTAATTACGAGTCCAACGAAATACATTAGTTTTAATTATCATAGCTAAATATTTTTCTCAATGGCGAAACGTTGGCAATGAAATCCTGTTATAATATCTTGGATCCTAAAATAACAGCTTTGTCCGTGATTGTTGTTTTAATATTGCGAAAGGCTTTTAAAACGTTGGATGTTAATAGGAAATGTTGACTTATGCTTACCATGAGGATTGCTAAGAAAATGGTCGAGTATTTCGGTATGCATATTAATGAAGTCAAACATTTGGGAAAGAAACGGAATCATGAATAAATCAGTTACATCATATACATTGTTCTGATTATGTTGTTAGCCTGAAGGAGCTTTTACACAGAAGCGATGCTGCAGGGATTTAAGTTGTGCCTAATAATAAATTAACCAATGGTACTGAAGCGGCCCGGAACTGAGATTTCTACAATATCACTGATAAATTTTTTAAGGACCCCACACAGCTCGTACACGTAATATCATCATCATCAGCCTATCGCAGTCCACAGCTGGACATAGGCCTCTCCAGGTATTTGCCACTTAGGGCAAACACCTGGAAGCTATACCCATTTTCGCCACGTTCGGGTTGGCGATCGAAGGACGTAGTTCCTCGCCCTGGTGACACTGCTATCTGTCAACGACCTGTGGTACTTAGCTACGCCTTCAACCGTGATGGTTATACCGCTACCAGTCGGTTGTCAGGCCTTTGTGCGTTATTCAGCAAGCAGGTGAGGGTGGCTTGGAGCGAAAAGATGATAGGTCGCTCCCAAAATCCCCTAATATTGTTGATTTTATATTTACCCTTTAGAGAAACAATTGCTACTTAAGAGTTTATAAGGGTTTTATGAGGTTTAATTTGCTGAAGAAGTGATAAATCCCACAAAAAACATTCTGCAAAAACTAGCCAAGTCTAAAAGTAATAAAATCTAGACAAATCAGTAGTAGTTAAGAGAGATAGGGCATAGCGAATCTTCGCTCGAATTGAGTTGCCCGTCCAGGGAAGGACCTCCACCCTATAGAATACCGCAGCCAAATGACCTCCGGGTCGTGTTTCTGCTGATGAGTAGGGTTTCCGGAGCTCGAGGGGGTTAGGGTTGGGCCGGCATGTCTGTGGCAACTGACAAATAACTGACCAGTTACTTGCCAGTTGTCACAGCGACTTGGGCTTCTCTTTCGCTTCCCATCACACTTGCTCGTCTGCCGTCTCTAGTATAAAAAAACATCGTAGTGAAGCTGCATAGACAGACAATATTGGTGCAAAAGCACTCTTTTGTTTTGGCTAAATTAGAGAATTATGGTGAATATCATCAGCAGTCCTGCAATTTTTCGAATAAATCTCCGTCATCGATCGAACAGTTGATTTAAGCGTTTCATCGAAAACGATACGAAAAATCTTTGAACAAAATAAAATTTAATGCAATTATCCGTTCAGGATCGGTGAATATTTACCCAGGCAGAGTCTGTATACTTCTGATGAAAATAATGTTATCGAACGTAAAACCTTGTGAATCTCTTGTAATCAAATTTTGTCGAAATTCTGACTTTTAAATGTTCACTATTATTTCAGAAAACGAGTTTTATGACATTACTAGCTGTGCCGGCGACTTCGTCCACATGGAATAGAGTTTCATCCCCTATTTTATCCCCTTGGAATTGGGATGATGACTAAAAAATAATTTAATGTCCATCAGATAGATTAATGAAAATTATTGGATACGTATTTTTTATTTTGCCTCTTGTTCAAAAACTTACGAAGATACATTGATTTTAAATGTCACATGACGTCACGTTAGAGTACAAAATATACTCTAACGTGACGTAGTTAGCCCCCACTCCGTAACTTTAATGCGCTATATCTAAGTATTTTCTTGTTATTTCGACAAAACAAAAAATACGGGTCTTATATTTTTTTATTATCTAAGAGACGGACTAATTGTTTTCTTCATTTTCATACCTTGTCATCATCCGTATTGGAATTGTTCAACAACCTTTATTAGCAGATGCCTACGTCACAATCTTTTCTGCCAGCATGCTGAATTTCAGCCCCATCAATTTATTAGATTAGTGACACAGTCATGTGAGGAGCTCGGTGGCGCCGCGGTCTTGTTCGCTTAACAATGATCGCAACGTTGTGCAACCATTGGCGCGGTCAATCCGATGATGGGTAACCAAAATTTGACACCGATTTCCTCCGTGCTTCGGAAGGCACGTTAAGCTGTTGGTCCCGGTTGCTATCTTTACCAACTCAGATAGCAGTCGTTACATCATATCAGAGATGATGATAACTTTGACGCCTAACTGGGAATGGGTATAGCTTACCCTAAGTGTTGCGGAGGTCTGATGGCAGTCGCTCTGTGTAAAAGCTTAGCCCTCGCTAAATCTCTCCGTTTGGGAAGCCGACCTTGAGACAATCGGGAAAAAGGCTAGGATGATGTATGAGTGACACAGTCATGTCTTGTTAGGAGTTATCAATAGCTTATCACCATCTTCATGAGCTTGCAAACGTCAACTGCTAGACATAAGTCTTTCCCAATGACTGGCTCGGTGGCTCAATTGGTAGTGACCTCTGCCTTCTGAGCCAAGGGTCGTGGGTTCGATCCCTACACATTACAAACATTTGTGTGCATGAACATGTCTGTTTGTATTGGTATGGGTGTTTTCTATGTATAATATGTATTTAATTACAAACAAAAATGTATCTAAGTAAGTTTATCAGTTTTCTAGTACCCATAGTAAAAGCTTCGGCTTAGTTTGGGGCTAGATGGCGCCGTGTGACCCAGCGTGGCATGTCTTGGGTTATTTATTTAATAATAATTGTCATTTAGGGAGAATTGCCTTGATTACCATACTTCGCAAGTGGGTTAGTGACTGCAGTAGATCTTATTTTTACCCAGGTTAACACTGCTGCCCGTTTCCTGATATTCCCTTATTTGTCTCCTACGACACCCATTATATGAGATGGGGTGGTCCTATTCTTAATCCGGAAAATATACTGAAATAAATACTTAAGTTTATTCAATACAATATTTTAGAACGGCAGGATTCGAACTCTCGACCCTCTTTTCAAAACACCTAATCACTACAAAACGAGCCCTCAGTAACCAACACAAAAAGACACATTCAAACTCTACCGAAACAAACACTTGAACGCCACGCCCGGTCAGTTGAATCCGAAAACACAAAACAAACACATTTGCGCAAACACAAAACAAACACGTTTGACGGGCCCATTCCGAATTCACTGGCAGGAGCTCATCTGCGGACATAACGGGAGCCGCGGTCGAGTGGAACCCTACCCGCAAATGAGACTTCTTTCAACCTGCCGTTAGAGCAAATACGCGGTCATTTCGTGTTTGTGTTACTTTCTTGACCTGGATTGTGCTTAAATATCGCGTGTACCTTCACTATAAAGGTTGTTTTACTTGTGAATTGAAGTTCCTTTCTTGTAAAGTTTGTAAGAGAAAGGTTAAATTACAAGGTTTGTGAGACCTGAAGTTGGTAGCTGTGTGGCTTTTGTATTGCATTAATCAATGAAATAAGAAAAACATTTGAAAATATGAGCGTCATTTTATTATCATTATGTGATATTAACGTCCTGTTAACCAAAAATAAAATAATTTATTGTGCAAGTTAGTCTTAAATTATATTAAATCTGATTGACGTCACATTTATTTAAAATTAGCTGCAGCTCTGAATATTGGTGTGTAAAATGATAAACCTTTATAAATTAAAGCCTGTATGTTAATCTGATGTTTGACCCATATTACTATTTCATTAAAATCCGTTCAGTAGTTTTCGCATGAAAAGTAACAAACCTTCCATCCATCCAAGAAAGCTTGCATTTATAATATTAGTACGATTACTGCTTAAGGCGGAATAAAAATTATACCAAGTAAGAGCTATTTAAGAAATTAACCCTAAATAAAATTAAGTTTTTCTGGTATTAAAAAAATACTTATAAATATGTAACTCAAAGGTGACTGACTAACATAGTGATCTATCAAACGCACAACCCAAACCACTAGAAGGATCGGGATGAAATTTGGCATGCATGTAAGTGTTATAACTTAGACATCCGCTAAGAAAGGATTTTGATCAGTTTTACCCCCAAGGTAGAGTTACTCTATTCCAAGCGGACGAAGTCGCGGGCACAGCATAATATCTAATTGGCAATCCTACAGCTCTACAGCCTTTGTGGACGCGAACTCACACTTCTTAGGTTTATAATTAAAAAAATCACTATCACTTATATTCCCTTCCTGTTTCCTCAGCAGGAGATAATATAATTACTGTCATTGAATCCTGCAAGAATTGCTATCAAGTAAATTAAGCCAATAAACGACAGAGCATGGCGCTGGCACAATGAAAATGGGCGCAGTAAAGACAATCTTTGTTATTATTTTTATGAAATAGGGGGCAGATAAGCAGATTGCTCACCTGATGGTAAGTGATAACCGCCGCCCATGTACATCTGCAACATCAGTTGTTGCAGCTGCAACTACTGATACTGCTGACACTGATACAGCGGCGGCCGGCCTTTAATAATGAGGTGCGCTGTTTTCATGAAGATTTGAAGCCAGTATCGGTCCGGAAATACCGCTGGCGGCAAAACATTCCACAGTTTAGTTCAGCTAACTTAATGTTAAATCAAAAGCTTTAATGTTGTAAAGTGTTATAATAATTATTGATAGGCTTAAATTCAACGTCTGTCGTTCTTAATTTATCAAAAGTTTACTACTCGTAGGATTGTATAGAAAAGGGAGAAGCAATATAAGAAAGCGACCGCGAATCGCTCCAAGCCACCCTCACCTGCCCGTGGTGCGACCTGTCGAATAACTAACGAGGCTCTGGCAATCGACTGATAGCCGTCACCATTAAAAGACTGATCACTGGCAGCAACGTCACCAGGGCGAGAACCTACGCCCTGCGGTCGCCAACGCGCCTTCCCAGCATGGTGATTACTTATAGGTAAAGCAAATGTTTGCCCTAAATGACGAACAATTGGAGAGGCATATGTATAGCAGTGGACTATGACAGGCTTATGGTGATAGAAAAGTTGTTACCGACATACATATTAGACTTATTCTAGCACGACTAATCATCATCAGCCCTTCGCAGTCCACTGCTGGGCATAAGGTTCTCCAGTTGTTAGCCACTTGCATGACATGTAAGATAAGTCTGGATATACCACACTGCAACTTACTGTACTGTGTCTTCGCTCTACTGCCTTGAAATCACGTAGTTCATTTCTCCCGTTTTTATGATCCGGGAAAATTAATGGACCTCCATAGTAGTTATTGACGTGATAGTATGTCATTCGCTAGTTACCCGGTTGATATTAGGGCATTTGTCACCAACTAGTGGGGGGGACGCTTCGCTGGCCCGGTAATTGAGTGGGGGGGTTAATAAATAGCTTCTATTTATGTCGTGATGTTTAGTTAATAAATATGTTGTACGTGTTTGAGTGAGCGCTGGCTAGTGTGGGCTGGTCATATCAGCTGTAGAAGAAGAAAGAATTGAGAAAGGTAGAGCATAGCGAATCTTCGCTCGAATTGACCTCCACCCTATAGAATGCAGCAGCTAAATGACCTCATGTTTCCGCCGGTGAGTAGGGTTTCCAGAGCTCGTGGGGGGTTAGGATTGGGCCGACATGGCTGTAGTAACTGACAGGTAACTGATCAGTTACTTGCCCGTTGTCACAGCGACTTGGGCTTCTCTTTAGCTTTATATCAGGCTAGTTGGGGTCAATTGCTAACCATTCACTTATGAAAGAAAACAAAACATCAGACTATTACGCGCAAGCCAATGTAGTTCTCTAGTTATTATTATGTCAATATTATTTCAGCTTCTATTCTATGCAAACACACATCACAGTTAATGGTTTCCTAAACTTGTTAAACATTTAAACTGTTCAAGGAACCGTTGGGGTTCTTACATCTCGCATCGCAAAGAGTACTCAAGTCGGAAAACATGTAAGCTGTCTAGTGCGATGAGAAGTGAGCTATTTGTGGGTTAGTACTAGTACTAAGAGTCTAGACTCAGTGCACGTCTTGAATGCTAGCACCTAGTGCAACTAGATACAAATAAAATTAAAAAGAAAATTATAAAATTAAGGACGGTTTAAATTAAATAAAAGAGTTACTCTACAAAATAAAATTTTGCTACTCGTAGACTGATAAAAGTTCAAGTTCGCAGACAGGAGAGGCTTTCAGGCTTCACTATAACTGAACCAAATTAGTCTTCAAATCAATTATCACCTGTGTTCCTGGATATCCTCCTTTTTTATAGACTGAAAAGCATAAGGTTGTATTAGTCTTTGTTTTTCAAACTTAGCTTTTGGTACACTATCTAGCTTAATATTAATTTCAGCTTATCCCAATGCTTGACTGGTAATAAAATACCTATGTGGTATGATACACCTTTTGTCCACTTATTTACTGTGCAATAAAGATTAAATAAATAAATAAGGCACCATCAAAGCACCTCCGGTAGAAGACTCTGTGGTGGTATGGTGGGAGATATATTAAACATTAAACCTCCCTGTGTCGCCAGTGGCTATTTCCCCTTGAGACAGATCGCTGTAGCCTATTTTCGGGCAAGAGAGTTAGTTACTACATTTTGTACTTGTTCATTCCGGCTCTAAGTCAGATGAGTGACGTGACCTCACCCCTTTTATCTAGTTATCCCTCCCTAAGGACGTCTGGGAGTTAGCTTACTGATAGATAAGCACTTAAATAGTTCTTGACTGGCTCGGTGGCTCAATTGGAAGTGACCCCTGCCTTCTGAACCAGGGTCGTGGGTTCGATTCCACCCGGGACGAACATTCGTGTGATGAACACTTGTGTTTGTCCCTTGTCTGGGTGTTTATATTTGTATTTAAGTATATATTTGTGGTACCTTCGTTGTTCTGATACCCGTAACACAAGTGCTTAAGCTACTTACTTTGGGATCGGAGCAATGTATGAGATGTTGTCTGATATTTATTTATTTACGGCCAAACTACTTTTAAAGTCGGATATAAAAACGAAGATATAGTTTATTTTTTTTATTACTAGAGGAGTCAGGCGATCAAGCGGTCCGTCGTTTGGCTCATAGACTCTACCATGCTAGGGCACACTCTTTCTGTCTTCCTATCTCTCAGCAGCAGAGCAGACGAGTCACTCTATGTAACCCCAGAGAAAACTGTAAGAGGAGGGGGCGGCCAAGAGTGAGATGTAGGGTATGAATTCCCGCTACAATACTTTGGGACCATACTGGACCAGGGTGGCGGAGGACAGAGCCCAATGGAGAGAGCTGGAGGAGGCATATGCAAAAGGCACGCCGAGATAAGAGACATTCTCTTGTCTCGGATTAAAAGGGCTATCATTATTCATCATTATCATTCTCTAGCACAAGATTATCTGGAAGAATCGTTCATCAATCAATCGTTCAGCTATTAGACCACCTGAAATGTGCAGCAAAGGGATCTAAATATATATGAGGAGAAACTGACTGACTGACATATCAACGCACAGCCTAAACGGCTAAACGTAGGCACTTGAAATTTGTAAGGGACGTAGCTTAGGTACCGTAGAGGTGCACTAAGAAAGGAATTCACGAAATTTCCACGGGAACGGGAGTTAGCGGGAAAAACTACTATTGAACCCGTGCACAAGCCTCATTTATTAACACATTCTGTAGCGTAGTTTGTCTTCCATTCAATTGAAAGCCAAAATTACTTGCATCTGTATAGCAGAGTTCAACTTCAAAAACAAGTAAACTCTGTAGAAACAGGAAGCCCTAAGGCATTTCGGGGCATGCTGGAAGAATAGCCACGTTTGAACTGTCACCGCTTTGCTAATAGCAATCAGATTTCAAACGAACTTTTGCAAAATGTTAGCGCTGGAAGTTACTTCTATGGTGAGAATTACGTAGCGCATTTTGTTCTGAAAATGGTATTGCATCATGCTTCTTTTAGTTTCATAGAATAGTTTAAGTTCTCAGTGAATAATTATGTAAGAAAAAAAGGATATTTATTGACCTATAAATGGAAGAAAGACATTATAAATAACAAAGCACAAATAATAAAAAAAAAAAAAATAACAACGACAGAGAGAAAAATTATGTTGGGATTCATAGATAAACGAGAATTTATGCGCAGGCCAATAGACTCCGCCTCAGGTGTATCCTGCTGAATGCTGCGCGGACGCGCCTCTGGCAACCGATTGGTGTAACCATCACGATTGATGAATACGTAGCTAATATCACAGGCCGATGACGGGCACCAGCGTCGCAATTTTTTTTATTGTAAGTCGACATAATGGCTTCCTCTACGCCTGATGGAAAGCGAAAGAGAAGCCCAAGTCGCTGAGACAACTGGTCAGTTACCTGTCAGTTGCCACTGCCATGCCGGCCCAACCCTTACCCCCCCTATGAGCTCCGAAAACCCTACTCACCGGCAGAAACACGACCCGGAGGTCATTTGGCTGCGGTATTCTATAGGGTGGAGGTCCTTCCCCGGACGGGCAGCTCAATTCGAGTGAAGATTCGCTATGTCCTACCTCTCTTACCTATGTCCTATGTACAGCAGTGGACTGCTATATGCTGATGATGATCTCGAATAATACACAATATCTTATCATGATATTATTATACACCTACTATATCTCAGTATGATAGTAATCAGACAAAAATCTTACTTTCGCATTTACTAACGAAGATACAAATCCTATAGTTCTTGCGACTGCTAATGTGGCAAAAACATCGTCGTATAGCGTTCAATTTCGTGTGGCGTCGAATACAAATCGATTCAGTACAATTGTAATGGCGTCATCTGTAAGTTCCTATATCTTGACATTAATACTTAGCACACTCGCATTCTAAGTACTGTAATAAAATATTTAGTTTGTATTATTAGCCTATTAGGTAGTTAGTTTTAAGTAGGTACAGAATTTTGAACATGGCAATTTAATACCAATTTGCACTATTTGTGCATTTTACATGTTGTCGTACAGGTCTTGGCTGGCCCCGATGGCTCATTTAATAGTGACCTCTGCCTTCAAGAGTCGTGGTTTCGCTTCCTGATGGTGACAGTCGACACCACCCATAGACACCCGCAACTCTAATCGAGTTTAGGGTCGCTGCCGGCCTTTTAAATATGAATGCGCTCGTTTCTTGAAGATTCCCAAGTCATAGCTGTTCGGAAAAACTGTCGCAGAAAGTCTCATCTAAAATCAACACGCTTTTTATTTTGCTTGTCCTGCGCCCTATACCAATTAAGTTATATTAATCATACTCTCCACCAGTTTAGAAGTCGGCTAAGCATAACACATCCACCAATATGACAAACAGCTCAACATAGCATTCAATTCGCACGTTGTCCAATACAAATTTATTCGGTAGCAATTTCCTGACGTCACCACCAAAGACCTATGGCTGTTCCACTCGCCATTTGTACGGAACCGTGTAGGCAAATATTAACGGCTTCAGCCTGAATTTCGTTGACACAATTTCAGAAAAGAATAAATACTTAAAAATGTACGCTTCTTGACTAATAGGTAAACACGATGTTCTTAGTCATTGTTATACTGTTTTTGGGGACAGGATAATGGCAACAAATATATGTGTAGATAGTTATTTAATAAGTAATACATAAATGCAATACAAATCGATATTTTATATCATGACAGATCTGTCAGACATCTCTCAATGACACCTCGCTCTATAACTCTAAAAGAGGTCGAATATCAGCGCCCACAACTACCCCCCCACGGAGAAAAAAACAATTAATTAGAAAACAAAAAAAAACTAGTTACTTCTCATTTAAACATAACAATTAACAAATTAATAAAACTTCCATTCAAATCCTACACATCTACAGGTAGTTTAAACCTAACAAACCGGCCAGACCGAGTGGTAATAGATTTGGAATAGTATTTGGAACAGTCGCAGCAGTAGGAATCAAGCATGAACTGGGGGGTGAGTCAGCAGTCAGGTAAGCGGGTTTAACACGGTCCAAACTAACCTCAACCTTTCTCCCTAATATATCCAACGTACACGTTTTGTTGCGACCAATCACTCGATATGGTCCAGTGTATGGCGCCTGCATCTGCGCGTCTCGTTTCCGACCGTTTTGTGTGGCCCGGTGTGGCGCGTGATTGTCGCAAATGGGCTCGCGAGTGTCTCGCTTGTCAGAAAAACAAGATCACCAGGCACACGTCCACTCCGCTTGGTGACTTCAGCGCTCCGGCAGCAAGGTTCAAGCATGTTCACATTGACATTATTGGCCCAACCCAACTTACTCAGCCGTTGGTTTATTGAGAAATTATAGTTTCATTATCGAAAATAACTGCCGTAATTTCTGTCAGACATCTCTCAATGACACCTCGCTCTATAACTCTAAAAGAGGGCGAATATCAGCGCCCACACTGTTTTTCAGCCGTACCAAATAATAAATTTGACATAGGATCGTTAGCTCAAGAAAGCTTACATGTGTATTTGGGAAGTATTAGATAGGATATATTAATAGTAGATAGGACGGCACTTTTTCGCTCAGTTGCTTGTTGCGCGGTTGTTTTTGTTAAGCGGTATAGGTACATGACGCAACTCATCAGTAGCCTATTGCAGTCCACTGCTGGACATAGACCTCTCCAGTTGTTCGCCACTAAGGGCAAAAATCTGGATATACCCATAATCACCACGCTAGGCAGGCGGGTTGGCGATCGCAGGGCCTAGCTTCTCGCTCCGGTGACGCTGCAGCCCGTCATTGGTCCGTGGTATTTAGCTAATAGCTACGTCTTCAATTGTGATGGTTAAACCACCACCAGTCGATTGCCAGAGCGTCATTTGTTATTCGACATGATGCACCACGGGCAGGTGAGGTTGGCTTGGAGCGAAATTATGATAGGCCTTAAATCTCCTTACATCAGTAATCACGCAACTATTGAACAACAAATATCTCTCGTTGCATTTTAAGTTGAACGCTTGTTACGAGGGCAAGCCTCTCCTACGTCAGCATATTACCCTACCGTCCGGTGGTCCGATTGTGAAATACCTGTGACTCAATTCACATAAGTGATTAGTTAGCAGTTTTAGTGCACCTGAGGTTTTCAGACCTTTTCCGATGGCCTTTGACGCTTCAACCGCGGAAGCATCAGGACATGTAATCATCGTGATTACCTAGATATAACTTAGATATAATTTAGTACATATTTAACAAACCATTGTTAAAGTACATTAAATACTTCTATATATAAAATATAGTCTTTTTAAAAATCCTACCCGACGGCCCGATTCCGTAATTCGCTTGATAACAAAGGCCAAATAAAAAATCCAATACAGGTACGAGCTACGATGCATCGCCGAATTTGATTTTTCGAAATACTTTCATCGACTTTTCTATACTCTTTTGCATTGTTAATTGGCGTTTTGTTACAGCGGCATTATCTTTCTGGGAAAATGTAATGTGAACAATTTTGTTGCGATAAAATCAACATCAGCGTTTGATACCTACTCAGCCATACGTAGATTCTGTAGACTAGAGAGAGTAGAGTATAATAATAATAGTTAATAGATATTTTCAACGACTCCTTTTGGAGTCAGCTTTGGAGCTTTTTGTTCGATCGGATTATCTAACTTAATACCTATAATAAATTAATCTGTAGAACCTAAGTTTATTTGTGTAAGGAAAGCAGTGTTATTTTTTTCTTTTCTTTTGCCATGTGGTGTCAACCCGTAATCAAATTGGTTTTATATTGAAGTAAAATATTGTCTTAGAATTTTATAATTAACTAAGCAACATTATAAAAAATGTTCGTTGATGAATTAAAAAATCAGACTACAAAGCCTTGTCAATCTACTTGCTGCAATGTCACTTTACTTTGATAATCGGTCTTCAAGTGTCTACTGTTGGACATATACCTCCCCCAATGACACGATATTTGTTATTTCATGCTTCTTATTGCGCTTGACCATATTACGTAATATTACGAAGCCTACGATAGAGCGCGGTGCGATATAAAAGCCATTTTATTTAGACATAACGACTAAATGCCTCCCTACACGGAACTGCCTCATTCGGAAAGAGCTCATACGTTTGAAAACATGTTACCTCCTATTTTATTTAGTGAGGGTTCTTGGATATAAACCCGGTTCTGCCCAGAAAAGTTTCTGTTCCTTTCCCATTACCCATTTACCTTATGATCCAACACCGAGGTACACTTCCTTATGTGCGGTGAAAAAACTGGTCAAGTGTGAGCGGAACTGTAAATTAAAGAGAATTCTGTAGTTTGAGTCCAAGATCTGGGAACAATGAGGGTTTTTCACCAGATGGTACACGCAGCAGGTACAACTGTTACATGTTTGGTTCATTTTGATAGGTCACTGATGCTCACATTGGGGGGGTGAGAGCCTTCCGCTCCCCCCTGTGATGATGACAGAAGAGATAAGAGATAAGACTCACCGCTTAAATTGTACTATTATATAAATATTATACATCATCATCATCAGCCTATTGCAGTCCACTGCTGGACATAGGCCTCTCCAGCTGGTCGTCACTTAGGGCAATCATCCGGAGGATATACGCATAATGGCCACGCTGGGCAGGCGGGTTGACGATCGCAGGGCGTAGCTTCTAGCTCCGGTAACGCTGCTGCTCGTCATCGGCCTGTGATATTTAGCTACGCCTTCAATTGTGATGGTTATACCTCCACCAGTCGGTTGCCAGCGCCTCGTTTGTTATTCGGCAGAAAGCACCACGGGCAGGTGAGGATGGTTTGGAGCGAAAAGATGATAGACGCTACCTTACCTCCCTCCCTGAAAATTTCATTCCTGAGATTATCATTTGGAGGGACCTGCTTTAGTCACCACGCTTGACTGGTGGGTTGATGAACGTAGAAGGTGTTTTTGTAACCTTGCTGCCCGTTTTCTGGTATTCCCTCAGTCGTCTCCTAGAATACCCACGGGATGGTCCTATTCTAAATCGGAAAACCACACGGACAAACTAAAGTTGTAAAGTTTGCTATAACAATTTATTTACGGACCTCTAAAAGATTCCGTCCATCAACGTAGCGCGGGCAGGGTTGAAGGTACATTTTTCGTTTTTCCGGCTCCTTTCAACCCTTTCAGTGGATGTCACGGAACGCTGAGAGGAGTGTAAATACTGGTAGCGCTATTTGTTTTTGTTGCGAAACGGTATGAAGATGAAAGTTTTTACTTAAACTTTTGTCTGCTTAGTATGAGAATATGGTTTTTAATATCTCGGTCAGACGGTTTCTGGTTTGATTAGCAATAATGAAGAGGGTTAACATGAGAAGTTTTTAACGTTTATTTGAATAGTAAGTCTGTTCTTCATGGATGCTTGTGGTCTAAACTAAAATGGAGGTATACTTAAAGATTATGTAAATGAACTTGGCCTAAACTGTACGGTGTGCTTCATACAACACTAAATATCTATCGAACTTACAATAGTGACCCGGGGAAACAATAAATAATCCAAGACATGCCACCCAAGACATGCCACGCTGGGCCACACAGCGCCATCTAACCCCAAACTAAGCCGAAGCTTGTACTATGGGTAGGTGTCTAGACAATTGATAAACTTACTTAGATACATTTTTTTTAGACCAATACAAACAGACATGTTCATGCACACAAATGTTTGTAATGTGTGGGGATCGAACCCACGACCCTTGGCTCAGAAGGCAGAGGTCACCAATTGAGCCACCGAGCCAGTCGCTAATCGCAAAATAATCACACCAATAGCTTATACAAATAGACCTTACTATTAACGATCGAGAGAAACGAGAAATCTCTGTTTCTATCAAAAGTGACGAACGAATGTCTGTCGGTTGAAGAATTATGTTTCCTATGCGGGTATTTGGTAAGAATCTAAGCACGTACCTTTGAATCTTTAAAATTGTGAGCACAGATTTACCACTATTCCAGAGGTGAGAGAAAATATCGCGTCCCAAACCTATAAATCGGGTTAACTCTACAAAACTATGAATCAAACAGCTTTGGTTCTGTTGAATTTTATTAACATTATTCAGAATTAGCATTACGAGTATTCAGAAAAGTATTAAAATTATTAATTAGAGATATTAGAACAGTAGCTACAGTTGAATATAGAGATTTTAAGAGCCATTAGTAAAATTATCGTAATTGATTTTAATAGTTTCATATAAATTCAATTGAAAATGTTGAAACTGTGGACTATTGGATTAACAATAATTTAATAACTTAGCATATTTTAATTTAATAAATACCTGCATAACTAGTTTTATTACTTTAAAAAAAGTTAGGTCGTTTTCAAATAAGATCATGGAGATTTTCTATACCGCACTCTTAATTAAACAACAACCTAACTCAAAATTTTAAAAATATTATTATAAAAAAAATTTAGTTACGTCGTTTATAAAGAGAGCGATATACAAAGCAAGCCCTTTATTTGGCAAAAGCAATATAATCTTGCATACAATTCTTAATAACTAAAAGTTCACAATATAGAAAAGAAACTCGCTATTGCTGTCACAAACGTACCTGAATTCCATACCAACCATAAAGAGAGGTAGGGCATAGCGAATCTTCGATCAACTTGAGCCGCCAGTCCCGGGAAGGACCTCCACCCTATAGAATACCGCAGCCAAATGAGCTCCGGTCGTGTTTATGCCGGTGAGTAGGGTTTCCAGAGCTCGTGGGAGGTTCGAGTTGGGCCGGCATGGCGGTGGTAACTGACAAGTAACTGACCAATTACTTGCCCGTTATCACAGCGACTTTTTAGCGATTTTCTTTCGCTTTCAATCAGAATTAGGGAAACCATTTTGTCGAGCTACTGTAAAAAAAAACAAATCGCAAACGACCAGTAGAAGGTGATTATAAAAACCTTAACTTCTCTTACAACATCTACACAATTACAGCCTATCTAGACAAGATCCATACATTTCACAATGTTTGAATCGATCGAGAGCTAGTATTCCGCCGGAAACTTTCCAATTAGCCATTAGAAATTCTAATTTTGCTTGTTTGCGTCATAGCGGTGAGAGCGAGTGGGTTCGTCGCGCGCGATGTTTGCCCGTTTAATTTGTCTTTACTGGCATTGAAGGTTGAAAGCTCAGAAATGTATCTAGATAGAACGGCGGTCAGGAAATTGAAAAAATACTGCACTAGCCACACATACGTAAGCAACTTAGGCCTCTCTTTTCGCTTTTCGCCTGTTATGCGACGGAAGTCTACTACGCTCTTTTCGCTGTGCTGTGTTCATCATCATCATCAGCCTATTGAAGTCCACTGCTGGACATAGGCCTCTCCAGTTGTTCACCACCTAGGGCAAACTTCTGGAGGATATACCTACCCATAATCGCCACGCTGGGCAGGCGGGTTGGCGATCGCAGGGCGTAGCTTCTTGCTCCGGTGACGCTGCTGCCCGTCATCGGCCTGTGGTATTTAGCTACGCCTTCTATCGTGATGGTTTTACCGCCACCAGTTGGTTTGCCAGAGCCTCGTTTGTTGTTCGGCAGGATGCACCAAGGGCAGGTGAGGATGGCTTGGAACGAAAAGATGGTAGGTCGCTCCCTTACACTGCTGTGTTACTTAATAAAAAAAACACTGCTATTTTCACTCACACACGCACACCTATTCCTCTCATGTCTATCACACAAACACACATTGTCTGGTTGTACTACTCAATATAGCAAGCTGTGGTCTAGTGTAATTGTAGGAACACGAGAAACTGTGCCCATTTGAATGTTTGTTTTATGTATCCTATTAAGATAATATGTGTGTGTCTTATGTTGGAGATCCTAATAAATAAATAACTCACAATCAAAAACATACACACATGATAGCTGCGAGAGGCTGACATGTGTACATACCTGACACATGATACATGATTTGATTTGTCCATTCTTGGACATATTTCTTAGGATATATTGTGATCATTATTCAATCTATCAGCCCATTTCCGTCCACTGCTGAACGTAGGCCTAGAGAACGTTCTTCGTCGGACGGGAGTGGGCTCACCCTTCGGGCCGCTCCTGTCGCTCCCCCATAAAGGGTGCCTGTCGAGCCTACTAGAGGGCTGCGCTGGTGGTGTCTTGGAGGACATGTTTCGTAGGACCCTCGACACCACCCCATAGCGCTTGACGGAGGGGCCGGGGTGTTTAGTGGATATTCCCTGCATTTCCATCTCGAGGCAGGGTGCCGCCCTCCCGTTATTGAGGGCGGCGTGAGTCCCACATACCTCGTCACTCTCCCAGTGACGGGGATGCGTAAACGCATTTTCCCCGGCGAAAAAAAGAAAAAAAAAGGCCTAGAGAACGCCAACCATCCCAATCCTGAGCAACCTGTACCCAAACTCTTGACCAGCCATCTTTCCCACTTCATCGTCTCACCGCGTCATTATTAACTTAAACTGATTATTTATTTATGTAATTCAGTCATGTTAGTGCAAAATTTAACCACGCTTTTAAAACACACTAAGTCGTTCTATCCTTGATACATTTCAGTGGTTGAAAGTCAAGAGTGCGTGAAGTTAATGTACGCTTTACTTATAACAGAACTATCTTGTCAAACAGTGTGTATGTGTCACCGGAAAATAGCAAAAATCGTAAGTTGATCAATTTCCTAGGTAGTTGATTAACTTTCGGAATATAACAAACGGTAGTTGAAATGTATTATTTTACGCAATGGATTTCAGTTAGTTGATCAATTTACGGTAGCCTGACAGTCATTTAATAATTTACGATTTTGATACAAGTAAAATCGTACTCAAATGGGCCAATCGTTGCTCAATGTTCTATTTTACGGTGCACTATTACCCGTAAATTAATACACTGTTCCCTGATTGGTTGCCGGGATAACGCCACGTGAGCCATTGAACCAATCAACGTTCACCTCACCTTCGTCGGATGATTTCACGGCAAGACCCCGTAAAATGATCAATTTACTAAAATACGTACGTTAAATAATACATTTCAACTGCCGTTTATTATTTTCCGGAAGTTAATCAACTACCTAGGAAATTGATCAACTTACGATTCTTGCTATTTTCCGGTGACATATGTAAATATTTGCTTTTTGACTTCCATTGTTGATGTTATTGTTCGATTAAAGAGTTTGTACACAGGATTGTAATTAATTTAATTTAATTTGTATTGATAGTTAAAGTAGCTGTGGGCTGGTCATATTGGCCGCAGAACAGATAACCGTTGGGGTAAACGAGATCTAGAGTGTATACCACTTCTCGGCATATGTAGCGTAATGTGTGTAAATGTAGTTTTTACATAATATACAAATTAGGTTTTTGTAAGGACTGTTTTGTTTTTGTATACTCACCGCACACAATTTCTGCTCTCTGCGTGACCCAAAGGTTGGCGGTAGAGAATGCTCCTAGCGTTAAGTTCGCCGTTTGTACCATTTTGTGCAATAAATTTTAAATAAATAGTGTAGGACGCCCTCAAGCCAGATGGAGCGACGATTTGCCCAGGATGGCTGGCAAGTGCTGGATGCGAGAAGGTTAAGATCGAGCAATGTGACGAATAATTGGAGAGGTCTATGTCCAGCAGTGGACTGTGAAAGGCTGATGATTATGATAAACAGGGTTGCATTGGCTGTATTCCAAAATAGTGAAATTAGGCGTAAGGAAGCCATTATGTAGTGCTGCATAATGGATCGCTTACACTTTTTGGACTTCTTCGTTTGCTTAACATCAGGCAGGACGCAGTTATTTTGACGTGCTAATATAAAAATAAAAAAAGACTTCTATTTTTGAGTATGCTCTACTGTTTCACTAATGAGTTGGTTTTCTTTGCTCATTCCGATTCCCAGACAGGTATAACCAGACAAAACAGAGAATAATGTGCCGTCACGTGATACTAAATTTAAAAAGAACCCAGTTGTCAATACAGCTATCGAAACGTTTGTTTTAACCGACGCTGCCAAAGCCGTCACACCCAGTCCAAGTTGTTAAATAGCTCGAGTTAGGGATGGTCGCGACTCTGGCCAGTAAACGATCGATTTATATCGATTCTAAGAACACTTCTTTATTATCATCCCAACCTCTGATAGTCCTAGTAGATGTCCACTGCTGGACGTATGCCTACCCCAATACTATTTTTCATTTGGGGAGATTTGCCTTTTGTTTTAGAGGGGTGTGTGGGACTCACACCTCCCAAAATGGGAGGGCATACCCACTAAAGCCCCCTGTGTCGCCAGTGGGCAGCAAGTAGCAGGGACACAGGTAGCGCCGAAGCATACGGCCACATCCCTGCCTGCCCTGACCAGCCGCAGATGACAAGCGGCCGGCACTTCTGGTCTGGGGAGGGCAAATACCCCTTACCCCCGAGGGGGGATTTGCCTTAGTCAACACGCTTGGCTGGCAAGTTTCCTGCGGCAATATTCCTTTGGTCGTGATAGGGTGGTCCTATTTTAAATCCGGAAATAAGAACGAGGTCAGCAAGGTATAATTTCTATAGAAACACTGTAAGTTGAACATTTTTCTTGGAAATAAACAATTTGTACTTTTTTTTTACTTCATTGCACATAAGATACGATGCACTCTTTAACTAATTATTGCTCACACATTTGCTCTCTGCATTATCTAAAGGTTGACTGGTAGAGAATGCTCTTAGCATTAAGTTTGCCTTTTGTACCATTTGTGCAATAAAGTTTTATTAAATAAATAATTTTCAGGTCGAAGAAATGTATTTAGTTAAACACTAAGTTTTAAGCTCTATTTGACGGAAGTACATACGTACCCCAGGCTCCGTGGCATCACCCCAAGGAGCTCGATAGAGGGGCTGGTGCTTTTAGTAGGAGGGAGACTAGGCAGGGAATACATAAATCGTTCATACCCCGTCGCTCCCCGTAAAAAGATTTTACACATAAAGTTTTTTTTCTCCAGCAAAAAAGGTATCCAGCTCTGTGTTCTACTGAAAAAAAAAGACCAGTGAAATATTATGGTGAGTGTTTTTATTCAGTCATCGCACAGAATTCTGACCTACAATCGAAACATAAAGGAGACGACCCACTTCAATATTCAAACGGAGTCGAACTGCACTCGACCTCCTCATTACTAAACGAAACACCAGATCCAAACTAATTGCACTTGAATCGATTAAAAATCAAATCAGCAATCTGCATCCCTAGCTGTCCGCTCCGCTCCTATCGCGTGCTCGTTCACTCGCAATAAAAAAGGAAAGAGACAGCAAGAACGGTCGACTTTCGTTGGAATTAGCTGCCGATAGCTTGCAGCATGAAATTGACGGGTCGGAAATTACGTACATCGGAATTATCATGGCAATATTCAATGATGCACGGCTTGTTGTCCCATGTAGAGGTTCTTTTAGTTTCACAGTACAAAGAAGTCGGTATTCCATTGTTTGCTTAGCTTACTGTATGTAGGAGACTTCAAAGTTAGCACCATTATTAAGTAATACATTTTATGCTACTTTTAAAAAAGTGTTCTGTGGTTAAAATGATTGACTTGTATATAGGACGCGGCAGTTCAAACCCCGCCACGTATTTTCAAAATACGTGTTTTAAAATTTGACATTCATAAATGAAAGATAATGTTATAATTATATTTATTGGACATTACTAGCTTAACAGCTTTTGCCATTGGCTTTGCCCGCGTAGGTTCTTAACGGAAGTGTTTATGACGCGTTCGTATTTCATCCATAAACCTATCCCGATCCCTTAACCGATTCACATTTCGAACACTATAACGATCTCGATCCCTAATCAGACACTTGTCACGATCCCTATTGCGTCGCCATCCCGTGCTTATAATGTGACCTCCTACTTCATACTTTAAGGTGTAGTTTAGGATTCGAGATTTAATTAAGGAGGTACGAGACATCAAACTTAGAATCGACCAATAGAAACAATTCAGTTGTTGGTTCTCTTTTGGTTTAGAATCCTTTGTCTGTTTTGCTTTCAATATGAGTTAATCTTCAAAGTTTACTAACTAGCATCCTAACTTTATACTGCCTGTTGATGTATTAAAGATTACTCCCCAAGGAGTTGAAATGATGAATATGCAGTATAACTTAGATAATTGTGGTACTATGCATTTCAGAAAATTGACAATATAACTTTTAGAACCAAATACTTATTGAGGGTTCAACAACCTCTTCGTGGCTATCGTAGACTTCAATATCGGTTACCATCAGGCCAGTTGGTAGCTAAGCAATGAGCTTAGATTGCTATATAAGTACCAAATACGTATAATATAACGTTGTCATAGTTTCACCGTAGAAAACATCCCTTCGCCTACCAGAAAGTTCGGCAATTCTTTCCTATTTTTTCCGCGTCGTTAAAATGTGGAACTCATTGCCAGGACATGTGTATCCTCCCTCCTTTGATATGGGATTCTTTAAGCGGGGCGTGAAGAAGCATCTTATGGGCCGGCATGGCGGTGGTAGCAGGCAGGTGACTAACCGGTTGCTCGCCCGCTGTCGCGGCGACTTGGGCTTCTCTTTAGCTTTCCATCAGGCGTAGGGTAGCCATTATGCCGTGCTACTATAAAAAAATATATGTATATTATTGGTATGGTTTTCATACTTATTTATATGTATTTGTATATAAATAAGTATGAAAGCAATCACCCACAGTATAGAATCCTTCCAGCATTCAATAATACCTATCAAAACGAAAGATTCTTTGGATGGATGGATGTATGTATGATGCGGGCTGCATCTAGTTAAAAATTATAATTTTGAGCCAGTTTCCGATCTCGCTACATTTCATTTCACATCATACATAATGCAGCTGATATATTTTCAGAAATTTTCACTAAACTTGATGCACAGAAGAGTGGGACTTGGCAAGTGAAACACATAACTCATCTTTTTGTGTGGACCCTACATTGTCTCGTCCGATCTCGCGACCACTGTCCGCTAGACTGTACTGATTTATATTTGAATTTATAACGGTCTTATATTGTTAAAAGTCCAGCCGAGTTGAGAACTGACAGTTATATTTTAAAACTAAAACTGTTTTTGGACTGATCTTTGCGCTAGATAAATTTCATTATACAATTTTTTAAACAAGTATACGCTTGCCCTCTATTCTTTATTTACACGCCCTAGTAAAGTGAATATTTTGACTGGTCAGTGGCTCTATTGGTAGTGACCCCTGCCTTCTGAACCAAAGTCGTGAATTCGTTTTGTTTGTGTGATCGGAAACTCACTATATTATAATGATCAATGCATGCGTGGCATGTCTTGGGTTATTTATTTATTTATGTGGAATCAAAATGTTGACCGATGAATTTTGACAGATCAAGTCAATAAAACACAATATTCTGTGATAAAAATACTGATTATTTATACATAATAGAATGGAATACATTAGGTTTTATTGGGTGTAATTAGGTAAAGCATTCTAGATACGAATTCATAATTACAAGAAATTTCTTTTCTAGCTGCAAACATTCTAACGCATTCTGTGTAAGAGAGGTAGGGTATAGCGAATATTCGCTCGAATAGAGCCGCCCGTCCGGGGAAGGACCTCCACCCTATAGAATACCGCAGTCAAATGAACTCTGGGTCGTGTTTCTGCCGGTGAGTAGAGTTTCCAGAGCTCGTGGGGGGTTGGGGTTGGGCCGGCATGGCGGTGGCAACTGACAGGTAACTGACCAGTTACCTGCCCGTTGTCACAGCGACTTGGGCTTCTCTTTCGCTTTCCATCAGGCGTAGGGAAGCCATTATGTCGAGCCACTATTAAAAAAAAAACTTCATGAATTTGACCTTAGTAAAACTTGTGTCAAATTTGAATGATCGTCGGCAGATATTCCGAATCGGAGGTAGGTAGTCCAACGAAGACAAGTAGAGATAGTTAATTAGGTTTGTGAAGCCAACAAGTGATCACGATTCTCAGTAATGAGGGAAGGACTAAAGACAGAGAGACCTACCATAATACAGGAGATTTGTGTGTGCCATCGAATTTGTCGATAAAGCACGATTTCGTAGCTCTAGTATTCCACGGATATGTTGCTTTAATCTTTGATAGACACTGCAGATGTTACCGATATTCGAATCAGCTTTCAACAGCTTGTTCATGAATTTGCAAACAGTATTGGAATAAATTCTTTATTATGATCTGTTTTGATGAGACACGGAATTCTAGTACTCGTGTGTACAAGACTTTTTATTTTATCGTCATCAGAACGGGTTAAGATGTTTGCTATGTCGCTTACATCAGGCGGTGGTGTTAAGCTACTCATTTACTATTATTTATAGAAAAACTCAGTAACTATTTACCTATGTCCACACCAAAGATCGAACCTAAGATCTCTGGGCTAGTGCCTCTTGATACCACTACCATTAGACCGTATACTGCACTAGTCTCCTTAAGAAATGATGTAAAAGTCAAATATGAGACTTCTAAAGATTTCAGCTCCTCACGATCAGCAGGTGTCATCATTCGCCTGGCCTGTTCCCATTATCAATGGGCAAATAATTGATTTGGTTACTTATCCTGGGTCGCAATTACTTGGGCATTTTCTTATGCTTTCCATCAGGCGATGGAAGGCCACTGATCATTAGCTAATCACAGTGTGCTGGACATAAACCTCTCCAGTTATTCGCCACTTTAGACAAACATCTGGAGCCTTAGGCATAATCGCCACGCTGGGCAGGCGATTTGGCGAAAGTCTGTTGATAGATTTTCTAATTACAATCACAACATAAGCTACAAGCGTTAGCTTGGCAAAGTCCTCCAATCTTCCTAAACGCTCATCGGACGCTACAATCAATTCACGTTTGCCGACAGTCTAAGCCCGTGTTGACATAGGCTCGTAATATTCTATTCTTGTCTATCAGCGTCACATCTGCAACAGACCAGACACCATTTACCTTGCGGCAATATTGTCAGACCTTTGATATTAAGCTGACCGTCATATTCAAAGCCAAACTTGGTGTATGTGAGCCAGTGGCTCCCAAACTTTGTACTTTGAAATAATTATTGAGGGCGCTGGTTATGTGGGGGCACTTTAGTATTCGGTTGAATGATAGTTTAAAAAATATTTTACCCTCAAGGTTTTTATTCACTCTTTAAATACATTACCTTAACTCATCTAAAAGAACATATATTGAACAACAATTATGACATGTATAAAATCTTTGAGATGTTTTTACCTGAATATTATTTATCAATTTCATAAAATAATAAATCCTACTTCTAAGTAATTCAATATAAAGTACATAGGTATCGTTCACACACGATAATTGATTACCTCGCTCTTACTCAGAGGTGGGTCTCGTTCACTTTATTCTTCATCATCTTAGAAGGTCAGTGATAAACATGGTAATTGGTTGAGAAGTCCATGGTTTGAGGGCAGATCAACTGTGGTATTTTTATTATTTTTGCCCCACCTGTAATTAATGCTGCTGTACCTCAAGCTTTATTTCTAGCTGTACTGTACTGTATCGTAATGATCCTCAATCCAAAAGGGTATTGCTCTCATTTTGACTTGACCCATGTAACTGTTAGGAAGTCGGGACAGTTTGGGAACTTATGATCTAGATCCGCCAGTGACTTCAATATATCGCAAGACCACACGCTGAGACCCTTTGAACCCTGACAAATGCGTCCGATCAATCCTGACTGGACTATAATTAAAAGTCAGTACCATGTCGGTTTGAGGCGATTTTGGTGAACTGTGCTCTTTAGGATATTGTTTGATGATAATACCATGTAACTTGGTTATTGAGTGGCTTGTATTATATAAAGATTTCAAACAGATGTTTCCAATTTTTCCTTTCTTAACTGATGTACAATAAAATGGAGGAGGTTTAAAAATCACGTTTTAGCAATTGAGGTTATATGATAAATAAAAATACATAAATATTTTGAGTTAGTTTTAATGTCCTAATTATATTGTGACTTTAAAAATTACAAAAGCTATAATAAGAAAAATATATTTTTTAAGACGATTTCGTATTAAACTGACATTGTATAACTTTTACGAGCTTGATATGACGTCGTAACCAGTCATAAACAGTGGTACAAAATGCATGGTTCTACAATAAAGTGACGTCATGAAATGCGAGTTGATTTTATGAGTGATTTATGAAGTTACATGACATGATGCATACTTTATTTTTAATGTATTAGGTAGTGTAAGTGCATTGAGAAAGGAACTGGTAGCCTAGTGGTTAAAGACGATGCCTTCCATGCCGGAGGGAGCGGCTTAAAACCCGCCACTTACACATCATTGTGTTTTTAAATTAGAAATTTTATTTATTTATTTATTCTTTATTGGAGAGTATAAATGGCTGACATAATGCCATGTGCCATTCCCTACCAGTCAACTTGGGTGAGCCAAAAAACTATAATATGGAACGATATAGGAAAAAAATCCGTAGCGCAGTTTTAAAGATCTACTTATGCATATTTACATAGCCCAAGGACTTTGTTTGACTTTGTTTTATATTATGTAGCTATCACTACATAATAATATTATTACATAGAACATAAATAATAATAATACATGGGGGAAATATTGTGAGGAAACACGCACATATGTGAAGAAATTCTAACCAACCCGCACTTTCACTCATTTTTAATGAACGCCTTTAAAAGTATTTCATTAGTCGACAAACAAATCCGGCTAAGTTTATACCGCGACGTCACAGGGCTTGAAATACCGCTGTTTACTGAACACACTTGGTAGCTCTCCAAGGATGTACCCAATGGGTTAATAGCACTTAACAGGCTAGAATGCGGTCTATACTGTACGCAAGCCGACATCTAGACTTACTGGCCTTACAGTGCAGATGAGGTCACCGTACAGTTCCAAGCAAAAGCTTAATATTAAGCTGATGATATTGACTGGCTCGGTGGCTCAATTGGTAGTGACTTTTGCCTTCTGAACCAAGGGTCGTGGGTTCGATCATCGATCCCCCCGAGCAAACATTCGTGAGATAAAAATTTGTGTTTGTTCCGTGGCTGGGTGTTTATAATTTGTATTTAAGACTTGTGGTATCTTCATTGTTCTGATACCCATAATACAAGTGCTTGAGCTACTTACTTTGGGATCGAAGCAATGTATGTGTAGTAGTCTTTATGAGACCCACGGGATGAGATGGTCTGGAAACTAGGACAAATCACTAGAGCATAGCGAATCTTCGCTTGAATTGAGCCGCGCGCCCGCCCGGGGAAGAACCTCCATCCTATAGAATACCTTACTAGTACTTGATACTTCCATGAGAATACCACAGCTAAATCACATCCGGATCATGTTTCTGCCGATGAGTAGGGTTGCAGGCGTCCATAGGATGCGGTAACCGCTTCATCAGGCAGCAGGTCATCAAGCGAGTCGTAGACTTATTGCCTCCTTAGTTGTATAAAAAAACAAAGATCTTATCAAAATGTATATTAGTGCCCCTTGGCATTGTTGGGGTTGTAAGGGAGCAAGCTAATCTCTCCTGCCCGTGGTGCATCCTGGCGAATAACAAACGAGGCGCTGGCAACCGAATGGTGGCGGTATAACCATCACAACTAAAGCGTAGCTAAATACCACAGACTCATGACGGGCAGCAGCGTCACTCGAGCGAGAAGCCACGCCCTGCGATCGCCAACCCGCCTGCTCAGTGTGGCGATTATAGGTAATATCCTCCAGATGTTTGCCTTCAGTGGCGAACAACTGGAGAGGCCTATGTCCAGCAGTGGACTACAAAAGGCTGATAATGATGATGATGCCTCTTAGTGTTGTGTGTATTATTATTATTTGTAATTATTATCAATTGTTTTATATGTTATTTTGTTATATGGGTTTTTTATGCCTGCAATAAATGATTATTATTATTATTATTAGTAGGGATATACCTACTTGTATAAAACTATGATATGTAACTTACACAATATTGTACTCAAGTTTAAACCAAGTTGCTTCACTGCTAATTTCCCTCTTAAACTGCGAACGTGGCTAGTCTGGAGCAATTTAATACATGTGGGCAAGACAAGTTAATGAACATTACCCAGACTGAGTCTAAGGACCTATTGGAGATAGTGTCTGGATATATTTTGTATCACAAGTTCCTCCGACTGGCTCGGTGGCTCATTTGGTAGTGACCTCTGCCTTCTGAGCCGAGGGTCGAACTAGACTGTTTAACAAAATACCGCAAAATATTGTTGATCTACCTATACATAGATTTAAATCTCGCATTAAGGACTCTGCCCACTACACCGTATCATACCATGGCCGTGCTATGAACGTGTCAGACAAAAAAGTATTCTTTGTATTGAAAACTATGAGACGATGCCCATTAGACCGTTCCGTCACCGACCAGCACCGTCGCGTGCCATGCACGGACAGTTCAGAATTGTCGGCGAGAATATTTTGCCGGTGCCGGTACGCTCCGCGCACGGTGATAATACGGGTTATAACCGCGTATAAGGACCGTTATAAACGCGTCTCAAATGCCTTCTCTGAGTTTAGTCCAGCCTATACAATCTTAGTACAAATTGTACAGTTAATCTTTTAATAGCCATACCTATTCTTAAAACCACTCCCCAGACGTCCAGGCATTACCGATACACATGCGATAATAAAACGGCTTCCTATGAATAGTCACACAAATTACGGGTGGGCAACATACGGGTTGCATACGGACACCATACCGGCATCATACGGGCATCATACGGGCATTAAACGCCGTCGACTCGTTTCAGTGGGCAAAGCAAGCCGTATCGTATTACCTTCCGTGCTTGACACGTTCATAGCACGGCCATGGTATGGTACGGTGTAGTGGGCAGACTCCTTTAAGTCCATTTTAATGTTAAAAGGTTATTATAAAGTACAAGATTATATGGATGACAATATTACATGGACATGATAGTCTGCTCGCTTGCGCTTTTTAAAACGATATTATTGTATTGTATTATATATTTTAAACAAGGCTAACTGTTGAGTTTGTTGCGGCACTTCTTCTCAGCAGGCTACACGTCGAAGTGCTGGTAGGAAAAAAGTTTGACGTGCAAAAGTATTACTAGTGAATCTATTTGCAGAAATAAACTATTTTATTTTATTTTTATTATTTTAGACAATTGAAAACTTACTTAGATATTTTTTTTGTAAATAAATACATATGAACATGTTTATGAAAACAAATGTTTGTACTGTGGGGGACTCAGAAGCAGCGCTCATTACTACTGGTAATATTGACTCTCTTTTCATTCTTCATTATTTATGGCACAAGAAATAGTGTACAAAAGGCGGACTTAATGCCGCATAGGTATTCTCTACTAGTCAACTATTGGGCTAAGCATTCTCCCCAATTTATACCGGATCTAAAGGTTGCTATATAAGGTTTCAAATTAACAATTTCATATTCCTCCTCTCGCGGCGTAACATACAAAAAGTTAGTTCCAAACTAACAGCAGTCGAAAGCTTATTTGAAATCCCTGTTCGTTCATCGCGCAAGAGCGAACACGGGCATCATCACACATCCCTGTCTTGATATTAGCGGAGGGACCCTAACAACTTTCTTCGTTCAACTTTCTGAACTTCATTTCGACTAGATAAGGATTTCGGGGTCCCACAATGTGCTAAGTTGGAACCAGTATTGCTTTTATAATGTGGATGTTGAAATTGCTTCGTTTAATTTGGCGCTGTATAAATATATAGCTTATGTATAATGATGTTACTGAAAACGTTGGAGTATGAACACTGTAATGTATTGAAATGAAATGCATTAATAAATTAGTTAAATAATTATAATTTTAATGAACAAAATAAAGAATGACAAAACTTTTACAAGACAATTTTGAAACATGCATCGCACCGCATTGATTGTCAATCCTATGTCAATGCATTGGCTTTTTGAAAACCTTTATTTAAACTTCTTTTCTGACAGTTTGTACAGCATTTCGATACAATAACTACAGTTCAATATTACACGAGTACAAGATAAATACGCAAAACAAACATGAATACTGAACCACTATTTCCACATATTGGAATTCTCGCTCGAATTTTTTATATTCCTGTTGAGAAAACCGAAAGTTTTGTGGTCATCTTCAGGTAGGGCGAAATAAACCTTGAGATATATTTCTTTTCCACCTCAGTGCCCCCCACAAAAACATAGCAAGAAAAACTTTTAACATTGCGTATTGTAAGGAAAAGTGTGTGCCGTTTATAGGCTGTTTTGAGGAAAACATCGGGTTTTTATGTAGATACCTAGTGTTTTTTGTGTAACAGAACTTAATGTATGTTACTTAATTTGATAAAATATGCTTAGTTACAGTTTAAATTATGTGAACGACAAAGTGGATTTTCCCAAAGTGATGCTATGGTTTGATTTATACGTTTCATACATAAAGCATGAGTAGGGATGTAAGGAAACCTATTATCTTATTGCTCCAAGCCACCCTCACCTGCCCGTGGTGCAGCCTGTCCAATCACAAACGAAGCTCTGGAAACCGACTGGTGGCACCACGATTGACGGTAAATACAACTAAAATACAACAGTCCGATGACGGGCAGCAGCGTCACCGGAGCAAGAACCTACGTCCTACGATCGCCAAACCGCCTGCCTAGCGTGACGATTAAATAAATAAATAATAAATAACCCAAGACATACCACGCTGGGCCACACAGCGCCACCTAGCCCCAAACTAAGCCGAAGCTTGTACTATGGGTACTAGACAACTGATAAACTTACTTATATACTTTTTTTTTGTAAATAAATACATATTATACATAGAAAACACCCAGACCAATACAAACAGACATGTTCATGAACACAAATATTTGTACTGTGCGGGAATCGAACCCACGACTCCTGGCTCAGAGGGCAGAGGTCACTACCAAATGAGCCACCGAGCCTGTCTGATTATGGGTAAAGTCAGGTGTAGTGTTTGCTTTGCGATAGGCTGATGACGATGTATGTACAAACTACATGCAAATGGTTTAATACTCAATGTGTGAGCCACTATTTTTTCGGGGATTATAAATCTGTACAAGACGTGCAGGTCAATACGAACCAAGCCTGAAGGCGTGACCACAGCATAAGAAACATTCGGGCCAAGTCAAACAATCAATTGCCGTAGTATCAGCATTTCCCAAAACCCGAACTTCACGAACCGCCCCTATTTATCTCGCGACGACAAATATTAAACTGCAGTATTGTGCAGCGTCTTTGGAGGTGCTTGGCGCCGAGCCAGGGACAGAATTACGACGAACATAGAAGAACTCGGAAACTTGAGCTGTTGATTTCATCTTTGGGAGATGAGATGATGATGTCTGTAATTATAAAGCGTCAGTCAACCAGCGGGGTTATAGATAGATACTCTTTATGGCACAAAACACAGACAGTATAGGAAAACATAATACAAACAAAACATAGTACAATTTTGGCGGTCTTGTCGCTTGTAGCGTTCTCTTTCGAACAACCGTCAGGTAGAGGAAACCAGTTTCACTAAAGAGTTGGGTATCTTACGTGAGATAAAGTTTTTGAATCAGAAAACTGTTCATATAATATTTGTCTTCTGCAGCATTCGAAACAATAGCTTGGCATTAGAACAATGAAATATTGTGCTGATTTTTCAAGTTTAACTGGCCCTTCATATATCAGATCTTGGTGACCCACTCTATCCGTTAATCATATAAATTCAATCAAGTACTGACTATAGAATATGATACTAATTGAATTATATCTCCATACTTTCTTCTTCTTCAAATGCTTCTCCAATCATTGAACCATTGGGCAACCGTCGCAATTCCCATCCACTTCTTGATGTTACATGTTACACTACCAAGACTTCTACCATCGCCTTGCACGTCTTTTTCCCTCTGCATTGCCCATCATGATGATTTGGAGGAGGTCATATCTATCGAAATTACAATGGGCCTGTTTCCGTAAAAAATGTAATTAGTGCGTCTTTTAGATTGTTCAAAAATAAAAGACACGTATTTTTTCATTTGTAAATTAGACCAAAGATGACAAAGATATAGCCCGTTAAAATTACGCGTGACGTCACAGAGTGGGACTTTTTTCGCCACTAAGTAACGTCAAAGACCCCCACCCCACTCCTATATTTTGATGCCTTATATCTTTGTTATTTTGTTTAAATGAAAAAAGGAAAAATACGTGTCTAATATATATTTTTATAATCTTAAATGCGGACTAAATATAATGTAATTATTCTGACCCTGGAAACATCCCCATTGAAGGTGTAGCTAATACCATAGTCAGATGACGGGCAGCATCTTCACCGGAGCAAAAAGCTACGCCCTGCGATCGCCAACCTGCCTGTTCAGCGTGGCGATAAGGGGTATATCCTCCAGATTTCTCTAAGTAGCGAACAACTGGAGAGGTCTACATCCAGCAGTAGACTGCAATAGGCTGATGATGATGATATTTATCGAGGCGCAAAACAGACTTTGGTAAGCCATTTTAATGTTTTCCGCAAAAATAAACGGCTTTGGCCCACACGTCTTAGCCGTACTGTCTAAAATGGTAATAAGCTTATTCAAGACATAAATTCATCAACATAAAACCTCATTTCCATTCAGTTTACCAATTTTTCGTAAACATTTCCGATTCGCAGCGGTCACTGCGACGTTTACGCAAATAAACCCCCACCTCTCTACACCTAATTCCATTCCAGAGCAAGTTCCACATCTAAATCATTCCAGTTTCAGGAGGTTGTCTTTAGAATTCTTCTTGATATACGGTTGTTCTAATTCTTAGGTTGGCTCGCCGCCAGACCGGCCCTGACGATACCGGATTTTAATATTTGCCGTGGGTGATAAATTAGGTGTTTGCGGTGAAAAAAGTGTTATTTGCGATGTTATGTAGTTTGCTTTAATTTATGGCTTGATTGCTCATCTAGAGTGACCTCTGCCTTCTTTTTTTAGAGGGGAATGCATTACGCACCGTCATGCCACCTCCGGGGGGAGGTAACATGGTGTGTGGGACTCACCTCCCGAAATGGGACCTTTGCCTCATTTAGTAGTGGCCTCTGCCTTCTGAGCCAAAGGTCGTGGGTTCGATTTCCGCACAGTAAAAACATTTGTGTGCATGAACATGTCATTGTCTGTTTGTATTCTGGGTGTTTACTATGTATTTATTTACAATACTATACTATACTATTTATTTACAGAAAGAAGTATGTAATTAGGCTTATCAATTGTCTAGTAGCCATTGTAGAAGCTTCGGCTTAGTTTCGGGCTAGATGGCGATGTGTAATCTAGCGTGGCATCTCTGGGGTTATTTATTACTTATTTATTAATTATTATAAATTTATTTTAGGCAAATTACACTTCGGTAAATATGCAGGGGAGTTGCATGAACTCATTCCGTCAGCTTCTTTCTATCATCGGGATACATGACGAAGGTTGTCTTGCCACATTTCCGCGAAAAAATAGTATATTCCTTTTTTCCGCGAACAGCTACAAATTGGAATTATTTGCCAGTGGAAATTTTTAATTACATTCCAGTGTACCCCATTCTCTTTTAGTTTAAATACGGCTTTAATCCTTAATAGTACGGTATCAACGGTTCGATTTTGACTGAAATCGAAATATTGTTAGTTCATTTCCGGATTTTCCCAGTGATTGTCAGTTCAATTCTACTCGTAGATTCAAACAGAAAATTGCTCATTCAATGCTAGCATATACTCTGGATTCTGAATATCTTTGTAACTAGTTGTAAACGCGTGTATGTAAGCAACATACTTATCCGTAGGACATACTCACTCAACAGGACTCATCAAAAATCAGTTTGTTGAGCTGATTCGGCTTAGCCATGAGGTCGGTTTCACGTGAGTGTTTTACTTTTGTCATCATCATCACCAGCAGCTTTAAGATGTCCCCTGCTGGACATAAGCTTCCACCAATGGTCTCTTCTAATTGTGTTAGTCATTTGGGGAAATTTGCCTGGGTCACCACGTTTGGCGGGTTCGTAACTGCAGTAAGTTTTATTACAAAAGCCTTGGGAAACTACGACAAGTCATCACATCTTCGATCCCACAGTGCCTAAAGACGAAAGTCTTCAATCAGTAGGTACGTTCTATCGGTTATGACATACGGAGCCGAAACGTGGCACTCACGGTACGCTAGTCCACAAGTTAAAGGTCGCTCAGCGAGCCATGGAAAGGGTTATACTCGGTGTTTCTCTGCAAGATCGACTCCGAAATTAGGTGATCCGGCAGAGAATCAAAGTCACCGACTTGCTCACTGGATTAATGGGCTGGCCACATTAGCCACAGAACCGATAACTGTTGGGGTAAACGGGTTTTGGAGCGGAGACCGCGTCTCGGAAAACGTAGTGTAGGACGCCCTCAGGCCAGGTGGAGTGACGATTTGCGCAGGACGCGGGAAGCACAGGATCGATCAAAGTGGCGGATGTGCGGAGAGGCCCTTGTCCAGCAGTGGGCTGATAGAGGCAGATGATGATGATGATAAAACAATGCTGCCCGTTTCCACATATTCCCTTAATCGTCTTCTACAACACCCATAGGTTGAGATGGGGTGGGCCTAATGTAAATTCTAACCTACTTATGATATTTTATTATTATTAATATGTTCACTTAGGCTCCAGTAATTATTCTGGATGCACACACGCTTGTCGTAATGTCTCGCTGGCTAGTCGCCAACGGTTCAAGACGCTGGAGATAGAGCCACAATACTGCTGTTTAATATTTGTCGTCAAGAGATTAATTAGTTTGTGGTACAGGCTTTTGAGATATGGCTGACTTGGAGTGTTGAGAGGATTTTTGAGTCTAGATTTTTTTTAGTGGTTTTGACATCAAGACTAAAGAGAGGTAGGGCATAGCGAATTTTCACTCGAATTGAGCCGCCCATGCGGAGAAAACTTCCACCCTATAGAATACGCCTATAGTTTCTGCCGGTGAGTTAGGGTTTCTGGAGCTCGTAGAGTAACTGACCGGTTACTTGCCAACTTGAAGTAAAAATAATGAATGAATTGACTACATCACAAATCAACGTCAGATCCCAAAGTATGTTTAAGCACTGATGTCATGTGGTACGTACATACTAGGATCGTTTTGTATTGAAGAGATACTACAAGAAATTATATTCTCCACGACAATTTCAACTCAAGGAATCGAAAACAATCTAGAAACCAAAATTCTCTGAATTCTGCTATCCCTCAATATACTATAAAATCTAACATAAATTATTATTTTAAGCATAGTCAACACAGGGTCCGTACAGCGCCCTCGACTTTCTACGAAGCGATGATCTCTCCCCTAAAAGGTTCAGCGGAGCGGAAAATCCCCTTAGCGGATCTCTGGGACCGATCTTAAGCGTGCATCTTGCAATGAATTCAGATTAAAATTGTCGATGCTTTCGTTTTTTTTTTCTTATTCCTGCCGTCCCACGGGTCTGTTTGAGATTAAACTCGTATTCTTTGATAAAATTATGGCTGTACATTATATTTTGAGAAAAGATAAGTGACTTAAGTATTTGGAATCGTTTTCATGTTCTGATATAAAGGCGGGATTGTAAACGGAGAGGTTAGAATGTGTGGGAGTGAGAAAGACGAGAATAGACTTAAACGATGACGTCATGGAGTAGGTAATAAATATGTATGAAGTGGAAAAAATTCCACTTAAGAAATGTATTAGAGTTGCGGGGTGTCCATGGGCGGTGTCGACTGCTTACCATCAGGCATCACACTTGCTCGTCTGCCGCCTCTAGCATAAAAAAGGTACGAGGCTCCAGCAACCAACTGGTAACGGTATAATGATCACGATTGAAGACGTAGCTAATACCACAGGCCGATGACGGGCAGCAGTGATTCGGGGCGAGCTACGTCCTGCGATTGCTAGCCCGCTTGTCCTGCGTAGCGATTATGGGTATTATGTTGTTTGACCTAAGCGGTGAACAACCTAGGCCTATGTCCCGATGGGCTGATAATGATGATGGAAAATAAAGTTTAATAATTTAAAGAGAATTAATTTTGAGAGAGGTAGGGCATTAGCGAATCTTCGCTCGAATTGAGCCGCCCGTCCGGGGAAAGACCTCCACCCTATAGAATACCGCAGCCAAATAACCTTCGGGTCGTGTTTCTGCTGGTGAGTCGGGGTTAGGGTTGGGCCGGCATGACAGTGGTAACTGACAGGTAACTGACCAGTTACTTGCCAGTTGTCACAGCGATTTGGGCTTCTCTTTCGCTTTCCATCAGGTGTAAGGAAGCCATTATGTCGAGCTACTATAAAAAAAACAACAACGAATCTCTGATTGTAATTAAATAAGAGAAATTTTGATATAGATAACTATTTGAAAAGCTAAATATATTTTTCTACAGAAATTCTATCGCTACATTTTACATTAAGTGATAAATTTGTTTTTCCACTTGTATTTCTGCAATTTTTCCTATTTTCCTTTCCATTTACGTAATAACATTACATAAGAAACGAGGAACTGCTACGAGTAGTTCACACGAAACAGTGTTTCTTCTGTTAGTGTCGGCTCTCACGTCAACTTGACTCGACATGTCACCATCTTGAACAAGTCACGCTAGGGGGAGCCTGCGTCTAATCTCACTTCGCTAATGACTCTCGTCACTTTGGTTTTTTATACGAAATTGCTGTAGGTATATAGCTAACTAGCAGTGCTCGCGACTTCGTCCGCGTGGAATAGTTATTTTATCCCCGTTTTTTTTTTACATTTTCCATTATTTCTTCGCTCCTAATAGTTGCAGCGTGATGTTATATAGCCTATAGCCTTCCTCAATAAATGGTCTATTCAACACAAAAAGATTTTTTCAATTCGGACCAGTAGTTCCTGAGATTAGCGCGTTCAAACAAACAAACAAACAAACTCTTCAGCTTTATAATATTAGTTAAGATGTAATAAGTTTAAGGGCAGTTCAGCGGTAGTGAACGCTGCTTCTTATATTTGTTGGTTCGATCCCCGCACAGTACAAACATTTGAGGGCATGCAATTTTTAAAAACTATATTGAATAACATTATTTACTTATCAATACTATACTAATATTATAAATGGGAAAGTGTGTCTGTCTGTATGTTTGTCTTTCTTTCACGGCAAAACGGAGCGACGAATTAACATGATTCTTTTTAAGTTTTTTTTTTATAGTAGCTCGACATAATGGCTTCCCTACGCCTGATGGAATGCCAATGAGAAGCCCAAGTCGCTGTGACAACTGGCAAGTAACTGGTCAGTTACTTGTCAGTTGCCACTGCCATGCCGGCCCAACCCTAACCCCCACGAGCTCCGGAAACCCTATTCACCAGCAGAAACACGACCCGGAGGTCATTTGGCTGCGGTATTCTATAGGGTGGATGTCCTTCCCCGGGCGGGCAGCTCAATTCGAGCGAAGATTCGCTATGCTATACCTACCTCTCGGTTTTGGGTGGAGTGATGGTTTTACCGCCACCAGTCTGTTGCCAGAGCCTCGTATGTTGTTCGGCAGGATACACCATACGCATATAGTGAGGACTCGGATCGAAAAGAGATAGGTCTTTTACATCCCTAAAAGAAATAAATTAAATAACCCTACAGCTAAAATTACCATACAATTGTACACTCATTTCCAACCGCTCCAGTTTTAAGGTTTCATCTTGACTAGTTCTGCAGCAAAAACAAACTTCTCCGCTCCTTATTAAGTCGCGGCGACATGTCACAGCCCGCCATCTTGAACAACTCCAGCGCTCACAAAGGGGTCTTGACGAGACTTGTTCCACTTACTAATAGTAGGGCGTTTTGCTATCTAACTAAAATGTTCCGAGATACACGCCACAATCAAGGATTTAACTTTTAATGAAAACTCGTTTCGTTTGACTGGCTCGGTGGCTCAATTGGTAGTGACCTCTGCCTTCTGAGCCAAGGGTCGTGGGTTCGATCCCCACACATTACAAACATTTGTGTGCATGAACATGTCTGTTTGTATGGTCTGGGTGTTTTCTATATATAATATGTATTTATTTACAAAAAAAAAGTATCTAAGTAAGTTTATCAGTTGTCTAGTACCCATAGTACAAGCTTCGGCTTAGTTTGGGGCTAGATGGCGATGTGTGGCCCAGCGTGGCATGTCTTGGGTTATTTATTTATTTATTTAATTAAAATAAAGAATAATAAAGAATAAAAGCGGGGTGTAATCAAACCAAGCATCTTTTTGGTCCAAGTCATCCTCACCTGATCGTGCAGCATCGTGCTGAATAACAGGCGAGGTTCTGGAAACCGACTGGTGGCGGTATAACCTACACGATTGCAGGCTTATCTAAATACCACAGGCCGATGACGGGCAGCAGCGTCACAGGAGTGAGAAGCTACGCCCTGCGATTGCCAACCCGCCTGCCCAGCAGCGTGGCGGTCATGGGAAGAGCCTCCAGGTGTTTACTCACGTAGCTACTCGCTCCGGTGACGCTGCTGCCCGTCATCGGTCTGTGGTATTTAGCTATGCCTTCAATTGTGATGGTTATACCGCCATCAGTCGGTTGCCAGCGCCTCGTTTGTTATTCGGCAAGCTGCACCACGAGCCGGTGAGTTTGGCTTGGATCGAAGTGATGATAGGCCGCTCCCTTACATCCCTAAGCTTTACTAACCTAACTATTTAAGGTTTAGTCACTTTGTCTACATAAAACACTGTACTGTTTAAATAAACCAAGACACCATTGAGTTATTAAAGTCCATTATGCAGCTACTCCCCTAGGCAGAATTTGTGAATCAGACGGTTCCGATTTCAGGCTAATTATTGGACCGCAAACTAGTTGTCACGTGCTGTGGTCAATGTCTAATTATTCATGACTGGTTTTAGTTTACACAGGAAAGAGGATGTGTGTTGTCAACATTAGCGGGTGAACTAGTATCTCAACTAGTGATCAGATTTAGTAGTTTGGTTGGGCGTTGAGGTTGGATAATGACAAATGGTGGTATCATCATCATCAGCCTATTACAGTCCACTGCTGGACATAGGCCTCTCCAGTTGTTCGCCACTTAGAGCAAACATCTGGAGGATATACCCATAATCGCCACGCTGGGCAGGCGGGTTGGCGATCGCAGGGCGTAGCTTCTTACTCCGGTGACGCTGCTGCCCGTCACCGGTCTTTAGTATTTAGCTATACCGCCACCAGTCGGTTGCCAGCGCCTCGTTTGTTATTCGGCAGGATGCACCACTGGCAGGTGAGGTTGGCTTGGAGCGAAAAGATGATAGGCCGCTTCCTTACATCCAATGATGGTATGATGGTTTAATATAAACATCACACAACATGACATACTTACATTGCTCCAATCCCAAAGTAAGTAGCTTAAGTACTTGTGTTATGGGTATCAGAACAACGAAGGTACCACAAATTATATTGTACTTAAATACAAATATAAACACCCAAACACAAATGTTCATCACACGCATGTTTGTCCCGAGTGGGAATAGAACCCACGATCTTGGTTCAGAAGGCAGAGGTCACTAACAATTGAACCACCGAGTCAGTCTTGTGGTTTAGCGGTTATGGTTGTTGACCTCTGTATTGCATTAAAACCACACCACGTAACTTATTTAAGCGTTTTATTCGAAGCTTATATGTACGTGAACAAGACGCTTCTTGCTATGAAGAAACACAATTTTCCGTCACACAAATGTTTGTCCCAAGTGAGGTTCAGAAGGTAGGGTAACTACCAATTGAGCCACCAAGCCAGCATATAATTAAAATTATGTTATTTCAGCAGTCATTAACAAACTTAAAATTCAACGTCCGCAGCTCTAACATTTGATTTTCCATACGAAATTTCGTCTCACAACTTTCCGGACCTTTTCAACTAAGTAGTCTTACAATATAAAGGGACCCTTTTCCTACTAATGTACAAAAGCGTGAATAGAAATTAAACGGGGTGGAACTGTTATACGTAATACAAGAATTCATAAGCAAATTACCTACTGCTATATACAAAATGCCTTTTAAGTATGCTTGCTTATACATCCTCGAGCGTATTAAATAGTAGGCTACTAATGTTTTACTAAGAAAAGGCTGCTATGAGAAAGTCGTCAGGCAAGACTTGGCATAATTGTAGTCAATTTCTCTCCGCATGGCGCCGTTTGAATGGGTTATTGCATTTTTCATAATGGATAATACGTCATACTTGTGGGCAGGCGTTCTGGGGTAATATTCTATTCATGTCTGCGCATTTTTGCCATATAAAGACGGAATTACGCAACGGTTTACATTTTGTATGAAAGTAAATGTTGGAATTGAAATGAGTGTGGTAATGTTTTGAATTTTTCTTACCTATGTATTAATAACTAGCGACCCACCCTCGCTTCGCTTCGGGTATTTGTATTATAATATAAACCTTCCTTTTGAATCACTTTACCAATTTAAAAAAAGGGCTACAAAATCCAGTGTGTAATTTTAAAGTCTAAGCAACAGACAAACTACTAGATAGACTTTATTTCATACTATTGAAGAGAGGTAGGGCATAGCGAATCTTCCGTCGTCCGGGGAAGGACCTCCACCCTACAGAATACCGCAGCCAAATGACCTCTGGGTCGTGTTTCTGCCGGTGAGTAGAGTTTCCGGAGCTCGTGGGGGGTTAGGGTTGGGTCGGCATGGCGGTGGCAACTGACAGGTAACTAACTAGTTACTTGTCCGTTGTCACAGCGACTTGGGCTTCTCTTTCGCTTTCCATCAGGCGAAGTGAAACCATTATGTCGAGCCACTATATAAAAAAATGATAATTATTTACAACGAGATGTTTATGAAGACTATTCCTGTTTGTTAAAGTTACTGATACGTCTTTACAGAAAAACCCAGTAACAGTTTTAACTCAACCCGGGATTGGAAACTTCTCGGTTCTCACGTGTCTCTTCCTATTAGATCAACGATAAAAAAAAAGATAGACATAACAAAGTAAGCAAGGCATGTCTACATTCAGATTCAAATGTATTCTGAACGAATTTTTATGGTCAGATAAGTCTAGTGAATAAAGTGACGCAGGTCAGTTCAGCTGACAATCCTCTCGCGAACAGAAGGATCTTTATGTAAATCTTTGTTAGCATCGGGGAAGCTCCTTTAACATATTGTTTTAGAAGAGAGCGTGCAGGAAATAGAGTTTGTTGGAAAACGAAATGGGAATTTGTAGATAATGCTTTCGATGCATAAGAGCGTTGGATGGTTTAGTGGTTATGGGTTTTGGCTTCCGAATCAGAGGCAGCGCTTCAAACTCGGTTAAGTAGGTTTTATTGCATTAGTGATAATAATATTGGAATGTGGAGATATACCACCATCTTGGAACAAACACAAATGTCCATCACAAGAATATTTATTTGTCCTGGGTGGGAATCGAACCCACAACCCTTGGTTCAGAAGGCGACCACTACCAATTGAACCACCGGGCCAGTCAAATAAATGAATGACATTCCCTTCATTTCAGGTACCTTCACCACATTTGTCTCCCAAATAAGATCTTCCCACTAAAGTAGAATATATAGCCCAAAGAACGTTTCGCCAACAAACTTGTTTATTCGCAACTCCCTTATTGCTTCATAAACAGTCAATGACGGTATTACGTCACGATTGAGTTATATCCCCGACATAAAAAAGTTATGTTAATAAAATAGTTGGCCCTCTATGACAGACATGCACTTGAGTGAGTATAAACGTTCTAATGTGTTATTGAGTTGGGAAATTATTTGGTATGAGAAAATGGTTTGCGAAAGTTTTACTATGTTTTGAAATGTCTTTTATTAGTACTTTGATATTTTAGTAGGTCTTTAGTTTTAGATATCACTTTAATAATGTTCAAACCCCGTACGAATTGGGTTTTCAAATTTGAAACCTGGACACCTGTGAAGGTATTCCAAGTTGTATTACATCAACCGGTGGTTAGGCCACTTAGCCAGCATATTTGATTAAGGCCGTATCGTCCATCTTGAAGATAGGCTCGAGTCTAATTCTTTAATTGTAAAGTTGTCTTTTACAAATATAATATAATAAAATAAATAGTATTGTTAAAGAATACAGTAAGCCTTGTGGCTTACTGTATTCTTTTACAATAAATACAAGTAAGATATGATAACAATCGGCAAATAAAAAATTTCGTTTGGCTCTGTCAACTGATTTTAGTTCTTGTCGAATATGGGTATTTTTTAAGTAACGCTAATAAGCATAGACCTTGGCCAGAAACTAGTAATCCAAAATGGAAAATCTTCCAGATCTCCTATAGTGTGTTGGGAACGGGATGAGTACGACAAATTTCCTTATCCATTAATGGTTTATATCCACCATGAGCCTAGGCACTACCAATGAATTGTTAACTATGTATATCAAATGTAGAGTTTATGAAATTGATTTCATAACTAAATAGGCTATCGATAGCATAGTTTTTTTATTTTTTTTTATTAGTGCACATTAGTGGCTTCCCTACGCCTGATGGAAAGCCAAGGAGAAGCCCAAGTCGCTGTGACAACTGGCAAATAACTGGTTAGTTACCTGTCAGTTGCCACTGCCATGCCGGCCCAACCCTAACCCCCCACGAGCTCCGGAAACCCTACTCACCGGCAGAAACGCGACCCGGAGGTCATTTGGCTGCGGTATTCTATAGGGTGGAGGCCCTTCCCCGGACGGGCAGCTCAATACGAGCGAAGATTCGCTATGCCCTACCTCTCTTAACCCACATAGTATAAACGATCGTATATAATTGTTAATTAATTTTACACCTCGAATACCACATCAAACAGAGTAAAGTAGCCAATTCGAACTCTCACATTCAAAGTTTAAGCACAACGCATATGTACCTATCAAGTCTCTTAATGTAATTAGATTGCAGGTAAATCTTAGGAGCAGTGTACGCTTCCAGTTGGTTGAGTGTAAGCCCAGTGACGTCACGCGCAGAGTATCACGCCTCAAGGATCGCGAACTCCATACGATTCAGCTTCCATGCGTTTTACTTCACAGTGAAGTGTATTTTTGCGAGTAGTCTTCACAGTAAAGTCTTCACTCTGTAGGAGAAATTTACGTTCCGTTTTACGTTTTGGTGAAATAGATTCCGATAGAAGACTTTGAAATGTTCCATTTTATTTTTCTTGAGCAATTATTTGCAGTTGGTGAGTTTGTAAGGCGAAACTGGGATAAGGAATGAACATTGTTAATATGCAAGTAACAAAGAAAGCCTCTGTTACTTGCTAACATTAGACAAAACTATTGACCATTGCAAAGATACACTTAATTTTTTTATTAGATAAAATGATAGAATCAAAATAGGGGTACACCTTTTAACTAATGTTAAAGAATATTATTATATGCAGGTGAATTTAAAAAACAAATAAGTAATTGTCCACTAATTTAAAATGGCCACATACTCACTTTACTTGGTTAAAAATAGTTAAGAATATCAAAATATAAAAAAAAAACAAACGACCAAAACTTTAATCTGACAAAATCTTTAAAGTTTAAAAAAAAAGATTAAAGTTTGTTTTTAGCTAAAAAGCTATAAATAACGTAAGTAATTAGCTCCTTATGCATATTATATATATATACCTACCTAAAATTATTTAAATATTTACAATTATCACTTATTTTTGTAGTCGGTGCCAGCCTCTAGGTACCTAACGTAGACTGTTGTTGTATGAGGCGCGCAAATTCACACGACAAAATACATTTATTTGTTTGGCTGGCTTCAAAAATAAGTGATCACCTCACCAAGGAGAACCGGCAAGAAACTCATTACATACAAATACCAAAGAAACACGAACTACGCACAAGTTAAATAAAGGTTACTAAGAATAAATTAATGCGTATTACCCCCTATAAATCCTTTGTCAATGACCAAAAGGCTTCCTCAGCCATGTGTTTCGCAAGCCCTTACAAAGCTCTACGAGTAATGCTCACATGTATATGCCCTGCAAATGGAAGGGTTAAGGGTTCTAGACGGCCGACACATAAGTTTGGTCCATAGGTTCCCAAAGAGTGGTACCGCCCCCGCGTGGACGGTAGAGGTAGCGTTAGAGGGGCCGAATCGAATGTAAAAGGGCCTTATGATAGTCGAAAAACGCTGCAACATACTTACCTACTTAAAATATTTGTACGGATGATTTCCGTCTTAATCAAAAGTATATTCACTAACGGTGGTTGTACCGTTCTTTCTTGGCGTACACGGTAGTTATGATAGTTACCGTGAAATCTTAAGGCAATACGTTGTTAATCATATTTTGACAACAATACCTAAATTAATAACTTTCTGTCACCCAACCTTTAAATCAAGCAGAGAATAAATTTTTGTGCTGTGTATTATCACAGCTCCCAATTGTCATTAAGTCTTTCCACAGCTTCCAATTGCCATTCATGAATCTGCTAGTCGTGCAAGTGAGTAGCTAAATTTAAATAATAGACAAAAAGTTATTGAAAAAAAAGGGCTTTGCTAAAAGCAACTTAGCCAATATGGTGGCCAGCGGTATACTGGAGGTAGTCGACAAAAGTTTGAGAACCTGTGCTTTAGCCCCAAGTACAAGGAAACGGTATTAAGGTGCAATTCCCCTTGCTAGGTACAAAGGGCCGGTTAATTGAGATAAAAGTTAATTTGGCGTGTACTGAGCAGTTCGGCTTAAAGGGTCCCGATTTGAGTGATTACGGGTTCAATCTACACATTAGGGTGGAGTATGTTTGAATAAATAGAAATTGTAGTTAGTAAATAGTTAGTTATAGACATAGCGAATCTTCGCTCGAATTGAGCCGCCCGTCCGGGGAAGGACCTCCACCCTATGGAATACCGCAGCCAAATGACCTCTGGGTCGTGTTTCTGCCGGTGAGTAGGGTTTCCGGAGCTCGTGGGGGGCTAGGGTTGGGCTGGCATGGCGGGCGCAACTGACAGGTAACTGACCAGTTACTTGCCCGTTGACACAGCGACTTGTGCTTCTCTTTCGCTTTCCATCAGGCGTAGGGAAGCCATATGTCGAGCAACAATAAAAAAAAAAAAATATATAATTTAGCATTATTTTTGCCTAGACATACTGCTCACACAATAAATAATAATAAATAACCCAACACATACCACGCTGGGCCGTATAACGCCTTCCAGTCTCAATCTATGCAGTAGGTACGCCATTTTAGTACTTATAGTAGTAATAGTAATACTCTTTCTAGACCGAATTTCAGCCACAGCCACCAATCTGGACTGGCTCATTTAGTAGTGACCTCTGCCTTCTGAGCCATGGATCGTGGGTTCGATTCCCGCACAGTACAAACATTTGTGTTCATGAATATGTCTGTATCGGTCTGGGTGTTTTCTATGTAAAATATGTATTTATTTACAAAAAAAGTATCTAAGTAAGTTTATCAGTAGTCTAGTACCCATAGTACAAGCATCGGCTAAGTTTGGGGCTAGATGTCGATGTGTGGCCCAGAGTGTTTTTTATTAAGACAAGACATGCTCTTAAAACATGCTCATGCTCTAAAACTCCTAATAGCCAACTTAAAGGAGATATCGCAAACACAAATGCAGTGTCCGTGAGACGAACTCCAGTTTAAAATGATAATAAAATTAACTACATATAATTCTTTGGAGAGCGATACTTCTTTAAGAATATCATGAATATTTATTTGCGGAAAAACATTTCTAGACCAACACAAAGTCAACACAGTACCTACATAAAAAGTATTCCATTTATTATATAAAAATGTCGCAAACAGAAACTAGTCGTATTGTATAACTCAACATAAATAGTTTTCTGTCTCTTTCACTGTTATTAATATCTAGATTTGTAGCTCTCTTCAACAATCTCGTATCTTATAAATAACAACAAAGAACTACTTCACCATTGATTTTCTTTATAAAAACACTCAAACTTTTTACAGCGTTCGATTTTATGTCAAAATTGATTGAAGACGGTGATAAAATTTACGTTCATCTCCTTTCATACTGGTATGGTGGGATTAAATTGAGTTATTGTATAACGTTTTCGTTATTAGCAACAAAGGTGTGCACTCTATACGAGTATAGGAACCTGTACAACATTTAATGTTTAAGAGAGGTAGGGCATAGCGAATCTTCGCTCGAATTGAGCTGCTTTTCCAGGGAAGGACCTCCACCCTAAAGAATACCGCAGCCAAATGATCTCCGGGTCGTGTTTCTGCAGGTAAGTAGGGTTTCCCAAGCTCGTCAACAGGTAACTGACCTGTCAGTAGCCAGCGCCATGCCGGCGCATGCCCCAACCCTCCACGAGCTCCGGAGACCATACTCACCAGCAGAAACACGACCCGGAGGTCATTTGGCTACGGTATTCTAAGATTTGTTATTTTGCTTCTTTGCATCAAGATTGCAAGATTTGCTATGCCCTCTCTTAGCCTATTAGCTGTCCGCAAAGCAGAAACAATATATAAAACAATAACTGTGCATATGTAGTGCACGGGACAGTCAACGTGTTAAACAAATCAAAATAAGTAATTAATTCCCCCGCCGTCAATAACAAAAATAAATAACCCTCCACGCTTCACTGACAAGTCATAAATAAACAATGAAATATACCATACTCCCAAAGTTCCTGATCTCCTAACTGTGACATATAACAGTAAATAAGCCCTTGAACCCCGGCTTGAGTGGATAAGTCGCAAATCCTACCTGTGCTTAGACAACAATATCGCTTAACGCTTAACCCGTGGACTTACTCCATCGCTGGGTAGGTAATACCGCTAAATCCTTGGTATCGGTATTTCTTATATTGGAGCTATGAGAATTTCATCAACTTTATGGCATTTTTCTGAAGCAACAATAGTGGAATTTAAGAGCATTGTGTGTCCAGTATGATTGAAAAAGCGATGCATTTATTTAGTGCACAGCAATACAATACATGGGACTTATAACAAATAACATTAACATAGTACATCTAATGTACCTAATAACTTAATAGGTAACTGGGTAACTGGTTAGTTACCTGTCAGTTGCCACCGCCATGCCGGCCTAACCCTAACCGCCGGCTGCTGATGAGGCACTCACCGCACGTGCTCAAGAGACCCTACTCACCGGCAGAAACACGACCCGGAGGTCATTTAGCTGCGGTATTACTTAGGGTAGAGGTTAGTCAGGTATATTGTAATATTTTACTACCTACAATATCACCTGCAGTCTTGTTTACAATCGTAGTGTAAATTGAGATTACCTCGTGGATACAAACAATGTTGAGTACATTTGTACTTTATGTGACCCGTATTATTGTTACGACCACTTGTGTTATAAATGTTTTAACTGCAATCTGCAACTAAGAAGACTAGTTACCTATAAGGAAGTTGTTAACTTCTAGTTGTATATATTGCATTCAAAACTCGAATTGTCACTCAAAAGTTTTATTGACAAGCTAGCAAAATTAGTCAAAAGTTTCTTCGACCGTATGCTTTAGACAATAATGCTTTTGATTAAAATATCAGTTAAATAAAAGTACTTCTGCCCAATGAATTAAATTAGCAAAGAAAAATTCTATATTAAAAGATAAATCTGCAACATAATTTTAAAAATTTTCTAACAGTACAACATGCGATATAAACATCGTTTAATGCTGCAATATTTTTTCGGAATTTAATTTCAACCATCAGAAAAATACCAGCGAATTCCCCGCCAAATTATTCTAATTTAGAATGAGAGAAATTCAACGGTCCAGGCGAGTCTAGACATTTCTACTTCACTCACTAACAGCGTGCTCAAGCGAAAACTTAGGAACTTAGGCGTAAAGAGAAAGGTGAGGGCATTACCTACGATACTTACGTATAAGTAGCTACGGTCAATTTGGAACTAAGGACCTGCCTCCTTTTCCTCTTTTCTTTTTTTTTAACAAATATCAGAGTACATGTCGTATATGTATTGAAACAGTTTGCACGACGTTGCCCATCTCTTCAGAGAATTTACACTTCCTCACCTGAGGGTTGTCTGAAAGAGATTGCTCACTAGCGATAAGACCGCCTAGATTGTACCACAACATGTCTGTATCACATTTACTGTATTTACTTTGTGTTTTGTGCAATAAAGAATATCTATCTATCAACATACCTACATCGCTCCGATCCCAATGAGCACTTGTGTTATGGGTATTAGTACATGTGATTACCGATGTTCGGTGTATTTTTGCGACAACGGAGTTGCTATTGTAATTTCTTAACAGAAAAACGATTTTTGTTTATCTGGGATTCGAACCTGAAGGCTATTTTGTTAGCCTTAAACACAATATTGTTATACATAGTTGCGGAATTCCGAATTGAAATTCACGTTAGCAACAAAAATGCTCACTTGCATTCAAAGCGCTCATGCATTTTCAGCAATACATGAACATTTAAGTATATTCTCCGAAAGACGTTATTACCACCTGGTACTATTAACTGTGGTTTATCTGAATACCTTCGTGATGGCTCAAAACTTCAGTCTATTGGGTAGTCTCTCGAGCCTTAGGTATTTGCAACCATTATACCAAACGAAGCAGTTAACTCTCAAAACAAAACATTTTTAAAACACATAAAGTGTAAAAGACAGTTCAAAGAAAATAAAACCATACATTCAGACCACCCAAAACAGCACTGAACTTTAATCCAGAAAAATTAAAAATAACTGCTGACTTTGACTGTTAAATATCATTGCACATCGAAATACGTATGCATTCTCAAAATAATTTCACAGCATTTCCATTACAAAGTTTAAATTCATGTTGCCTAAAACACATTTAGTTTTCATTTACATTTCAGCTGGTGCAGTGTATATCCAAATAAACTTCAAATAAATTATTCATATGCAGGCAAGCAAATATAATTGTACAAATCTTGTCTTAAAGCCTCTGTTGACTGCAAACTGAAAACTTAAATGTGCAACTTGAACTTATTCACAGACAAGTCGAAACTTTGCGATAAACTTATTGAATAGTTTCATTCTCGTGTGAGTTATGGAAACTTGTGATCTACGTACTTACATTGAAGTTTTGTCCGTCATCGATCTTTTTTTTTATATTAGCACGTCAAAATGACTGCGCCCTGTCTAGTGTTAAGTAGATGACGAAATCCAAAAAAGGTATAAGCGATCTGCATCACGTCTAGGTAATGCAATGCAGATTGTTGTAGATATAGACATAGCCTAATCTCGGTTCTACCGTACTCTTTATACAGTTTATTTTTCTTTATATCTTGGCATATTCTTTTTGGCATGTTCTTATATTCAATTTTAATATTTTAATGTCTATTGTGTTTTGACTGCTACTTGTTTACAAACACTCAAAGTAACAACATCTATATACTTATAATGAAACTGTAGAGAAATAAATTCTAACCACCTAGCACGCTCTTTAAATCATAACACAGATCGATCACACTATGGAGACGTGTATAATTGCTGCTTCACGCCCTGTTTAAAAGACCTAAGACTATTTCATTTCATTATTTACTAAGTTCATCGCATCATAATCTCTGGTTATTCGTCACTCTGCTAGCTCCCACCAGCCATCTTGCACAAATCGTCACTCCACCTAACCTGACGGCGTCCTACACTACGTTTAACAAGACACGTTCTCCACTCTATCAGGGCTAGTTTGAAAAGTTCTCTCTCGAAAACGAGAGATTTGAGCGGAAAAAATCTGGGTCTTTATGTAAATTTGACAGTCGACATTGAAACCTTTTTAGAGAGCTCTTAGACCGGTAAAAACAATTCGATCGAACATTGGAATGAAGAAAGTCGTTTCCGTTAACTTGTTTACTCTAACGGTTGTAGGATCAGTTCCACTTTAAGCTTGCTGATCTGGTGAAGAAAATCAGCACATATTCTGTTTACAATGTCTCAAAAACAGTATCTTTAGAACATTCTTGAGACACAATACAAAGCTGTAAGTACAATAGCAGTCAAACTCCTATTTTCCGTGGTAAGAGAGAAAAAGAAACATTTTTTTTCTCACTAAAACGAATGAAACATGAATAAAACTCGAGTAATGCTGTAAGAAAATACAGTGATCGTAAACCAACCGACGGGGGGTGAGCAAAAATACTTATGTATCCACCTAAAAGACCTTAGCCAGTGTATCCTGAACTGTGTCTCGTTCACATGATGTTCCTGTGTAAGGGAATGTCAAGGAGCAGCTTCCACTGGATGTTTAACGTTTTTGCAGTCGTCACAAAGGAAAATAAAGACGAAAAATGAGATGGGAGCCAAACAAAAAGGTAGTTTGTGGTCATGTTATAGCCTTGAATTTTGTGGACAATTGAAATTAATCGTTGTTGGGACAATAAACAATTGAATAATTTATCATTTGCCTTCCAATTTTGTACAATTTATATTTTAGGAATTCTTTTATTCAATGCTTAACATACGCTTTTTAAAACGCTTGAGAATATTTCGTTATTTTACAAACCAAATCAAAAAACAAGAAATTCAATGGCAAATTTTTCTTCCAATGTTTATCATAACTGTTTACATCGTTCATATTTGAATAAAATTACATGTAAAATACAAAGTAACATTCAGTAGTTATACAACGCAAAAAGTGTTCATTTTGAAGCAGTAGCGTTGAAAAACTCATAATTGACAAGTCGATATTATGTATATTTTTTTCTTCAATACATTTTATTGTAAAGTACAACTTTTATGTAAAGAGACTGAAAGTCATGAATGATTTAGTCTGCAATAGCATCAAATAATGTAAAGTCCGCGCCAAGTTTCACCTCTATACTCGTCGTACTGAAAAAGACGACCAACTTTCTTTTACTGCACCAGAGAGTCCATTCTAACACTATCCTACTATTCACGTTTGCAAAACTTGGCGCGTTATACGACTGTGCACAAAACTATGTTCTATTGTACCGTTGGGCGCGAAAAAATCTTATAGTGAATTTCTCCGTTCGCTATAGGAATTTTTCGCGAAGAAAGTGAATCCACGTAGATTTTTGTACTGAAATCGGAGCATTAGGTTTGGTAATGCGCTGTATGAGAGATTCGGCGCTTGGGAAATGGAAAACTGGTTTCAATGGGCCGGTGTGTAGGAACGTTTCAGAATCACTTCCGAGCCACTTTGAGCGCCGAGGAGAATGGAAATTGTTTATATCTTGTGGTCTTTAAGGGATGTTTACTTCGTCCGCAATTGTTTGTTTGTTACTGTCCCTGTAGTTAATTTAGTAGCGACCCTGGCTTCCGGAACAAAGTTCTTTGTGAGATTTCTTGACCTCTTTTTTTTAAGAGACCAGGTCTCTTACTTTGCTTTCAATGGTTAAAGCCAGTTTCTGATAAAATAGACATTACATACATTGCTCCGCTTCTAAAGTGCGTAGCTTGAGTATTTATGCTATGGGTATCAGAACAATGAGGGTACCATACACATGGAACAAATACAAATGTTGATAACATTAATTTTTGTCCCGGGTGGGAAGCGAATCCACGCTCCTTGGTTCAGAATGCAAGGTCACTACCAAATGATGATAGTGACGATTGATAAGGCTAGCCGATGATAACCCAATTTAATTTATTAGATACCTACCATTGCGTTATCCTTTGTGATATAAGAAACAATTAGCCCCATGGGTGCGAGCGATTATATCGTTTAACACGCTGTGAATAAATAATAAAATCGTTTGAACCCGCGTTGATGTGGGGTGGTAATACAAATTTGTTTATTCATTGTACATACGAAAGGTATAAAGATTAACAATGGTTTTTTTTTATAGTAGCTCGACATAATGACTTCCCTACGCCTGATGGAAAGCGAAAGAGAAGCCCAAGTCGCTGTGGCAATTGGCAAGTAACTGTTCAGTAACCTGTCAGTTGCCACTGCCATGCCGGCCCAACCACGGATTGTATTTGCTTCGTGGGCCCAACCCTAACCCCCCACGAGCTCCGGAAACCCTACTCACCGGCAGATACACGACCCGGAGGTCATTTAGCTGCGGTATTTTATATGTCCAGCAGCGGACTGCGATAGGCTGGTGATGATGATAATGATGACGAGCAATTAGGTCATAAGTTTCCGAAAGGCAAAACTGTTTGTTAACTGTTAATATACAAACCAGTGACCTAGCATTTCTTTCAAACCGCTAATTTTACACCTCATCTTCTCGGCTCCGCTTTTAAAGAGCAGGAAATCATTGAGCCGTGTCTCATATTTTCCAAAATTAATGCCAGCTATGCCAAAATTGCACAAAATTATTTAATTTTCCGAAATGAACTCGTTTACACCACAGAACCTATGTAATTTGACATTTCGGATACCTCACGCTACACTAGCACCTCTGGTGGTGAATTCACACGCGATAGCCCTCATTTGGTCGTGCTTAATAAAATTATAGTTTCGGAAAGTATAAGAACTAATTAATTGTGTAGAAAAGAAGTTTATTTTTGCCAACTGTTTTTAAAGAGTTGACTGTTTTATACAAGTCGGCGGTGGTAAAATTTCGTGCACAGGAAAAGTTATGTTATGTTACAGCTAACATGTTTTCCTGTGCTCGGACTTTCTTTACTCCAGGTGCGACGGAATATTTCCCAGACAAATAAACGCAGTAACATTTTTTGGTCCCAGTCGGAATGCAAACTTAGGTGCTCCACTTATAAGTCTGTAGACTTTCGTAATTAAAAGTCCAATTATAAAAGCAGCTTATAGCTGCTTGGTTAATATTTCTTCAGGATTGGCTAATGTAAACTTTAAGTTACCAATTGTAGAAGTATGTAAAACGAGTCTTAAGATAAATGAGCTCAGTAGAACTATGTAGATCAGCCATCAGTCTCAAAAGTTATCCCTTGTACTATGACTGCGATATAATGACTGGGGTGAGGGGGCTTTCAGAACACCTAGACCCTAGACTATTGAGAAAAGTTAATTGCCTAATTGACCCCCATGGGAAGCTGAATCGGAACCTTCCGGTAGCGGAAAAAGGTTGAATGAATATTTGGAACACCATGTAAGGCCCCCTTATTTTAATAATAACTCGTATTAGCTGATTGGTTAACGTTGGGGGTTTTTATAATATAACAAATAGGTACTATCGAAATACAATATTTTCTCCGTGGGAAACCACCATTTAAGAGTAATCGTAGTCTAAATTAATAGCACGAATAAGTATCTAATCATGTTATTATCCCAATTGAAACTGGAGTTTCTCTCCAGCAAAAGCTCTTTCAGCCTAAAGGTGGACAATATAATGCTGTGACACTATTAAAAAAATTAAAGTAACTTTGTAGAGTTACAAGCACGAAATAACGGAATACCACAGGCATTACATTCCGCCGCATACAATAAAAATTCACAGAAACTAAACTGCATAATACGAGCAAATAATATGACATCGTTCGTTCTATGAGAGTTTTACGGCTCATTGCCAGCGGAGACAATGTCTAGTCACACAGTGCGGGCACAAAGCCGCTCGGGATGAAATTACAAGTAAAGGGGGGCTCACACTGTCTTCTTTTGTACGTCGAAGTCGGGCGGGCGCCTATAAACGTCGACGCTATGCCGGCGTTAGGGGGCTGCTGAACGCCGCATTTGCGCAGCGCGGACGTCTCGTTGGGATGTAAGGCAGCGATCTATCATCTATTCGCTCCAAGGCGCCCTCACCTGCCCGTGGTACATCCTGCTAAATAACAAACGAGGCGCTGGCAATCGACTGCTGACGGTGCCATCACGTTTGAAAGCGTAGCTTAATACCATAGGCTAATGACGGGCAGCAGCGTCCACGAAGCCAGAAGCTATGATCGCCGACCCCCTTTCCCAGCGTGGCGATTATGGGTATAACCTCCAGGTGTTTGCCCAAAGTGGTGAACAACTGGAGAGGCCTATGTCCAGCAGTGGACTACTATGGACTGATGATGATGACGATTATGATATTTTGACAGGCTCGGTGGCTCAATTGCTAGTGACCCCTGCCTTCTGAACCAAGAGTCGTGGGTTCGGTTCCCACCCGGGACAAACATTCGTGTGATGAACACTTGTGTTTGTTCCGTGTCTGGGTGTTAATATTTGTATTTAAGTATTTATTTGTGGTACCTTCGTTGTTCTGATACCCATAACACAAGTGCTCAAGCTACTTACTTTGGGGTTAGGAGCAATGTATGTGATGTTGTCTGATATTTATTTATTATGATCTACGTCGGCGTGGGATTGGCGTCCGCGGAACGTCGACTCAGCGCCGACGCTATGCCGGTGCTGAGTGGCTGCTGAGGGCTGCAATTTAGCAGCGTAAACATCGCGTCGTTCGATCTTCGGAACGTAGCTTAACTAAGGCCTGTGGAGATGCGTGTGGGAAGTGGGAGTGATAAGTAGAATACTTGGTAGCAGTAAACGCTGGTGTTGTGTCGACGCATCGCTTGCGCTGCCTTAAAACGACATTCGGCAACCAGTCGCTTGATGCAGCGTCGACGCCGACGTTTAAAAGATGCCGGTGTGTGAGGTCCCTAAGCTTTGCACACGTCGCTCACTACCCGCGTACGTATTGGACTTTGTTCGAACATTGAAATGAAACACGCGGTTAGTGTTTGCTTAACTTGAACATGAGACGTGATCAAAAAGTTTTCATAGGAGAAAAATATTGAAGTGTGTGGTGGGAACGCGGCGGGGAACGCCTGCCTGTTTAACAGCGTATGATACGAAACTGCATGCGCTGCAGAACTGTTATGTAGGCAGCTACAAGTCATGTTATTAAATTTATAGAAAGTGATATAACTTTATCCATACAAAATTAATTGAATTATTTTTTTAGCGACCTGCCCTCGCTTCGTTTCGGTATAATCCATACAAAACTTCTCCTAGAATCACTTCATCTATTTAAAAAAAGCATTAAAATCCGTTTCGTACCTAGTTTTAAAGATCTGCATACATAAGGCCAAACACGAAAGTGACTTTGTTTTATAATATGTAATGATTCGTTATGGTTTTGTGCTTGCCCTAAATTCGCCTGATGAGTGATATTGAAGCCTACGATGTAGTGCTCTTACCCAGAAAATACCGTTTCACTCTCGTCTTAAACAACTGAAAATAGTAACCAATATACAAACAATAAGACAAAAAAACAACTGTAGAATTTATCTCTCAGGGAGCAAAGAGTCCGGCAACGAGTTCCATAGCTTGGCCAAACGAACGTTCGTCCCGTACAACAAAACGCCGTGAACCACGACCATACTAATAAAGTAAACTCGTCCGGTGATAAAAATGGGTCACATCACAGGTATCAAATTACGTAGTTCAGTCGCACTCTCCCCAAAATGAAACCGATAGAAAACTGATAGACTTGGTGGTCAAGGCTTTATGGTCTTCTACGACAAAGCAAGGTCAAATTAAGATTCATGTTTTCATTTAACAGCAACGAAATATAGCTCTGGCTCCCATAATCAAAAGAACCGCGTAACCCTATGACTAAACAGTTATGACATCATTCCACGGGACTTTTACAGTTCATGGAGACAATGTAGGGTACAAGTATAGAGTCACTCGGGACATTACAGGAACGAACGGCGTCACTCCCTGCTCCTACCCATATCCCGTACTTTGTTCGAATGCTGAAATGAAATACGTTTTATGTTTGCATAAAGCTACATCTGAAACGTGGAGATCGACTATTGTATTGGCGGGCTTCGGGTTAACCGTTTTGGTATATTGGTTGAAAGGTTTGTACGTAAATTATATAGAACAAGTTGTGGGTGTAGCTATGTATTTTGGTAATTGTTTTTGAAAGTGCATATGCCCCGAAGTAAATTTCAATTTTAACAATTTTTTTTTTATTCTCACATCTTTGTACAACAAAAGTAAATAGAATAAAGATGACTTTAAAAAAAATTAAACCAAAGTTTTGGTCGTTTGTGTTTTTTGAAGTTTTTTTTTAATGTTAATTTATTCTCGATTTTTATTTGCGTTAATGTGTTGTTAATTCTTTTTTAATACTTATATTTTCTTAAGGAAGAGCGATTTTTACGACTTTTTCTCTTAACATTTAAATATGCAATGTTATTTTCTGATTATTTTAAATTTGGTAGTAAAATGTTAATTTGGGTATAATGAAAGAATTCGCAAGAGAATTTAAATTAAGATTTATGCATTCGTTTTCGTAATATTATTAAAATTTATCGAAATTGCTCTTGAGTTCAACGCTCTGCATTGAACAAGCATTGATTAGTCTTGTTTCATTAGTTTGTAGATATACTTATCATTAATCAAAGCTAAGTAGAGTGGTGGCTTATAATTTGGCTTGAGCAAAGGATAGTAATTACATCAATGCCTAGACAAGATCAATTTGTAGATACTGTGAAAAATATTCACTTTAGTATTGAAAATCAGCTTTTTTATTTTATTTGTGTGTTGTTTCTATATTATTTAGGTATATATTCCGATCGTTTAATATCTGAGTGTAGGCTGCTGCTTTATACATTAAAAACGCAAGATAATTGCAAACAAACATAGTAAACAAGCATATTAAACTGAGAACCACATTTTTTAAAGTTAGGTAGTTAAAAATTCAAAATAAGTGCACGACCTTAGTGGCTCGATTCCCGGTCGAGTTTAAAGGAAAATATTATTTCAAGGCTTTCTGGAAAACGCTTAGGTAAATGACACAAAGGAAAAACCTAAGTTTAAGACCAGGCGTTTGGTGAGAATTGTTTGGAGTATGTATTTATTTATGAACGCCCTGTAATTAATTAGACCAACCATGTTTTTTAAAACTATATTTATACTTTTAATAGTAATGATTACATTAGGTCTGCTGCTACTGTTGCTTTTTAATAAACGTTTATTAAACGTTTAATGGCTTCCATTAAGTATTAGCAATACAAGTTGCCCAAAACTTTGTATCATCTGCATCGCACTTAAAAATAATGATTACTCCCACGTATACAAAAACCTTAGGGTCTTTTCATAACAACATCCCTCAAATGCCTTCTAAAAATAGACATTAATAATGATTTTGCATTTTATATTACATTTTTTATAGCAAACTTTATTCAACTTTCGAAGGGAAGAGACACAGATAGTAATAATTTAAAAAATAATTGTCAAGGGGACTAGAGTTTTAAAAAGAGGGATCAAACTGAGGACTTTAAATAGTAATTATTTTGGCCAATTTGTATAAACTTTTGCACACAGTAAGTATAGGTTGCCTCGTAAAATATTCTATTTGTAAAATTGAAACATCCAATATTGTGTAAGGTCTGAAGCATTTGCCAATCAAGGTACGCCCGAGGGGCAAATCTTGCCCTCATAAAACATAATCTTTATTATTGGGCTCAAGATGTAACATACTTTATGTTTGGGATAGAGTTGCTGGATGTGTCAAAAAGAGATACAGTTTTTTATGCATTGTTTTGATACTAGCTTATCTAGGTTTCATTTGTATCAATTCAAAGCTTCTTCGTTTTAATCTGGTTAGGTTCTTATTGTTTTAATATCCACCCTTATTTTAGGGCCTAGAGAAAAACTATCCATTATACATATAGAAGTTTACAAAACGAATAGTAATATTTTATGTACATTTCCTGTTCGTTTTCTAGTACTTAGAATATTTTCGTATAATATGATTACAATTTCTAGTAATTTCACCAACGCCAAATGCTATTTATACATCGCAAATTATTGCCATGGATTAGCAGTTTGCACTTGTGTTATGGAAGTTTTTATGTGATGCCTGATGGTAAGCAGTCGACACCGCCCATGGACACCCGCAACTCAAACCGAGTTCTGGGGTCGCTGCCGGCCTTTTAAAAAGGAGTACGCTCGTTTTTTGAAGGCTCCCAAGTCGTAGCTGTTCGGAAAGACTCGCAGAGAGTTGGTTGTACAAACCGGATGCGCGACCGATGTGTTAGCCCTTCGAAGATGCTCAAATGTGTATTTAAATCCTGCATGGCGGAGACAACTGACATCTACATGTCAGTAGCCTTGTCTCTTTTGCAACTTGACTTTTGCATTCTGTCAGACGACTCGCCCCTGTACTATGCTCCGTTAAAATGGCCGCTTCCATCCCACTACATCCACGGGCCCCATTTTTTCCGCCAAACACCGCCACTAACCCGGCTCCCTCGGGAACTTTTACCCGCTGTTATGACGCGCCAGTAGGCGCTGTTATCCCGAATTAGAACGCTCGGTGCGCCGGATAAAAAATTTATAAGCACTTTGATGATGATTTTTTTTCGCTTAGTATTCTCAAGATGAGATAGTACGAAGGGAATTTTTATTGCCTGCTTAGGAACGCATCCGCAATATGGAATGTTGGCTTAAGTTGGAAGAATGGTGTAAGTGAATGAGTTTGTGGTATGTACTCGTATGTGTTCTTTATCAAATTGCTTGATGAGGAATAATAGGAGAAAAACGTAAGACTGGCCTTGTGGCGCCTTTGACGGATAGGATGTTACCGACCTTGCCGTAGGATCTATGACCACCAGGATTGACATTCATGTTATGTACGTATGTCTTTATTTTGTTTCTTAGTAGGTATTAAATAAATAACCCAAGACATGCCACGCTGGGCCACACAGCGCCGTCTAGCCCCAAACTAAGCCAATGCTTGTACTATAGGTACTAAACTTACTTATATCCTTTTTTTTAAATAAATACATATTATACATAGAAAACACCCAGACCAATACAAACAGACATGTTCATGAACACAAATGTTTGTACTGTGCGGGAATCGAACCCACGTCCCTTGGCTCAGAAGGCAGAGGCACTACCAAATGAGCCATCGAGACAGTCTTCAAGTATTAATATTGCTATGAACATAACTTTTGGATAAAATCAATGTATGTGTACGTATATTACGAGTATGTACGTAGACAAGTGAACCAAAATTAGAACGTTTCCCCAAAGGTTTCACGCGATTCGTAACGAATGAGTAAATTTATAACCGCTGAAATGAGAACTTCTCGTTTATTGAAGTCGGTTAAAAACGTGGAATCCTCAACATATTTCAATTAACTTTCAGCAAATATAATTCTGTAACAGTAATATAGTTTTAGTTGAATAATAAATAAAAAAGTTGTAGCAATCGTCAAATACCAGAAAATATGTATGTTAACATCAGGTTTAATAAACAAAATTAAAAAAAAAACATGAAAAAATAAGAGAGAATGAAACGTAAACAATCAATGTTAAGTAAATACTCGTACAATAGATTTTATTGTAAAAACGTTGAATTGGACGTTGAAACCACAGTACATCAAAACAATCAGGATATTGTTTGTTTTGAATAATTAATCATTTAGGGCTTCCCCACATGCGAATAGAGTCCTTGATCGTTATTTAGCCTCATCATCATCATCAGCCTATTCCACTGCTGGACATAGGCCTCTCCAGTTGTTCGCCACTTAGAGCAAACATCTGGAGGATATACCCATAATCGCCACGCTGGGCAGACGGGTTGGCGATCGCAGGGCGTAGCTTCTCGCTCCGGTAACGCTGCTGCCCGTCATCGGTCTGTGGTATTTAGCTACGCCTTCATTGTGATTATTATACCGCCACTGGTCGGTTGCCAGCGCCTCGTTTGTTATTCGGCAGGATGCACCACGGGCAGGTGAGGTTGGCTTGGAGCGAAAAGGTGATAGGGCGCTCCCTTACATCCCCGAAAAGATGATAGGCCGCTCCCTTACATCCCATTATTTAGCCTATAAGTTTGGAATACCTTCTTTAAGTGTCAGTGTATGGGATGTAAGGGAGCGACCTATCATATCTTCGCTCCAAGCAACCTTCACCTGCCCGTGGTGCATCCTGCCGCACAACAAACGAGGCTCTAGCAACCGACTGGTGGCGGTATAGCCGTAAAGAAGCCGTAGCTAAATACGACAGGGCGATGACGGGCAGTAGGATCACCTGAACGAGCGGTCGCCAACCCGCCTGCCCAGCGTGGCGATTATGGGTAATACCTAAAGGTGTATTCCCAAGTGGTGAACTACTGAAGGGCCTATGTCTAGCAGTGGACTGTAATAGGCTGATGATGCTGCCCCTATCAATTGACCGTGTGGTGGTAAGGGAGACATAGGTCTCCCCTTTGCTGGACATAGGCGCAACAGTGGAAGTTTTCTGGATGATGATGATGATAATTATCACTCTAATCAACCAAATCGGATGGTTTAATTCTTTACGTATAGTTACAAACTTCGATTCTGCTCTACAAAAGGTATAGATAAAGTTATATTACTAATTATTGCTAATATTAATACTTTCTTCTTTTTCAGATCCTAAGAACGAAAAATCAGCCTGAAAGGGGTAAGAACCTTTTTAAAATAGCCTGAATTTAATATTAAAAATAAAAACTTCATAAACTAAATCCATACCTTTCATAAAACGTCTATCATCAAAGTTTAGTTGAAAGCAAATTTTATGTAGCTTAGGTACACTGGCATAATCAATAACTCTAAATAAATTTGATCGGCCACAAATATAATAACGCCGGAATCCGGGGCAGCACAAGACCCATTCTATGTCAACCTATCAAATTTATCGAAAGACGCGTAAGCTAGGCTTTAGGCGGGCAAACCGTAATAAATAAACATGAGCAGAGTTGACCGAATCATCTCAACGTATTCCTGATAAAATATGATAAGTAAATTTATTCGCGTAAATTGTCCATAGTCAGAAATTGTCATAAAAATAAACGTCAGGAAAAAACGCGAGCCCGCAGTATCGGGCTTGGATGACATCCAGAATCGGGGTTCGGCCGGTGCTAGATCAGCCAAAATCAATTTTATTTTAGATCTGGCGGTGTCTCGGACATAATCTGGCGTACGTGATTGTCGAACTGTTCTGCAGGGAACGGTTTTGCCACCGAAATTGTAGGACGCGCAAAATGTTATCTTCGACATGTTTTAATGAGACGACGAGATCGAGACTTGGCTTTTTTTGCCGGATAACGAGACGTTAGATCTATTTTCGGGTTTCCAGGTATAATTACAAGGCACAGAAACGCTTTGTACTCCATGTTTTAATGAGTTCGGCTTTCGCTTTTCGCCTGGTTTTTTGGGTTGGTTTGAAATATCGAGGAGACTAAGATCGTATTTTATTAATAAAATACCTTTTTTACGCCTAAATCGCCATTGTCTCTCGAGGGGAGTCAATGTGATGTGTGCTCTCTACTAGAGCGTGGGGTATACTTACTAAATCCTACTGAGAGACTCCCAGTGGGCACCTAGTAGCAGGGATACGGATAATGCCGAAGGAGATGTCCGCATCCTTGCCTGCAACTACACTGTAAAGTAAGAGATACAGGCATCCGCAGAATACCAGCGTCTCAGCGCTTAACTGCGCAGTGACATTTTATTATGCTGAGTGGAGACCTTTTAGGTACATACACCTTTTTTTTTTGCATTTGACCGTGCTGTAATAGTATTAAGTCGTATAATGTACCTAATAAACATTTTGTCTTTCTTTTTCTAACTTGTTATATCTTCTTCATCATAATATCAATTTAATATTTATGGTATATGTAGGTAGCCAATTAAACATGTTAGTTTATTCAATAGAACATTAATTAGTATTTTCTTTCACTGTGTTTTTTGTACACTCATCGTATACAAAGCTCTTTGCATGACCTAAAGGCTGACTGGTAAAGAATGCATTAAGTTTGTACAATAATGTGCAATAATAGAGCTTAAATACATACATAAACGAAACAAATTGTAGGACGCACTCCAACACAGTGGGACGATGATTTGAGAAAGATGGCTTTATTGTGCTGCTTGGTTGGCGTTCTCTGGGGGCGTTCAGCAGTGGATGGCAATGGACTGATAGATTGATTGAAATAAATAAATAATATAACTTTTAAACTATTTACCAAAATAGATAATAATAAACCTAAAATACGCAATCGGTTTACACTTTGGTAACAGAATTATAAAGTTTAATTTACTTTACTGTATAACTCAATCGAATATACTAAGAATTTGATTAAAAACTTTTGTAGTTGTGTAGAAAGCGGTTATCCTATGTAACATTGGATAACCTTTATACAAATTTTAGCGAAAGTTTTCGTTCATTGTTATACCTAGTTAGTCTACTCTAATATAATAAAGAGGCGAGATTTGTATTCTTGTGTGTATGTTTGTAATGAATAAAATCAAAAACAATTATGTTGATTTATTAAATATTTTACAAGAGATATTTACAGATAATGTACATATTATATATAAAAAATAAATAAATAAAACCTAAACTAAACTAATAATATGTACAAACACTAAAAATCTTCTAAAACGGCACCCCAGGACGCTGACTGCGTTACCTCGCTGAATTGTAAGCGAGATGCGCTGAGCGAGGTACGAGCCAGATCTGGGGTCGCCCGAAGCCTTTTTTTTTTTTTATGGAAGAGGGGGCAAACGGGCCTGAAGGTCACCTGATGGTAAGTGATCACTTCAGCCCATAGACACCGCAACACCAGGGGAGTCACAGGTGCGTTGCCGGCCTTTGAGAAATCTATAGGCTCGCTTTTTGAAGGTCCCTAAATCATATCCACTCGGAAAAATTGCAGCAGGAAGCTGATTCCAAAGACCGGTTGCACGAGGCAGAAAATTGCGCGCAAAACGCACCGTGGAAGACCTCCAACTATCAAGATGATAAGGATGAAATCTAGAATAGCCTGGACCAGTTTAGATGAAATATCGTTTACAAGAGATTTGGCTTTATGTTGATTTATAAAAAAAATCACCATTGGAATGCTACATTGACTCTGAGTAACATAGGCTATATTAATTGCTAGAAAAATTTAGGAACTCTTACTAAGACGCCAAAAATATAACTCTAAGTACCCGAAGTGAAGCAAGGGCGGATCGCTAGTACTCAATAAGTTAAAGGAATAACATTTGTGATAAAGTTATCATGTAGACTTACTTACAAAGTGGAAAAACATGTTAGCTTATTACGTAACGAAATTTATTTATTTTCCAAATATCGACTAACTTAAGATAAACATTTTGAACTTGTGTTTTAAGTTTGACTAAACTAAGTACATCTTAGACGTTGTTAGAATTATTATGTAACATAGTCGTAATATTAAAGTCTCTAGTCATGGTCTAGTAGTTGCGTCACCTGTAAACCGAAAATCCCAGATTCGAATGTTGGATAGAGTTTTTTTAAGACAATAGCATAAGACAAGCCACGCTGCTCCATACAGCGCCACCTAGTCCTAAACCAAGCCGAAGCTTGTACTTTGGGTACTACACAACTAATAAACTTGTTGTTTGTAGTATCCCCTGCCTTCTAAACCAAGGGTCGTGAGGTCAATTAAATTTTTAATGACAAAAGGTGTTCTTATTATTTTTATCATAATCCCTGTCAAAAAATAATTATAAATTTAAATATCCCTGTGCACGTTCTTTTAAAAAAATACAAAGCAAGCAAAAACAAGCGCAGTTGGTATTAACGAAAACATTTCCAACGAATCATTTTGCGAGCATTTAAAAAAGGAACAAAAGTATTTAATATTTTTTCCGCAGCGCGATTAAATACCACAGAGTAATTTGTGCACTTAATCTTTTACCATGCGATGTTACGTCGAAACCGTATGTTAACTTGCAATTTGTACGTTTTATTATTTTTAAACGCCTTCTTAGAAAGGCCGTTCTTTGTAAATGACATCAAAAGGCGTGTACATAACACGGGCCGGTCTAAAACCTTTGTTTAAAACGCCCTATTCGAGAACAGTGTTAATTTCCCTAGAGCAATTGGCTTTTTTACTTCACAATGCAACTCGTGACAAAGTGGTGCCTTGGCGAAATTATGCTTAGGCAATTAGTCGGAAATCGTAAGTGCACAAACGTGTTTTACTCACGAAATCTGTTAAGTCTGCCTAAGTTATGTCGGTTGTGTATAAAGCTTATGGCTGTACGAGTAAATATAGAATTCCTGAACATGTTACGATAACAAACATATTGCTTTTCATTGAGAAACTAACTTAGTTTGATAATTAAATGTTATTGTATCTTAACTAATATTATAAAGCTGAAGAGTTTGTTTGTTTGTTTGAACGCGCTAATCTCAGGAAGTACTGGTCCGAATTGAAAAATTATTTTTGTGTTGAATAGACCATTTATCCAGGAAGGCTTTAGGCCATATAACATCACGCTGCAGCTATTAGGAGCGAAGAAATAATGGAAAATGTAAAAAAAAAACGGGGAAAAATAACTATTCCACGCGGACGAAGTCGCGAGCACAGCTAGTGTATAGTATAATTGTTATTACGAAACTACAAAATTAAATTATATTATGTGAACGATACACAACACTCAGTTATTACTAAACTTTGTATAATATTGGGGATGTAAGGGAGCGGCCTATCATCATTTCGCTCCAAGCCACCCTCACCTGCCCGTGGTGCATTCTGATGAATAACAAACAAGCCGATTGGTGGTGGTATAACCATAACGATTGAAGGCGTAGTTACATACCACAGGCCGATGACGGACAGCAGCGTCACCGGAGCGAGGATCTACGCCCTGCGATTGCCAACCCGCCTGCCCATCATGGCGTTTATGGATAAAGCCTCCAGGTGTTTGCACAAAATGGCGAACAACTGTATAGGCCTATGTCCAGCAGTGGACTGCGATAGGCTGATGATGATGATGTATGATTATTCTGTCTGTAGGTACATGTATGGTTCTGAAAAGCAGCACGTTACTTGTTCTGGTAGGTACTTATAGATGATCTTCTATACATATATCTAAAGATGACCTAGATGCCTAGACGGTGCACACTTCGAACTAGCGTACAAAACTAGTTGAAAGTCATACAAGTTTGAAACAAACAGACCACCGCATAAGGTCTGTGTATTTTATTATTTCCAATGCGTTTGCGCTCAGGCATTTACATTCGAAATACAATGGAGAGTTTTATCCGATATTAGTTTTCAATTTCGCAACCCATCGCATAAAGGAGCGATGAATAAGAAGCATAGTTGGACGTGAATTTAAGAAGAAACGGACGTTGCATTGCATATTATTGAGCCTATAAAAGCTTAGGTTTAACTTAGGTTTTTTTTTTCACATTTAGAGGTAGTTAAATATTAAAGTTTTTTTTTTATATTTAGTTGTACAGCATCTGCAATAGGGGTGAGAGCCTTCCGCTCCCCCGACAGTCCGGTGGTGATGACAAGGCCGGCCTGGCCATCATCGTAGTCATTTAGAAAAAAAAAACACCCATGGAGACCGCAGCCGCCCGTCATATAACGCAAAGGGAACTAGGGCCCCAAGTCACTAAGGCAACTGATAAGTTACCAATGCAATCAGTGCCACAGAATTTACTTAGAATCGAGAAACAATTTTTATTGTTGTGTATCTATTACCACATTTAATTTTTTATTTAATTCGATGATTAGAAACATGATCTCCTTCTGTTTTTTTTAATCTCACGCGCCCCAATTGGTGTTCGCGCCCACAGGGTGGTGTCACGGGACCTTAAAACTAGAGCTGCCATGACCCACAAGCGCGGCCCACCCCAAATGGCAGGCAACACGGCTCCCCTCTAAGGGGGAGCGATGGGAGCGGCCCGAAGGACAAGCACACTCCCATCCGACGATGACGAAGGTCCGTGCAAGGGAAACATGATCTCCTAATACAGAGCTAAAAAAAAAATACCAATAAATTTTAACAAACACACTAAACGCAATGACCTTTACACTTTCACGTATACTCGACCACAAACTAATTCATTATGCAGTCAAAGTTAACATTTTAAATGAATTAAATTTACACCGTTACAGATTATACAGTGATTTACAATGTAAATGCCAACATAATTCGATTTAACATCATAAAGTTGCCGAATGCTAATCAGTTACGAGACTTCACTAATTTTAAATTTTAACTTGTGGATGTAAGGGAGCGGCCTATTATCTTTTCAAGCTCCAAGCCAACCTCACCTGCCCGTGGTGCATCCTGCCGAATGACAAACGAGGCGCTGGCAACCGACTGGTGGCGGTATAACCATCACAATTGAAGGCGTAGCTAAATACTAAAGACCGGTGACGGGCAGCAGCGTCACCGGAGCAAGAAGCTACGCCCTGCGATCGCAAACCCGCCTGCCCAGCGTGGCGATTATGGGTATATCCTCCAGATGTTTGCTCTAAGTGGCGAACAACTGGAGAGGCCTATGTTCAGCAGTGGACTGTAATAGGCTGATGATGATGATGAAATTTTAACTTCATCTTGTGTTTTTGTACTGCACAATTAAACTTGTTTTTATTTACTTTATATTTGTGATTCTTCTAATAGTTTTAATTACCTACTGCTCTTTGCAATGTGTACATGTGCCAAAATTAATTGTTTTAACTTGTGTAAATTCTTTACTAACTGTTCCTAACAGGACAGGCTAAGTGCAAGGACCAGAACATATTGCATGGTAAATAATATATTGGTAATAAAAGGTTGGTAATAAATAAATTTATAATTATTCTTATTATTACTTTTGTGAGGTCTTATGCAAGGGTTTTAATAAAAGTTTTAGCTTGAGGCGTAATAGAGGTTCTATGGAATGTTACACAGAGGTTCACTACATTTGTGAAACATTAGCGCAACTACAAACGAGCCGATGAGCGAACAAGCTATTACCTCACTGGCCTCTAATGCCTCTGTACATACGGTATAGAAATGTATCAAGGATAGAATGACTTATTGTGCCCTCGCTTTCTATCGCCTCTCAGATGAAGTTTAGACCCTGCTACGTACTAATGTATTTAAAATTTTAAATAATACTTACTAATAATAACTGTGTATTCATATTTTATTTTATTTTAAGAGAGGCAGGACATAGCGAATCTTCAATGAAATTGAGTCGCCCCGGCCGGGGTAGGGTCTCCACCCTTTAGAATTCCGCAGCTAAATGACCTCCAGGTCGTGTTTCTGCAGAAAAATAGGGTTTCTGGAGCTCGTGGGGTGGGGGCTGCATCAGCATACTAGGGTTGAAGTGGGGCCGGCATGGAAAGCGAAAGAGAAGCCCAAGTCGCTGTGACAACGGGCAAGTAACTGGTCAGTTACCTGTCCGTTGCCACCGCCATGCTGGCCCTACCCTAACCCCCGATAAGCTCCGGAAACCGTACTCACCGGCAGAAAAGGGAAACCACTTAGCATTAGCCGTAACGCAAGCGCCGCGGCGCTTCTTTTCAGTGGTACCGTTAATAATAATAAAAATATTTTAAAAACACTGAAAAAAGTTCAATGATTCGTAAGGTTTAAAACATGACGTGAGAGCTGTTCTACACTTGATACGATTCTGAGCCCACTGTCCCCTAATACCGCATCCATGGCACACACGCATTACAACATCACAACGCTTAAAGGATCAAAAGCAATAACAGCCACTGTTTGCTCCTGAAAATGATATCCATTGAAACTTGCAAGCGTATAGGTATGCTTAAATTACGCTTGTTTCGTGCCCGCTTCTACAATGAAATGGGGTGGTGCAAGGAAGTTTTAACGGCTGGAAGCAAGATTGTGCGACAAAGTTGGGCTAATTTTAGCTAGAGTGTACTGTACATATGAAACTACTTAAGGTGGACGAGGGACAGTGGAGATTTTGTATGTTTCTATAATATGCCTTTAATGTTCCTGTTGTTGTATAACACGAACCTACAGTCCGACACTGGCTACCCCGAGAAGGAAATCGAAGCGTCGGAAGACCTGCAGCTAGATGGTCGGACGATACAAAAAGACGGCAGGGCCGACCTGTACCAGAGACGCCGCATTTAGAACGCTCTGGAATTCCAGAAAGGAGGCATAGTTATGTTCAGCAGTGGACGCAAAAATGCTGAGAAGAAGAAAAATAGTGATAATATTTTTGTCATATTTTTTTTTTATTTTGAATCATATTACTAGGTAGTCTGACGACTTTGTTCAAGTTGAAGGGTACCGTTAGATCCAGATCGGTCAGAATTGTAAGCAAAGATCCCTGTAGAGATTTTTGGGGGCTTACGTCTTGCCGAATGATATTATTCGATTATATCATTCAATATTTTTTTGGATGTAAGGGATGTAAGGGAGCGACCTATCACCTTTTCGCTCCAAGCCATCCTCACCTGCCCGTGGTGCATCCTGCCGAACAACAAACGAGGCTCTGGCAAACCGACTAGTGGCGGTAAAACCATAACGATAGAAGGTGTAGCTAAATACTAGAGGCCGATGACGGGCAGCAGCGTCACCGGAGCAAGAAGCTACGCCCTGCGATCGCCAACCCGCCTTCCCAGCGTGGCGATTATGGGTATATCCTCCAGAAGTTTGCCCTAGGTGGCGAACAGCTGGAGAGGCCTATGTCCAGCAGTGGACTGCAATAGGCTGATGATGATGATGATTTTTTTGGAAGAAGCTTACTCCAGAATACAACATAATTTTGATTAGGTTCTGCTAATATCCCAGCCAGAGTTTTTAATATGAATATGTGTCCACGGTCACTATGATAATTAGTATAGATAGATAGATAGTTAGACCGATTTATAATAACCGAACCGACCGATTAGTGTTGCAAGAGCCTTGTAAATGGTAAAAGCCCCATTGAAAATTATCTATTTCAAATTAGTTATTTCATAAGAAGTCTTAATTAGGTACGTTCAAAAAAATATTATGCTGTCCCAACACTAGGCTACTGTAGTTACCCTCAAACTTTCCCTAATATGAATCAATGTAAAAAGGGTCTAATATTTAAGTAGTCCTTGAATGGCAATAATAGCGGAAGACGCTCTGTCTTGGTCTCGTTTGCGCTAGTTTGAGACAAATGCATTTGAGATAACTGGAATTGCGGAAGTAAATGCAGCCTGTGTTTTTGGGCTCCTAAGATTAGGTAATGTAGGTAACTAAGCAATAGTGGCAACATTTGAAAAACAGCGGTATCCAAGTAGCCAAGTTTTGGACTGGTTCTATTTGAGGCTGAGTAGTACCATCGATTGGCGAAGAAGAAGATTGAGAAACGTTTCCTTAGTTGTGTCTTTATCTTGCACTTCGGAACTAGATGCTTTCATAGACGATTCTTATGGAAAGCCATAGAAAAGTCAAACAATGCGATTTTTCTCAGTAGTTCACTCTTGACAGAGCGGTCGTGGTCATGGGGAGTCGTCTGCTACTGTGGTTGCCGCTTTCGCGATCCGTCTCCACCAGTCTCTGCAGGTGGCATGGCGAGAACATTCCACCACAGGTGTCCCGGTGACGGATTGATGGTGACAATGCGTCAACGGACAAGTAATCAAATTAATCATTTGTTAGTTGCCACCGTCAAGTCAACCTGTATCAAAGCACTGGCTATACATTCATACACCCAAAATGAGACCAAAGTCATCTCACGGGTGTTTCGCCGAATGTATTAAATATGTTCGGGTAATCCCTACCACCGGAATTCGAAATCTCTCAAAATCAAAATGTCTCAGTCGACTCTTACGACACCCATGAAAAGAGATGAAACGGTGATTTATATTGTCTATCCTTTACCACAAGTTCAAGCTAAGATGAAGCAAAGGTCGTGGGACCGGCTTAATGCGGTCTATTCATCGGCAAGCTACTATGTTGTGCTATTTTGATCATTATCATCATCATCATCATCAGCCTATTACAGTCCACTGCTGGACATAGGCCTCTCCAGTTGTTCGCCACTTAGAGCAAACATTTGGAGGATATACCCATAATCGCCACGCTGGGCAGGCGGGTTGGCGATCGCAGGGCGTAGCTTCTTGCTCCGGTGACGCTGCTGCCCGTCACCGGTCTTTAGTTAGCTACGCCTTCAATTGTGATGGTTATACCACCACCAGTCGGTTGCCAGCGCCTCGTTTGTTATTCGGCAGAATGCACCACGGGCAGGTGAGGTTGGCTTGGAGCGAAAAGATGATAGGCCGCTCCCTTACATCCCTATCCCTTATTATACGTTTTAAGACCAGCTTATTCGTTACTGCCTCCAGCTGCTGGTAGCCCTTAGTTTTAATTTTTTAAGTTGCTTCATGGTTAATTAAGAATGGCACACTTTTGTTTTACAGAGAAACTTCTTGCTAGTGATAACACAATAATTGATAATCTGAAAGTATTTATTTACACAATCCAATTACAAACACTCATTCAACCAGAGAGAGTAAAAAGTAATAATCGGCGGGAACTTGATGACAGCTGTCAGTGTCACCGTTACGTCAAACTTCAACTGTCAACGTTAGGGCGGTGACTCTTCGATCTTGGCGAATAAATAACCCAAGACATGCCACGCTGGGCCACACAGCGCCACCTAGCCCCAAACTAAGCCGAAGCTTGTACTATGGGTACTAGACAACTGATAAACTTACATAGATACATTTTTTTTTGTAAATAAATACATATTATACATAGAAAACACCCAGACCAATACAAACACATATGTTCATGAACACAAATGTTTGTACTGTGCGGGAATCGAACCCACGACCCTTGGCTCAGAGGGCAGAGGTCACTACCAAATGAGCCACCGAGCCTGTCAAATAGTGCTGTGCCGCAGCGGTTGATTATTCTCCTCTAACACTAGATACCTTGTTCCTCGAGAAATATAATCTTCTAGTGTTCAAGGCGAGAGTAAATCGGTTTCTGTTCGACGAGCGCGCTACATTGTAAACTGCAATATCGCGTAACATGAGGCAAATTGTCCGCTCGACTGACGGAGGACTAACCAATTATTAAGAAAATATCCTCCTTTCTGTGAAGTCCATTATAAAAATTTAGTTGACTTAAATGTGGTCTGTATTATACGAGTAGACACTTATTAAGTTATGGTGAGCGCGTGTATGTGTGTATAAACGCAAAGAATAGTGGAAACCATAAAAAATTTATATGTGGTAATAGTGTGAAAACCAGTAGTAGCAAAAATGGTAGTCCATTTATATAAAAGTATATAAATCATCTCGTTACACAGGCGTCTCATAAGCTCCCCGCTGCAGTAAAGTGAATATACGCAACCACTGAGCGTATTTCTCATACACGAATGGGGCGGGGCTGTCGTCCACTTAGAAGAGTTAGAAGGATGATTAGAGCTATACAATTAGATTTCTCTGTTCCATCCTGACTTCCTAATGAGGAAGTTGATGACTATTACGTTTGTTTCGCTGGGATGTAAGCTAGCGGCCTATCATCTTTTCGCTCCAAGCCAACCTCATCTGCGCGTGTTGCATCCTGATGAATAACAAACGAGGCGCTGGCAGCCGACGGGTGGCGGTATAACCATCACGATTGAAGGCGTAGCTAAATACCGCAGGGCGATGACGAGCAGCAACGTCATCGGAGCTAGGAGCTACGCCCTGCGATCGCAAACCGCCTGTCCAGTGTGGCGATTCTGAGTAAAGCGTCCAGATGTTTGCCTAAAGAGAGGCCTATATCCAGCAGTGGACTGCGACTGGCTGTATGTTTAGAATTTACAAAAAAAAAGTTTTACAGTAAATGCGTCGCTATTGGTGTAGACACTGCAGCCACTCGGGGCAGGCCATAACCGGTAACCGGGGCGAAATGAAACTATTTCCAGGGCGCGTTACTTAACCGTCGCGTAAAGTCCGCCGACGGCCCCCGCGGGAGCACCGTCTTGTTCTTAGAATTTGAGGGGCGCGTAAAACTACGGAACGGTACGTTTTACGTTTGGTAAGAGATGTCGGTCGAGGTTTTATGGTTAATCGTATTATTTATGACATCGTTGCGGCATTTTGTACTGCGGTAAATAATTTCGGTATGCATTCAGCTTTGGTGGAATTGATAAAGATGATCGTATCTGCTTTTAGGGAACTGGGAATGGGTATAGCTTACCCTAAGTGTTGCGGAGGTCTGATGGCAGTCGCTCTGTGTAAAAGCTTAGCCCTCGCCAAATCTCTCAGTTTGGGAAGCCGACCCTGAGACAATCGGGAAAAAGGCTAGGATGATGATGATGATGATCGTATCTGCTTTTAGGGTTTCGTTGGGAAATATTTACTAAACTGATGCAACTGATGCATTTTTGCTACAAAATTTCGCTTGTTTGTTGGCATTGGTGATGTCGATGGGCGGCGGTTACTGTTTAACATTCAGACAGGCCGGTGGCTCGTCTGCCACTAAGAGCAATAAAAAAAAGATTAAATCCCGCAAGAATTCGCAGCGAGCTGTTTTCATAGCTCACTGGGCGACTTTAACAGACCAGCCAACAAAAATGCTGAAACAATTCAATTTCTCGGAGAAACTATCATACCGTGGCATCTACCTATCCAACAGACTTCTACAACCCAGTAAATATTACCTAAACTCCCATTATAACCCTAAGTGCATCCGAACACCCCCTTTATTTATCCCAAAGCTCTCTTTTCATGCGAAGGCAGTACTGGATTTATTGCCGAAGAATTCCTTTATGTACTGAATAGAAAAACAAGGATTCAAGTCAAGGTGGATGCAGTCGGAGGGGCGTAAATCAGATGAAAAAATATGGGCTCCCGAAGAACAGTGGGAAAGGTATTTTAATTGGAAGTTTGTTGCACTTCTCGAAATAATTTGTTTCTGCATCTTTAGGATTAGCAACGACTCATTTGAATTGCAATTTTACATTTTTATTCGTATATAGTAGTAGGGTTTCCGGAGCTCGTGGGGGGTTAGGGTTGGGCCGTCACGGTAGTACAAATGACAACTAACCAGTTACTTGCCAGTTGTCACAGCGACTTGGGCTTCTCTTTCGCTTTCCATCAGGCGTAGGGAAGCCATTATGTAGAGCTACTATAAAAAAATAACTTACTATAAAAATAATTAAGAAATACGATAACCATATTATTATTTAGGACGATGAGAAGCATCCATTATGAAATTTAACCCCAAACGTTCGAAATAACATAGGTATCCCAGATACATAACACGTACATTTCCAACAAACATCCACATTTCCTATTACTGTTTCAGTGCATCAGTCCGTTCCGTTGCTCCATTTGTGTCAGAGTCGGCTTCTGACGCGGGAACAGATTTATTACCGAAGGATTCCATTACTGACTGAGGAGCAGTGGCCGGTGCGGGCACGGCGTGTTGCGGGTAAATGGATTAACCGCAGTTGTTTGCGTTATGAAAGTGGAAAGGCATTAAATTTTGCTGTTTTAATAATTGATTCGGACTGGCTGGATTGTTAGTTCGTTAGACAGGTTTTTTTTCTAAATTATTTGGAAGCGCTTGACCCCAGCTGGCCTGATGCTAAGTGATGTTAGAGCCTATAATGCTCTAGAATACCGCAGCCAATGGGTCGCGTTTCTGCCGGTAAGTAGGGTTTCTGGAGCTCGTGGGGGGTTAGAGTTGGGCCGACTTGGTGGTGGCAACTGATAGTTAACTGAACTGTTACTTGGCTGTTGTCACAGCGTTTTTGGCTTCTCTTTCGCTTTCCATCAAGGGCAGGAAAGCCATTATGTCGAGCTACTATAAAAAAAATATAATCATAACATACCTTCCAGATTCATAAACACAAATTAAACCCTTTAGAGTATAATAATGCCTCAATCAATAAATATTACTAAGGGTTTTGCTACAGGGGATGTCAATGCCATTGATGTTTTTGAGATGAAAGAGCCTAGTCATGCGGAAGTCAATAGCACGGGGACCTTTTATAGAATATTGAGGTTTTCATCTTATCCATAGGGTTATGGAAACCTTTTTTGAACAGCCAGCGAAGTGGGAGTGATATATTCATGGTATTATGTGAAATTGACAACGGAACGGGTGTACATCTTTTGAAGTTATTATGTGACGAGTAAGATCGCACAATTGATGTTAAGCGAACGACATTCGCCGGTCCCTTACATGGCATGTAAGGGAGCGGCCTATCATCTTTTCGCTCCAAGCCAACCTCACCTGCCCGTGGTGCATCCTGCCGAATAACAAACGAGGCGCTGGCAACCGACTGGTGGCGGTATAACCATCACAATTGAAGGCGTAGCTAAATACCACAGACCAATGACGGGCAGCAGCGTCATTGGAGCGAGAAGCTACGTCCTGTGATCGCCAACCCGCCTGCCCAGCGTGGCGATTATGGGTATATCCCCCAGATATTTGCTCTATCAAGAACAACTGGAGAGGCCTATGTCCAGAAGTGGACTGTGATGGGCTGGTGATGATGATGATGATGATGAACGACATTCAACATAATATAGATACGTAGATAGACTCCTTTTACTGCATACCAAAAAATGATGATTTTTTGGTATGCAGTAAAAGTGTGAGATGTCACAATGTAATACATCTGCCATTATAATAAATCTAAATAAATACTTATAATAAAATAAACCCAAGACATGCCACGCCGGGCCACACAGCGCCATCTAGCCCCAAACTAAGTTAAAACTTGTACTATGGATACTAGATAAATTATATGCTTACACAAACACTTTTTTTGTAAAGAAATACATTATAATACGTCGCAAACATCCAGATTAACAGACATATTCGTGCATACAATTGTTTGTACTGTACAGGGATCGAACCTCCGACTACTCCGTTAGAAGAAGCGTTCACTAACTACCATTCAATCAAACTGGACCATCTCCACCTGATGTTGCAACTTCCCATCTGAAACAAGACCTAATGACCAAAATACCGCCTAAAATTTTCACATATTTAGCCCGAGCTAAAGTTAGAACGTAATTCCTAAGTTACTACGAACTGGGGCGCCAGAGATCGCAAACTTTAACATGATAACGAGCCAAGGCAACGGGCGTTTTCCGAATCATTTATTCAACATAACGTTTATTGACAGTTTCAAACTGTGTAAGGGATAATTCGATACCCCCACCCATTTAGGATCGGTTACGAATAAACGGGATATTATTATGTTTATATTCTCGCCACGTCGGCTGAATCTGGTAGAGGAGACTGTACCGGTAGTGTGGATACCGGTAGTTGGGTAATTCTTTACTTTTGTTTTTGGAAAATGTGATGAATATAATGTGTTCAGTTGTATGTAAAATAATGAATGAATATTCCTGTAAGTCTGCCTAAGTATATTGCATTTGGGATGCGTAAATCCATTCTTCCAGGTACAAAAGGTACGAATAGCTCTTTGTCATCATTATCAGCCTTAATCATCTCTAGTAAATAATCAATCTGTATTACACTTAAGAAAGAGCGGAACCCCCTGGCACAGGCAATCACAAGCTTAAAAGGGGGCTCCAACAATAATGTATACGTATTACCCTGATACCTAATAAATAATTTTTGATTTTTTTGATTTTGAAATAAATACTTAATACCAGCCATATCGATCTGTTATCAAAATGTGTACATACAAGCACTTGCTTTAAGTATGACGAAGTTATAACCAAATGAAGGTAGCACGAATATTTAGGTACTAAAATTTTATTTAATGTAGATAGGAACAAAATAAACACAAAAAAATATAATTAAAACATAGCAACTGAGCTTTCAATTTTTTTTTACACAATGCTATTTTCAAACCGGCATAGAACTTTGCAATTATTCATTGTGATTAATATTAGTCTAATAACTACTTATGTTTTTAGTTACAGCGCGTTATATTTCAAGACAAAATTGGAACAAACAACAATTACAACAACTAAATTCAGAACTACCCTCGAACTTTTTTGAAGTCGTATAAAAAATTGCATGCATACGAGGAAATTACGTCATATTTGGTGATTCAATAAAGGTTGATTAAAGTAATAATTTTACAGTGCTAAAATAAAATGTTCAGTTAATTTTTTTGCGTCTTATAATACATTGTTAGCACAATATTACATTTTATTAAATTCGCACAAACACAACCGGTTGTATCCAGGCGACCGGTACAAAGCTCGGCAATACCAATGTTATTGGGAGAAATGTGCTGACTATTCGCGAAAATGGTATTGAACAAAAGTCAATAGGTCACGTTACTAGATTGGTTGCGAGGAAACAAAATACAATAGATGTCGTTGTATAGCGCGGAGCGCTGCGAGCTATTTCTTGGATTGATAAAATGTTGGTAATAACTTAGTGGGGAGACAATTTTGTTATTACTTACTGAACGTGTCTGACACTTAGCAGAGTAAGGCGTGAAATGTTCGGGACTTGACGCACACACACCTTTGTTATGCTTGATGTTTCGTCGGTTTAGGCGCAAAACGTCCGATTTGCAGAATGTCCGATTCGCAGAATGTCCTATGGCTTTGATGACTTGCTTGATTAGCTGATTTAAAATAATTAACAACATTTTTAGCAAACAAATAACTTGATGACTGACTTAAATCTGATGACAATGGGACCAACTAGGAAGTACACAAAAAAACAAAATAATTTTTTGGTTGCTAAAAATCGTGTGGTATTCATCGGAACATTCCAGACCAGAGTGACAGATGAATAGCCATTTATTTTTATCGAATGAATAAGCCATTAATTTCACAGCCTCACATCGCGAGTCCTAAAAATTTCATAGCCTCACAGAGAACCCACAAAAGATCATATCAAGACCGGTAAATTCCGGTTGGCACCGGTAAAATCCGATCTACACCGGTTCAAGTGGCGGCAAACGTAGCCGCCCGGCGCACCTCGGGTGTCTGATTGAATTTCTGTTCCGGATGATTTAGTGGTTATAAATAAGGGATTCTGTGGTAGTACGTAGTTCTTTTATGTATTCTAAAGGTTTCTGATGAATTTAGGGTCTTTATAATGGCAGTTTAGTATTTTGAAAGGATTCGTTCTTTGAAAACGTTAACAAATGGTTTGATGACTTTGGTGCCACATTTGTATAGAACAAGTTAGTTGGTACTTCGTTTCCATATTAAGTCGGCATAGTACTAAGTAGGTATTATGGGGTCGTACATCTTCATAACACTGATAAGATGGAAGAAATTCGTCAGATCGCATACAGTCAGAGCGACCTGCATAAATGCTTTACTTTTTGTTATAAGGAATACAGGATTAGTTGCAATCATCATCATCATCAGCCTAAATATTGCAGTCCACTGCTGGACATAGGCCTTTCCATTTGTTCGCCACTCTGAGCAAATCTGGAGGTTATACATGCAGGTTGGCGATCGTAGGGCGTAGCTTCTCGCTCCAGTAACGGTGCTGCCCGTCGTCGGTCTGTGGTATTTAGCTACGCCTTCAGTTTTGATGGTTATACCGCCACTGGTCGGTTGCCAGCGCCTCGTTTGTTATTCGGCAAAATGCACCAGGTTGGCTTGGAGCGAAAAGATGATATGCCGCTCCCTTACATCTCAGTTGCAAGGATGAAGAATACAGGATTATTTACAAGGTCCCATTCTTTCAACAGACTTTTAAGAGAGGTAGGGCATAGCGAATCTTCGCTCGGATTGAGCCGCCCGTCCGGGGAAGGACCTCCACCCTATAGAATACCGCAGTCAAATGACCTCTGGGTCGTGTTTCTGCCGGTGAGTAGGGTTTTCGGAGCTCGTGGGGGGTTAAGGTTGGGCCGGCATGGTGGTGGCCACTGACAGGTAACTGACCAATTACTTACAGCGACTTGGGCTTCTCTTTCGCTTTCCATCAGGCGTAGGGAAGCCATTATGTCGAGCCACTATAAAAAAAAGAAAAGACATTACGTCCTTAGTCATTAGTGTGAAGTAAATTCAATTTCGCCGGCTGTACGCTGTCACAAGTCTGCTGACGCAGTATATTTTCCCGCGGACGTCACCATCTATCGACTTGACGTAATCGGCTGTCGCTAAATAGTACACGGCATTGGCAGCGCTCTGGCCACAATATAGATGAACAATGGATTCAGACTTTGCATTGGCTTCATATAGAGCAAGCTGTTTGATTTTTTATTAATTTTTAGGGTTCTAAAACGTCAAAAGAAAGGGCGGAATCCTTAAACTTTGTTTCCCGTCCGTCTGTCAAGACCATTTTTCTCAGAAACGCGTGTAGGTATCAAGTTTTCACATGCTCACGTCTATAATTACTGTCCATTGAAGTAACAAAAACAACTATCAGCTAACGCAAATAAGAGATACAGCCGTTTCCGCCAATTTCCAAAATTCTCAAAGGAATAAGGGCAAACAGGGTATTTCTCGTGAACTCAGAATCTTAAAATTTGGTACGAAGCAACATCTTATAGCATAGATAAAGGGAAGAGTATTGCTAAAACCGTATATTTTTATTACATCATCGGGCAATTGTACTCCACTGGCCTCTCCAGATCTTGACCATTTTGGAGACTTCACCTATAATCGCCACGCTGGGCAGGCGGGTTGACAATCTTAGGGTGTAGTTTCTCACTGCGGCGACGCCGCTGCTCGTCATCGGCCTATGCTTCAGTATTAGTATTTAGCTACATCCTTCCATCGTGATGGTTATCCTGCCAGGGCCAGTCAGTTGCCTCGTTTATTATTCAGCAGTATGCACTACTGACACGTGCCTTCACCTGCCCGTGGCTTGGAACGGCAAGATCCCTTTCTTACGTCCCCGAAAATAGACATAATCACTCCTAATGATAAAATGGTCGCCATCAAATTTAATCAAACCATCTTCATAATCAGCCTTCGCTAATCAGCAAATACGTCCACGTTATTCCATACAGCAACATTAATCAGACCGAGGAAAAATCCTCAACGAGGATACTTTGGGACACTCAAGGACTCCCCTTAATTACGTCTTTAATTCGGCAAGGTCCTACGTCAATCAGATCTGATAGGACGTTGTCAAAGTGAGGGACGCAGCCTTAATTACTATCGTGTGGACGGTGTAATGATAAAATGTTTTAAGATGAATAGCTTGGGATGTAATTATTTAATTAAAATGCGACGGAAAATATATAAATAAGGTAGTTTATATTTCGTACTTGTTATGTCACTGTATTGGATTAGGAGTGGACTCTTTTGGGGATTAGTTGAACGGGATGAATGGTCGATCTATTTCATTGCTTTACTTTTATCATTAACAGGTTTGGGAGTATAAAACTATACTATCATTTGTGCCTTAAGCTCAGATAAAGCGATGAGAGTATAGGATCATCGAAAAAAATGATTTTTGACCGTAGATTGAGTGCCTATTAACTTATCATGGGAATCACGACGTGCCTTATTAACATGAAAACTTTAAAGACAATAAGCTTACTATAGATCTAATAGCTCTAAATTTTCTTAGAACTATTAGTTTAGCTCTAAATTTTTATTCTTAAAAAACAAACAATCAAATCTTTACTCTTTATATTATTAGTGTAGACAACCCGATCTCATAAATTAGGGTACGAAACGAAAATATTCATCAGGGAACGAACGAGAATAGTATGCTGAAGTGGCAGCGGACTGGTCATGCCTGCCGTAGAACCGATAAATCGGTGGAGTAGACGAGTCTTGGTGTGGACGCCAATTATAGGTAGACGTAGTGTGTAGGACGCCCTGCAAACCGTTGGGCTCATGCCTTTAAAAATACTGCTGGTATTAGCTGGATGAGGAAAGCCGGGTATAGAGTAATTTGGCGCGAATGAAAGTATGCCTACGTTTAGCAATGGACAAAGTGAGGTTATTTATTCATTAAAGGAACGTGAAACTTTTGAATCTTAAACTAACAAACTTTGTAGAACATTAAAGTCTAACCCAATTCTCACAAAACTTTAAAAAAATAAGTGTTCTCAAAGTAACACCGTTTCAAAAAACGCTCAAGATAAAAGTGAAAGTACTATAGTAAGTCTTATCATCCAAACAGACTCGGTTACAGCCTTCAAGGAGTTGCCTCAACTTTGTTATTACTTTCACTTGTTCAGTGTTATCGTGCAAGAAATTAATTTCCCTAACTAAAGGACACAGATGGTACAAGTAATGATCGATCTGTGATCCCGAAAACAACCCAGTAATTAGTTTGATTGGCCAGACGGAGTTGAAGTTTGGGTTAAGTTGAAAATTGTGTCTTTGGCCCAAAGTTTGTACACTTGTTTTGGTCAATATTGTTTTTCCGTGTAGGTAATCGTTACATTACATCTTGATAAGGTTGGAGTAATCGAAATTAATAAATATATTTTAGACAATATCACATAGATTGCTTCGCTCCCAAAATAAATCTTGAGCACTTGTGTTATGAGTAACAGCACAATGAAGGTAGGTACCACAAATATATATGAATTTCAACTGGCTGATATGAATTTAAAGGATGAACAAAGTATTAGACCCATTTCAAAAAAGTGATAACTACCTACCAGTGGGAGGTCTAAACTCTTGCAAGCTAAAATAGGTAGTCTATTTAAAGTATCTAAGTAAGTTTATCAGTTGTCTAGTACCCATCACACGAGCTTCGGCTTAGTTTGGGGCTAGGTGGCGCTGTGTGGCCCAGCGTGGCATGTCTTGGGTTATTTATTTTTATTTAGTCTAAATACACACGTCAATGTTAAGAAAAAAAGGTAGATTCGTTTTAGAACAAAGGAAAAAGTATTACAGACATTAATTGTAGTACAAGGTAGTCGGTCTTACCGATGAGAGCGATCTCTTCCCGACAACTTTCAGGGAGAGGAGATTTATACACATAATGCTCGATATAGGTTGTTTAAGTTTTCCTACTTTCTGTACAAGATAGATCAATATTCTTTAATGCGCAACAAACTGTTCGCTTAAAACTAGGCATAACAGATGATATTATTATACTGTTTTAGAATTTAGGCAATAAGGGGTAAATTATCGATATTAATCGTTTTCGAACGTGCTTTCAGTATCCAGTGCCTTGATCTTCCTATAGGAATACTAACTAGACAGATATTGTTGATTTTGTTTATTGCGCAACATAAAGTTAACATAAATTTTAATGTAATTGACATATTTTGTTGTGCAGCTTTGGCGGTTTTATCGCTATAAGCTATCTATTCCACATATCCCTTGGGTAGAAGATAGTAAGAAGAAAGAAAGGGGAAGTAAAGGAGCGACCCACCATCTTTTCGCTCCAAGCCACTCTCACCTGATCGTAGTGCATCCTGCTGAATAACAAACGAGGCTCTGGCTACCTACTGATGGCGGTATAACTATCACGATTGAAGGTGTAGCTTATTACCATAGGCCGATGACGGGCAGCAATAACACCGGAGCGAGAAACTACGCCCTGCGATCGCCAACCCGCCCAGTATGGCGGTTATGGATAAAAACTTCAGGTGTTTGCTCAAAGTGGCGAACAACTGGAGAGGTCTATGTCCAGCAGTGGACTGCGATAGACTGGTGATGAAGCCAAAGTCGGCCAAGTAACCAAATCGATACATTTCACACCAGATAAGAATCAGGGATAATTAGCTATGTATAGGTATATTTATTTTCAGACTAGATAGAGATGAACATGCCCACGCCAACTTAATCTGTATGTAAAAATAATAAGACCTTAATTAATCACCAGAATGTCGTAATTGAACGTTCAACCCAACTCATTTCAATGAAGTCTGCTTATATTTTAATAACTCGTTAATTCAAGTAGCGTTTCCCGGTTCGGTAAATAAAGGACAAAATGACACATGTTTGTTCCTTTATCAAAATTTAATTTGGGCGTTTAAATATTTCCCTTTTGATCAATCATTCTGTATGCTGAGATTGCAGTAATGTATCAAGTACCGTTTTGTATGGGATGTAAGGTAGCGACATATCATCCTTTTGCTTCAAGCCCTAGCCTGCCCGTGGTGCGTCCTGCTGAATAATATACCAGGCTCTGGCAACCGATTGGTGGCGGTATAACGATCACAATTGAAGGCGTAACTAAATACCACACCCCAAAAACGGACAGCAGTGTCACTAGAGCGAGGAGCTACGCCCTGCGATCGCCAAGCCATCTGCCGAGCGTGCGATTATGGGTATATCCTTCTAGGTGTTTGAATAAGGTAGCGAACAACTAGAGAGGCCTATGTCCAGCAGTGGACCGACATAGGCAGCGAGATGATGATGATGATGTATGCTAAATGTGGTGAGGAGGGTTTCCGGAGCTCGTGGGGGGTTGGGGTTGGGCCGGCATGGGGGCGGCAACTGACATGTAACTGACCAGTTACTTGGCCGTTGTCACAGCCACTTGGGCTTCTCTTTCGCTTTCCATTAGGCGTAGGGAAGCCATTATGTCGAGCTACTATAAAAAAAAAACAACAAAGCAAATCCTAAACAAGATCTTGTGCAAATCGCAGCGATATCGAACCAGGGAATATCTACTGAATTATAATTATATCGAGCTTCTATAAAAAAAAACAGCTTTAGTATTGAAACGTCAAACGTATGACTTCTTTTTTTATCATTTGGCTACAAAATCCAAAAATTCACCATGCCTCCCGATTAGTTATTGCAGCGCAACGCGTCGACTCTTGGCAAAATCAGTGGCAACATTGCCATAATCGTAAAGCAACCGGTTTATGTAAGGGGAGAACGCGACGGTTTACTTGTTCCGCCTGCTAATAACAATGGACCCCGATGTGATGTCAAGATGGAGTTGGCACTGTACTGGTGTGCGGATGCCAAGCTGTGGCTAACAGAAAGCGTTAAAAAGAGGCTAAGTCAGCGTGTTTTTTGTTTGACGGGTTCTACTTTTTAATCCAGTTATCTACGTCTACACCAGTATTCTATCACCCACAACTACCACACATACACACACATCTTACATTTATATTACACACACGCACAAACACACTTACACACACATACCAGGAGGATTTGATCGTAATGGCGAGATATTCTTTAAGCGAGAGCAGTCACAACATATTAAAATTATTAGAAAACTATATTAAATCCAAATTCATAAAAAATCTGCTATGGCCAACTTGACGACAGATCTTGACGAAAGTTTTACAATTGACTGCTTCTCGCTTGATAATATCGACGCTGCCGCCTCTTTTCTTGCGTCTGATTTCATCTTAAAGTCTCTTACTCTTAACATTCGTAGTATACAAAAAAACTTTGATGCCTTTCTAGTAACATTAAAACGCTCTAATATAGAATTTGATATAATAATATTAACCGAATGCTGGCTAAGTGAGAACTCCAATATTCCTCAAATATATGGATACGATTGCTTCTACACACAGACATTTATTAACAAATGTGGTGGAGTGACTGCGTACGTTAAAAGTTCTTTAAACGCTCAATGCAAAGAGTCTATATGCGCAGACTGTAATTGCTTAGAAATAAGTATAGGTGCCGAACTACTCATTCTAGGTATATATCGTTCTCCTTCTTTTACAAACATAAATAACTTTCTGTCTTCGCTAGATCGTATCCTCCAGTCGGCAAATAACAAACGCAATATTATTCTTACTGGCGATATAAATATTGATCTATGCTCCTTCCCTTTAAATGATCAGGGTATTGAATACGTTACTCTCCTAACATCACATCAGCTACTATCTGCGATCAGTAAACCAACACGAGCCGATGCTTGTCTCGATCATTTCTTTATAAAAAATCCAGTACAAGCTCTAGGCCTCGTATGCGACACAGACTTAACAGATCATAGGATTTGCGTTTTAGGACTAAACATTTGTCAAATTAAAACACACCCAATTAGATCCCGAGTCAAAATCGACTACGAAAAAGTGGTAGAGATACTTAATTCAGCAAACTGGACAGATGTTACCGAATCTGAAAACGTCAACATAGCAGCTAATAAGTTCAATGAGATCATTAGTTCAGCTATAAATAGTAATACAAAGAAAATACGTACCCCTCGATCAAAATACTGCCTTAAACCCTGGATCACTCCTGGCCTTATAAGATGCCAAAAGCATAGGGATAAACTTCACCTACAAGCGAAGAAATACCCATCTAATATAATTTTGCAAGTAACCTACAAACGATACAGAAATTTCTTAAATAACCTACTCCGCAGATTAAAGACTGATTATGAAAATCAACTACTTGTTGCTAATAAAAATAACCCTAAAAAGCTTTGGCACACTATTAAAGACATTTGTCATCTAAATAAACCGCGAAATAATAACATAGAGCTGACGCTAACAGAATCGGATCCTATCACCTCCCTTAATTCGTGTAATAAATATTTTGCAAACATTGGTAGAGATTTAGCTAACGTCACACTCAACAAACTCAACAAAACACAAGAATCACTTGCAGCAAAAATTAACGTTCAGCAAACCCCCGCAAATTCACTCTTTATAAATCCCGTTGACGAAGACGAGGTCAATAATCTAATATGGGACCTAAAAATTGACAGTTCACCAGGCATTGATTGTTGCTCTCCAGCATTAATAAAGCATCTAAGACAAGTCATAGTTAAGCCGCTAACTCATATCTTTAATCTTAGCATTACAACAGGAGTTTTCCCAAAATGCTGGAAAACAGCTATTGTATCGCCCATCCACAAAAATGGAGAAAAAAATATCCCATCAAATTACCGTCCAATCTCCCTCCTCACAATATTTTCTAAACTCTTGGAACGACTTGTAAACAAAAGAACCGTATCTTTCCTAGAAACTAATAATCTGCTCCCAAATAATCAGTTTGGTTTTCGTCGGGGAAAATCGACGGAAGATGCGATTCTCACGGTATCAAATATAATATCTACAGCTCTAGACAACAACACGCGCTGTCTCGGCGTATTTATTGATTTAGCCAAAGCGTTTGACACCGTCTCTATACCAATACTTCTGCAAAAACTAAATTCCTATGGTATCAGAGGAATGGCCTTGAACTGGTTCCGGAGTTACTTAACGGAGCGACGCCAGTGCGTACGAGTAGGGCCATATACTAGTGATCATCAACCAATAGAGTTTGGAGTGCCACAAGGCAGCATTTTAGGCCCGACGTTGTTTCTTATTTATTTAGGAGATATTCTCCAACTAAAAATAGATAGTGCGGACACAATCTGTTACGCGGACGACACTGTGATTTTATTTAGAGGTCCATCTTGGGAAGAAACTTACAAGGCTGCAGAGAAAGGTATGTCCCAGGTGGTGACATGGCTCGAAGAAAATCTTTTAACAATAAACGGTGCAAAAACCAAATACATCGCATTTCACAAAACCCGGGCGTCTCAACCTCCAATGACGAAGAAGTTATTGCTTCACCGTTGCGACATAAATACTCAAACACCATTGATCTGTAACTGCCAATTCATTGATCGAATTAATAACATAAAATATCTTGGAGTATTTCTAGATGAACACCTATCATTTAATTATCAAATAAACCGTCTGTCTGCTAGAATCCGGAGCACAATATATATAATGAAATCACTGAGACACTCTGCAACAAACACTACTCTTTTATTGGTATATAAAGCCCTGTGCCAATCCTTAATTATGTACTGCATCAGAATTTGGGGTGGCTCTGCTAAATCCACTCTTATTGAACTCGAAAGAGCTCAACGTGCAGTTCTTAAGGTCATGCTAAAAAAGCCTTTCAGATATAACACAGATCGACTCTACAAGGAAAGTGAAGTTTTACGCGTTAGGCAATTGTATATATTAAAGGCAGCCACGAGTATACATAGTACAGTGATAAACTCATCAGACTACGAAACATTAATAAAACAACGCGTATTCCAAATTCCAATACCCTCTCTTCATACCTCTTTCGCTAAACGTCATCCCTTCTTCCTCATACCTCGCATATACAACAAAATTTGCCATAAGCTGAAGTTAGCAAAAGAAACCACTCGTAGTGCTAAAAATAAAATAGAATTGTGGTTAAAGACACTAAATTATGATCAGACGGAAAACCTTTTATCAACATTTTCCTCCTAACACATAGACACACCACACTCAAACACATACACACACACACAAATACACACACACACACACACACACATTCACTCCCACACACTAACTCACACTAAAATTACCTTCTTTAATTTAATTTTCTTTTTTTTTTTTTTTTTTTACTATTATTGTGAATAAGTTCATAAGGGCATTTATTTGTGTTTAACTTTACTGGCTTGAACCTCCCATTCCTAACTCATTGTGCAATTTTATTAGTAACTAAAATTTGGCCACTGCGTTACAAGCTTGGCTTAGTGCAGAGACCGTTAGAAATTTATGTTTTTTGTAATACTTATTTGAAAATAAAGACAATTTATTATTATTATTATACTTAATATTATAAATGGGAAAGTCTGTCTGTCTGTATGTTTGTCTTTCACGGTAAAACGCAGCGACGAATTGACGTGATTTTTTAAGTGGAGATGGTTGAAGGAATGAAGAGTAACATAGGCTACTTTTTGCCCCTTTTTAACCCCCCACTTCCCTTAAATGGGGGGCAACACGAGCGAAGCCGCGGGTACAGCTAGTAGATAGATAGATAGATAGATATTCTTTATTGCACAAAATACAAACATTTATAGACAAGGTATTACAGACAACAAGTGGTACAATTTAGGCGGTCTTATCGCTAGTAAGCGATCTCTTCCAGACAACCTTCAGGTAGAGGAAGTGTGCTATTCTGAAGAGGTAGTAATTTATATTTTGGTGTGTGTGTGTTATTTGTCATCACTAAGTTCATGAAGTCGCTTTCCTCTTTCCGCCTGTCCCTTTTTATGCTTAGATCTTTAAAACCAAGCAAGGGATTTTGATGTTTTTTTAATAGATAAAGTGATTCAAGAGAAAACATACAATACATGCAAAATATAATTAAAAAAAATGATAATTTTGCAGGTTTTAATGTGTTTTCATATATCCCGCTATCGCCTACCGACCTGCCCGATTTACGGCGTGGCGATTATGGTATATCCTCCTGATGTTGGCCCTAAGTGGCAAACAATTGTATAGACCTATGTCCTGCAGTGAACTGCAATAGACTGATGATGATGATCTTTGCGAAGAAGACATAAAAAGTCGCTAGTACCTAATGAATAAACTCAAAAGCTACTGTATCAATTTCAAAACTATTATCCTATCTGATTATGAAAGTGAGTGATTACTTGACTGAGTATGGAGGAACAGAGAATGCATCTGTGTTTGGGCACACTTTGTATCCGAACTTTAATAAGAAAAATTATTGAAAACAAATTAAAATATATGCTCGCTCAAGTCCAAACAAGTTAAGTTTAATTGTAAGGATATGGGCGTTACGTCATTTCACCACGGATCCCAAAAAGGCCTGAAAAGTCGTTTCACGCTTCGGCTGCCTTCAGCCTGGATTGCCTAGAAGTCTTTTTGTTGCTTGTAGAAGTTAAAAGTGCCCGAAATAGCTTTTCTAATTGGTTTGCTGTAAGATGACTATTTAATTAATTGAGAATAAGGTAATCTATTAGGAGGTCTTTCAACTTTCAGGGGTCAAAATAATAATAACCCAAGCCATACTACGTAAGGCCACACAGGGCCATCTAGTTCCAAACTAAGTCGAAGCTTGTACTATACATAGTAGACCAATGATTTTGTAAAAAATAAACTATACATAGTAAACACCCGATATTTAGAACACATGTGATAGGCAAAAGACGGGTAGCAGCGACACCGGAGCGAATAGCCACGCCATGCGATCGCCAACCCTGTCCAGCGTGGCGATTATGTGTATATCCTCCAGATGTTTGACCTAAGTGGCGAACAACTGAAGAGGTCTTTGTTCAGCAGTGGACTTCAATGATGATGATAGTAAATATCTGAGTATTTACTATCATCATCATCATATTTATTGGTCTGAACCAATACAAGCAGACACGTATGCATACTAATATTTTGTACTCCGCGACCACTGTTTCAATGGCAGTGTTTAGTACCACTGAAGTAAATTGGCTGAATTTGTGGTGCCTTGATTGTTTTAATGTGCCCACACACACTACACAACATAACAAGTGCTTAAGCTACATACTTTGGGATTAGAGCGACATTATGTGTTATTGTCTGATTTTAATTTGAAGGCGCAACTAAATATCATAGGCCGATGATGGACAGCAGCGTCACCGGAGCGAAAAGCAACGTCCTGCGATCGCCATCCCGCCTGCCCAGCGTGGAGATTATGGGTAAAGCCTCCGGATAATTCACAAAATTGCAAACAACTGGTGTTTATGTCCTGCAGTGAATTGCAATAGGCTGATGTTGATCGCTGTGGGAGGTTGTGTCGAATCCCTCCGGGCATCCCGAAGCGCCTCAGACAGAGTGTTCGTAGCGGATCACCGTCGGGTTTTGTGGGTATTTTCCGCTAAATAGGAGTAAGCATCACATAACCCAGGTGTCCCTTACCCAGGGCCCTGGTGTATGCGTAAAGGCATACCCGACGAAAAAAAATGGCTGATGTTGACGATGGTAATTATGATGAGGTCACGTTACATACTAATAACACAAGAATTGATAATCTGAAAGTATGTATTTACAGAAACCAACACTCATTCAACCAGATAGAGAAAAAGGAATAATCGGCGGGAACTCGATGACAGCTGTCAGCGTCACCGTTACGTCAAACTTCAACTGTCAACGTTAGTGCGATGACTCTTGAGCGTGGCGAATAGTGCTGTGCCGCAGCGGTTGATTATTCTCCTCTAACAATACTAAAAGAAATGTGTCAATTCAGCTGATTTACGTAAAAGACAATAAACTAAGCAAATTCTAAACGAGATCTTGTGCAAATCGCACCAATATCGAACCAGGGAGGGCTCAATAAAAATCCTTATTACAAACATTGGGTAATAGACGACTAAAAGCCCGAGTTTCATTGAGAGGCCATCGAATTTACACGATTGCGTGTGCTGAATGCTAATGCGGCTCGAAATGAGGGAGTTATCATAAGAGTGCTTACTGGAGACAGAGTAAGCATTTTCCGATAAAGTCTGGCCACAATTAGATTGTTGGCAGTGAGTAAATTCCTCTTTGCTTTTGGCAGAATAGGATGTTAGGGAGCGGCCTATCAAGGATGTAAGGGAGCGGCCTATCATCTTTTCGCTCCAAGAAAACTTCACCTGCCCGTGGTGCATCCTGCCGAATAACAAACGAGGCGCTGGCAACCGACTTGTGGCGGTATAACCATCACAATTGAAGGCGTAGCTAAATACTTAAGACCGGTGACGGGCAGCAGCGTCACCGAAGCAAGAAGCTACGCCCTGCGATCGCCAACCCGCCTGCCCAGCGTGGCGATTATGGGTATATCCTCCAGATGTTTACTCTAAGTGGCGAACAACTGGAGAGGCCTATGTCTACCAGTGGACTGCAATAGCCTGATGATGATGATGATACCACCACCAGTCGGTTGCCAGTGCCTCGTTTTTTATTCAGTATGATGTACCATGGGTTGGTGAGGGTGGCTTGGAGCGTAAAGATGGATAGGTCGCTCCCTTACATCCCAAAAATCACTATTAAGAAGAAATATCACTATTTTTCAACTCGTTCCTGCCTTTACTGTGCCGTCGATTGTAATTCGAACGAGTTCAGAATTACGATTGGCGTCACGTCCCCGAGGTAACGCGGGCGTTATCATTTTTCTGTAATTCATCCGAGGATCGAGATTGGACGGGTGTAATGAGGTTGATATTTTGTAGGGGAGCTCACGTATCGTGATAGCATAAGCAATTACGTAAGATACTGTCTTAGGATCGGATGAATTGTTGCTGGAACTCATTTGGTTATGAAAACGGTGTTTTACTTTGTGATAACATCAGGCTTTTACGTCATCCGTCTAGTTATGAGGAAAGAAAACAGTACGTTTCAGAAAGAAAGAAAAAACGTTCCATCACATTTTACCACTTTGGAAGAGTTTGAAAATGATGTTTGGAACCTCAACATCATTTTCAAATACCTATCCATAGATACCCCACACGTATAGGTTGGATGAAAAAAAAATTGAGTTTCAGTTCTATGTATGGGGAACCCCAAAAGTTTTGGATCTTTTCTGATTTTATTTTAAATTCATAATGCGGTTTACAGAATACATGTTGCTGGTTTAATGTCATTATTGGCACTAATTTGCTTTTAGCATTTTACTAAATTAGTTTATAGGCACCAGCTGTTCTGCATTATCCGTAATTGCATTGTTGACTGACATTTTTAAAAGCGTTGATGTATAAAGTGCATTTTGTTTTAATGTGTTACTTGTAAATATAATGACCATAAAAAGCCATTTCACGTACAAACAGGATCTTAAACAAATTATCGCGATGCACACTAAAGGGTTCCACTTCAAAAGGATTTCACGACTTGGTGTTATGCAAAGAGAATTCAGATAAGCAAAACATTATGAAACATGCGTTTGTGAATTTGAATTTCAAAGCCGTGTCACAGAAGTTCATGGCGCGGACGGAAGCTAAAGCCAACTCTTTATTTGAGCTGGGCTGGGCGTGACACCGAGGCGGGGTTGTAATAGCTTAGCTTACGATATTTTTTTATCAATCAGGATTTACGCATATACCTACCAACGATGTAAGGGCGACCTATCATCTTTTCATCAACCACATGCCCGTGGTGCGTCCTGCTAACAAACGAGGCTCTGGCAACCGACTTGTGGCGGTATAACCACCACGATTAATTATTACAACTAATTCAATAGTTTACATACTAGGCCTTGGTATGAAGGGAGCGACCTATTATCTCGCTCCAAGCCACCCTCACCAGCCCGTGGTGCCCCCCCCCTGCCGAATAACAAACTCAACAAAAAATAAAAATGGCGGTGTGGCGGTATAAATATCACGATGGAAGTCGTATCTAAATACCATAGGCCGATGACGAGCAGCAGCGTCATCGGAGCAAGGAGCTTCGCCCTGCGATTGCCAACCCGCCTGCCCAGGGTGGCGATTATGAATAAAGCCAGGTGTTACCCAAAGTGGCAAAGTACCTCTCAAGTTAAGAGGTCTATATCCAGCAGTGGACTGCGATAGGCTGATGATGATGATGTAAACACCCTAACCCAAAACGATTGCGCCTCAAGGAGTTTTTCAATTCAACAGATTTTTTTGTTGTTGTACGTTTATTGTCACATATCTAATAGATTGTGAACCAATTTGAGAAATTCTTCTTTTTGTTCGAAATGGTGTACTTTCTAGTTGTTCTTATCGACACCATATAGAAGTCGGCTTTTTTGCTAAAAATGCTATTCTTATCTTACAATGTTTATAAATATGTCACATTTAAAATAGATTACGACATACATCTGTCACTTACATAATAAACCGTTCTAGATGCGCGTCAGATCGCGTCGGTGTAACAGACAGTGGCCTCTTAACTCTATGCTCAAAAGAATATATCTCTCGCTCCCAAGAGATTTTCAGTAATAAATCTCTCTTGTATCACGGGAGACCTTTACGTTCGCTTTTTATCAAGATCTTGGCTGCCAACTGAAACACAGGACATTGGATGGTACTACTTTAGGGTCCGGAACCAAAAAGTTGGTGATAGTAATCTTGTTATTCTATTGTTTTGCACGCTATCTCCTGTTAGCTTAAATATTTTATTGACTTGAGTAAGTTGTTTACTCCTGCTTGGTTGATTAGGGAATGTTTACTACATTTGTGTGATGTTTACATGTCTTCTGGTTACGTTTCCCTTGAATATGAGGTTGAGTGCGTCTTGCACGCACGTTATGCTTGAATAATTGCTGCCTATAAAGAATTGGTCTTCTCTTGATTACTTTATACCTGTTATTAGACGTTTTATTTGAAAATAATTATCTTGGAGGATCTCAGAGAAGACCGTTAAAGATTACGTGGTTAAAAAAAACTCCTAACCGAATATCGCCCACAGATGTATGTATTACAAATGCTACTAATATTTGATAAAAGGTTTTTAATTCCATGTAGAAAAAAAGATTATTATTATTATTTTATTTAATTTTTATGGCACAAGGAATGCAAAAAAGGCGTACTTAATGCTATGTGGCGTTCTCTACCAGTCAACCATTGGGCGAACGAGAAAACTAAAATGAGGTGCGTTAATAGGCATTCTAACAACTCCACCAATACACAAGTAATGCACATACATTTAAATTTTAGATAATAATACATACAAGATAATATTGATTCCCATTTATTTATTTATATCATTTCTTTTATTTCTACAGAATATCCTGACAAGTGTTTCCATTCACACTTGACGAAGTCCTCAAGTTTCTTCCCCGCGGGATGTTTAGAGGTCCCCAGCGAACGCTCTGATATTATTTTGTTACGGTGGCGAATCATTGTCCACTTGTAGGATTAAATCGGTGGGGTCCGAATAGGAGACATTTGTTTAAGGGTAACGACTTGAAGAGTGGAGGGCTTTGCCCCTTCTTTGACCTGTATTAATCTGGATGTATAAAGAGGAATTGCTGTCCGTTTAAACGGTTTTCTATTCAAAATTGATTGGGATTTTGTATGGAAAATTGTGTTTTTGATACTAAACTTTTCTATACGTATAGTATTAGTTATTTTAAAAGCTTGAATTGACTGGCTTGATGGTTCATTTGGTTTGACCTCTGCCTTCTAAGCCAAGAGTCGTGGGTTCGATCCCCGCCCAGTATAAACATTTGTGTTTATGAACATGTCTATTTGTATTGGTCTGGGTGTTTACTATGTATAATAAAAAAAAGTTTCAAAGTTTATCAGTTGTCTAGTACAGCTTCGGCTTAGTTTGGGGCTAGATGGCGATGTGTGGCCCAACGTGGCATGTCTTGGGTTATTTATTATTATTTTTACTCTGGTAGTATATTGAATAATTTGATGGATAGTGTATTAGGCTATACGAGACGCGGGTAGATTTAATTTTAAATGCTATGCCCTAAATGGTAAGGTAGGTACTGCATTTATTTCCAAAACCAAACTTTTACCACCTGACAGTGATAAAACCTCGCATGTACTAAATTCTAATAGTACACAGTCATTTATTTACCAACTCGTGTCGGTAAATCTTAAGACTTACAACTAAATCTTAGGATTTACCGTACTTAGAGCTTTTAAAGTAGGTACCATGTACTTTATTTATTATATAAGGTTATTTTCTATATTAGGTATTATATCCTACTGTGTTTCTCTTTGAACACTCACCGCACATAAACCTGCTCTCTGCATGACCTAAAGGTTAACTGGTAGAGAATGCTCCTAGCATTAAGTTCGCCTTTTGTACCTTTTTGTGCAATAAAGTTTAAATAGATAACAATATACAATAGATCGACTTTCAGCTTCCCATTGAACTACCCACCAAAGAATCAACACAGAGTTAATTTGATAGTCTCATTCCCACGAGGCAGGTGGAAATATCTCACGTAATCACGTGTATAAATAATTAAAGGGCACGAAAGCAGCACGTCGACTCTGAAGCGTGCGACGGCAGCGTGACGTACCACAGACCGCGTCTGTAATCCAAATGAGTTTCAAATAATTAACAAGCCGAATGTGGAATTCGCAGTGGATTACTACGGCGTATCTGGGTTATAGGGAGATTCGAGTAAGAGTGGTTTCAGACTAGCGACGCGTTTAACACATTTTTGGAAGCGATTGCTGATTGGTGTAGACTCGCCTTTTGCGTGCCCTGCTATTTTTTTTTTTCTAAATGACTACGATGATGGCCAGGACGGCCTTTTCATCATCACCGAACTGTTGTATGGGGCGCAGAATACTACAGATGTATCCCACGATGTAAGGGAGCGTCATCTTTTCGCTTAAAGCTAACCTCACCTGCCCGTGGCGCATCCTGCCGAATAACAAACGAGGCACTGGCAACCGACTGGTGGCGGTATAACCATCACGATTGAAGGCGAAGTTAAATACCACAGGCCGATGACGGGCAGCAGCGTCACCGGAGCAAGAAGCTATGTCCTGTGATCGCCAGCCCGTCTGCCCAGGGTGGCGATTATGGGTAGACCCTCAATATGTTTGCCCTAAGTGGCGAACAACTGGAGAGGCCTGTGTCCAGCTGTAGACTGCAATAGGCTGATGATGATCCCACGATGACGACAAAATGGGGCATTGCGTAAATATTAAGTTGCGTGTGTTAATAATTAAAGTTAATAAAAATAATTACGTAAATTTATCAATCGTCAATGCGTCGAAACAATGTCAGTTTATGCCAGTCCAGCTTATTGTAGTGTAAGCGTGTGTGTAGTAACGAATACGCGAATATATGCAGTAAAATACACCAATCACAAACCGCCATAAAAAGTTCAAAACTTCATTTTGATTTGATTACAACTCGATAACTGCCGCATTTGTTAACTCAAAACCCAAACCCAGCTATTTTATAGCTGTCTCGCCATCTGTTTTTACAAAGTCTAAACCCATAATCTTCTTCTTCGCCCTAGCGGTGCCCTAGCCCTAGCTGCCTAGTGCCAGATTCCGTTTTCCGACACAATCTCCTCCACTTTGCCCGATCTCCAGCATCCTCCGGTGTGAGACTGTTCTCTTCCATCTTTAACGACATCCAGCCAGCGCTTCTTGGGACAGCCGCGTGTTCTCGGGCCTTGGACTCTGAGGTCGAAACATCTATTTCCTATGTAGTCTGCCCCATAATAAACAGAAAAAAGTCCTGATAGCAACACGTCCAGCTTTGAGGCTTACACCACGCGACATTGGCGCGTGACGTAAAGGGCCGACCGCGTCTGTAATCCAAATGAGTTCCGAATAATTAACAAGCCGAGTGTGGGATTTACACATCTGGTATTGGAAAAACATTTTGGTCTCGGTGTGAATCGAAGAGTTTGGGATGTTGCAGTTAATAATGTTTTAATGAGTGTAAGTATCGCCTTTGGTGTGGTCAGTTTAACCATTTTGGTAAGGATGTGTGTATAATTGGTGAAAGCTTAAAAAGTGGTAAACTTACGCAGCCTCATTTTTAAAAAATAGTAGCTCGATATAGATAATGGCTTCCCTACGCCTGATGGAAAGCGAAAGAGAACCCCTAAGGTCGCTGTAACAACGAGCAAGTAACTGGTCAGTTACCTGTCAGTTGCCACCGCCATGTCGGCATAAAAACATTTAATATTTTATTCATTAATAGCTGTGCTGGCGGCGTCCCACGCGTTTTCAAAAATAACGGACTTCCATAAAACACCAATCTATACCTATTTAAGTTTGGACCTCGAACAATACATTGGTGAAACCCGCATTCAATTTCATGTAGTTGTTTTCGCGTGATACGCGATTAAACATACAGATAAAAATGTATCTTGTTTTCCCAACACTTTCCATCACTGCTCTGCTCGTATTGGTCGTAGTGTGATAAAAAGTACACTATTACCTGCCCAGGAGTATGAAAAATAATCGTACCAAATTTTGTCAAAATCCGTCCAGTAGTTTTTGTTCAAACGCAAAATTAATGCACCTACATTTTATTTATTTAATCTTTATTGCATAAAATAAATAGTGTACAAAAAGTGGATTTAACCCGCATAGTCATCCTCTACCAGTCAACCATTTGGGCAAAGCAGAAACAGATGTCTTGTAGGCGTATTGTTACAAACATTCATACATATTCATTGTTATTGTATTATGTTTATTATTGTAACAATGAGCAGCCTACACAAAATTTTGCAATGTAGCTACGATAGTTTAGAGATGATCTCTTACTTAACTTAAACTTTTTAATTAATATTCACATTTTGAAATACGAATGTTACTTGAAAAGTTTAACCACCATGCGATAGATATAGTTACCTAAGTATAGATAGTTTCCGATGACGAAACCAGACGCGCGAATCACCGCTGGTAATCCAAATGAGTTTTCAATAATTAACAAGTCGTGCGCGACCTAATCCACTACGGATCGAAATTTGGGATCAAAATTCAGTAATGTACGGTTATTATTACAGTGGTATGCAAGGGAGCTTTAATTGTTAGGTCTTCTTCTTTGCGCACAGGTGCACCCTCGGTCACAGACATTAGCTCAGCCAGTGAGCAGATTTCTCCACGCGTATAAAAGGAGTGATGAAAAAAAAACAGTATAATAATCGTCGATACGTTTTTGCGCGTAGTCTGCGTACCTACTTAGATTTTCCTTTATAATTACTGTGATTTTAGATTATAACTATGAGTAGAATAAAGTTTACCGGACTAAGAATCGAACTCGGAGCCCAACGAGAACGTCTGCATATTATTTCAATTTAATTTTCGAATCGTAATTCTGAATAATAAATCATTAACTGCGCTTATGTTTAAAGAAGTTAAATAAGGTCTTAATGAAAACACAACTTCAAATTAATTTCTCAGCTTTCAACTTCAATAAAAATGTTTATTGCAATAACATTGCCTACGTATAAAATTAAAATAAAGCAACCAGTTTTAATAACGAACAAATTTAATCTTCATCACTTAATTACAGACCTGTATTAGACCAAAAAGGCTTTTAGCACACATAAAATTCTCATGCTAATTTTCATATTGAACCACGTTAATCACCCAACAATTTCGATTTCGGTAACGCAAAACCAAATCCGACGTAATCTAACATCGCGAACGAGAAACATGGTAAATTCGTCGTTTTAACTTAATGACTTTCGTTGTTTCAGATTAAACGAAAATGGAGAGGCGGATCGCGGGAATAATCTACATCCTGATCACTTTCGCCCTTGTTAACGAAATGTCAATTAACGTCCAGGCGAAAGACAACAACAAGCGGCGGCCGAAAGAGAAGAGCGGAGGGTTTCAAAAGAATATTTGTGACGTCAGCGACCGCGACTCCAAAGTCCATTGCTACTGCGAGAATACTAGGGAGCCGAGGAATGCAACTAAAGCGGAATGCTGGGTATTCAATGGCGGAATACCGCGGGACGATCTCATCTGGCAAAGTTTTGCTTCACAACCAACTTTGCATACTTTGACTTTTAATGTCCGCGTCGATGGAGCTCTCGGCTACGTCCCAACAAAGGCGCTACACTTTTTAAGGAGCCTCAAGTCCATAAACATAAGATACGGCAACATTGTAGACGTCACTCCGTACGCTTTCGCCAATCTAACAAACTTGACCGATGTCACTTTGTCCCAAAACCAAATTGAAAACTTACACCAGTACGCTTTCGCTCACCTTCCGAACATAACACTGATAAATCTGGAGGACAACATGATATTAGAGATCGGCACCGAAGCTTTTTACGATTTGCCGAAGCTGCACAAACTTGTTTTTACTAAGAATAACATATCGGCGATAAGAGACGGAGCATTCGTGAACACGTTCAATCTACTGGAATTGGACTTGAATAAAAACAACATAATCCATTTGAGACGTCGTACGTTTGATGGATTGGCCAACTTGCGGAAATTGGATCTTCGACGGAACCGCATTTACAATTTGACCGAATACACGTTTGCAGAGTTGTGGAATTTACAAGAACTGTTGCTGGGCAAGAACGATTTAAAATACATTTCGGCGAGGGCCTTCGACGGGTTGTCTCAGCTCCGCAAACTGTCCCTAGACGACAATAAACTGGCTGCACTACCCGCAAACCTGTTCGAGGGCGTGAGGGGACTCAGCTCCCTCGATCTACGTTCCAACGAACTACACGCATTAACTTTCGACAATATCAAGCCCATATTGGACAACTTGAAGCCACAGAACAGCAATTTGCTACTCGAAGGTAATAATGAATATTTAATATCGTATCAAACGAAGTTTCATAAACTTATAACATATACGCTGAATATTAAATGAGTGGAAACAGAGACGTTATTATTAACTTTAACGCGCTTAGGAAGTTTGCTCTTTTATGATTCCTTGGGGCTCTTTAGATTTGAACGGTCGACGTAGATAGAAGTGCAAAGTGATGTTTAATCCACTTATTTTGGAATAAGTTGTAAAATTCGGCTGATGCCCCAGCCCAAATTATATTGCTTTCAAGCGAATCTTATTACAAAATTAATGTCCATTGAAATGATTAAAGCAGTTTCAAATTGACTTAGCACAGTGTAATTAAAATTTGCGAATTCAATCCTCTTCATTTAAAATAATACAGATTTAAAAACATGTTTTGAACGTTATTTTTTCTTCTTTTGCAGAGAACAACTTCGTGTGTGACTGCAGGTTGAAATGGATGCACGCGTTGCGAAACGAGACAAAAAGTCAGAATACAAAGGTGTCACTAGACAGCGTCACTTGCAAAATGGATCCTCCCATCGTGAGCTCGGCGTACAACAAAATGCCTGAAGTGATAGAGAACAAAAAAGATTACAATCAGGATATACTGCACGCTGGAATAACGATCGAAACGTTAAACGAAAAAATGAATGTCACAGAGAACAAAATGATACCGGAAGAGCTGAATAAAAACAGCAACGCAATCATTGTCACCAAGAAACCAGTGAAAAGAGTGGTACTGAAGATTCAACCGGAAAATTTACCGTGTCCAAGGGACGCTAAAACAACGACTGAATCACCGCCATTCATAGTGGACCCAGTGATACCCATTCAGAATGAAATGAAAATATTCAGATTTCACGAACCCAACTTAGCATACAGATTGTCTTACAAGTCCACCATTGTATTATGGAGTGGTGTTTTTGCCTTTTTCTTTACTTAGGTATCGTAAGTCAATTAGGCTATTCTAGTCTTTAAAATAAGTGAGATACAGACTAAGTCCCTTTTAAGAAACCACCAGTTATTGTACGGGATTAATTCTATGAGCACTTAAGCATTTATTCAAACAATAATGTGATTGTAATCACCATAAATGTTGTAAATTACCGGATTTAATGTTAAGTAGATTTGTAAATGTACATTGGATTCGTTTCATTCATTTTTCAGTAATAGCATTAAGGATTGTAAGTTCATTTTGATGGTGGCATGAGCGTTGTTATTTTATGGTTCACTAGCTGTGCCAGCGGCGTCGCTCGCGTGGATATCGGGTTTCAAAAATAACGGACTTCCATATAATACCCATCTATACCTAGTGCCTAAGTTTTAAGTTAGACCTCTAGCAATACATTGGTGAAAACCGCATTCAATTCTATACAGTAGTTTTCGCGTAATGCGCGTTCAAACATACAGGTTTAAATTTCTCGCGTTTTCCCAACACTTCCCGTCACTGCTCCGCTCCTATTGATTGTAGCGTGATGAAAAGTATCCTATAACCTGCCCAGGAGTATGAAGAATAATTGTACCAAGTTTCGTCAAAATCTGTTCAGTAGTTTTTTTTTCTATAACGAACATACAGACAGACAGACAGACAAAAATTTTACTGATTGCATTTTTGGTATCAGTATCGATCACTTATCACCCCCTGATAGTTATTTTGAAAAAATATTTTATGTACAGAATTGACCTCTCTACAGATTTATTATAAGTATAGATAATCGAATTCATATGTACCTTAATTATGGGTTAATACGGCCAAATGGATATTCGTATGAAAATTGTTAACTACGAAAATGGTAAAAATTAATTGGATTATGGAGCGATTGTGTGAGTTTGCTGTTTCGAAAGCAATTTTATTTAAGTTATGTTTATATTAAAAGTTAATTGGATGATCACGACTTGTAATTACGAGCTCTGTGGCAAAAAGGGGTAAAATTACATGGTGTTTAAATTATCTAAAATTATTTAAAATATTACATGAATTATTGGACTTGTAAATATGTAAGAAGCATAATGAGCACAAATTATTACTTGGTTTGGTTTGACCACTGAAATGATTTTTAATAATGGCTACCTGTCCCTTGATCAGGTCCATTTCTGTCGATATCGAGTGAAAATTGTTAAAATTACAAAATAACTCGGGTATTTATAGTAATATGGCTATCGTGGATTCCTTGGAGACTACTCTTCCCGTAAACAGGTTTAAAGTCGTCAATGGGTACAAAGCAAGTTGTTCACGTGACAATTTGCTCGACATACGACTCGCACATGCTGCTGACATGCACGGTCGAGGACGATTTATATCAATGATTCTATAGCTTAATCACTTATGTCAACAACACTTTATACAGTATAATTTTGTTCATGATAAAAGGAAAGCAATAAAGTAGAAACTCCCTACTGCCCGTACTAATAACCCTCCAGAGAATCCAGTGGAGTCATAGTGGCTATTGAAGAACCTTCGACCAGTCCAATTCGGTTAATTAAAAATTTGTATATGTGTAAGTACTAGATTAATCTAGATATACGAACACATTATGGTGCGAACGGCCAAAATATGCAACTCTTTGGCAGGCTCCTTGTTCCCCGAGACGTACAATCTTCCGATGTTCAAGGCGAGAGTGAACCGGTTTTTGATGGGCGAGCGCGCTCCATCGTAGACTGTGATATCGCTTACCATCACCCATATTGTAATAATAAAAAATATATATTACATTAAGGTGAGATTTTTTAATTGATGGATAAGACTTAACTGACAGATTACATGTAAGTTGACTGATTTCAAAAGTCAAGATAAATTCTAAGAGATAACACTAAATGAGATTCTGGCATATCTATGTTTCGTTTTATCAGTCTGTTAAAGTTTATCTGGCAATTAAAAATCAGACCTCATAACATATTTTTTTATCTGATGTTGTTAGAAAGCTAGTTTTAAGTGAAGCTGCGTAGGTATTTATTAAATTAAATAATACCGGATTATAGGTACGCAGTAAATAATTTACAAAAACGCTTTACTTGGTTAAAACGATATAAGGTACATTTAAAGGATATAATTTATTTATTTATTTATTTATTCATTCATTTTATACATCCCGGCTCACAGTCTCCCAAAGCGCCAGGATGCATCAATAAGTCAAACACAATAAAATAATGTACACACATGCATAAATTCGATTATCATCACAAATGTCAATATTAAAATATGTCGCAAAAATAAATGTCAAAAAAAAATTTGGCCGACCCGGCGGCTCATTGAGTGACCCTCCCATCGGGACCAAGGATCGTGGGTTTGATCTGTCCTGTGTGTTAGTATCGTATTGTATTTAAGTAAATATTTCCACAAATATACTCAGATACGTACTTTCATCGATTCCGATTTCCATAACACAAGTGTTTAAGCTACCTACTTTGGGATTGGATGAATAAAAGTACTACAAACAGATAAGATGTACTTACCTACAATTATGTTAAACTAACGACTCTCCCCGACTTTGCACGGGAGCAATACATATAGGTATTCATAAATAATATACAGATAAACTTTGCACTTCTTATTGAATCTCTCTATCTATAAAAAGCATACATAGGGTCAAACAGAAAACAAAAGTGACTTTGTCGTTTACTATGTAGCGATTTATAACTGGTTATATAACTGATGTCAAAGCATATAATAAATGTATGTAAATTTAATACTATTGTTTTATCTGTCAGAATCCCGTTACGCCAAGTTGATGTTACATTTCATATATTTTGTCGTAAATAAATCCATTTGTGTATAAACACAGGCCGTATAAAGTTTTACAACATCAGATAAAAATGTTTGCCAATATTTACGCGTTACGTCAGATATTTTATATTCACGCATCCATTTTTATTGTATTTTGTTACATTGATGTGTTTTTGTATTTTTTGGCTAAGACTAAATAAATGGTGTTGTCTTAAAAATAAATTGTTAGATATGGTGAGCTTATAATTATGTATTGTAAACTTTGCTTCAGGACAATGAAAGATGATGTATCAATAACACAAAGTTATTGATACAACTTTGTTTTACACAAAGAAATATTCGTCATTATGTTCTAATACGTAAAGAGTTAGGTGTCATTAATAGTTTTCACATGACCTTATCACAAATTCCGAAAGTTTATGGACTAATATTGTTAATGCTGCAATTTTAGTTTTAACCACATCCCGCCAGCTCGTCAGTTTATGTAAAAATAATGATAATTAAATTTTAATTTATTTTTATCAGATTAAATCATAAATCAGCTTACGCTGATTCGTTAATTCTGTACATTTTTGTGCTTAATAGTGAACTAAATTTAGTTGACTTTGTAAAATAAATAAGAGAAATCAAAATACCTGCCTAGCTATAGGTACTTTATTAAAAATGTGTTCAATGCCTAATTTTCCTACTACTAAGCTTTCTCTTCTCAAATAATGAAATTGTAAAGTATGAGATATTATTTCTCTACACGAGTTTTGAACGTTTACCTGCTATATTGGTTCTCGTATTTACTTTCTTAAACCTACTAACTCTATTTCAAATTCCATTTATACCTCCCCCTTCGTCGTTAACAAAGGGTGAATTTTAACAGGAACTAATTGTAAGTTAGCCTCTCTTTCATCCCCTTTATTGACAATTATATTCGTATAATCTACGGACGCTTTAGATACAAGAACAATAATTCCCTTTGCTATTAAGAAAATGATATCTTAATACAACCCCAAGTACCATCAAAATGATAAAGACAAAGAAAATTAGGAAGAGGAGCCCGCCATTTTGTTAATAAAATAACGGTGACACTCATGCCGCCATCTTTGATTCATCTCATACCTTCATCTGTGTTTATATTTACGATAATGTTGTATAAAGTATTTTGACAAGGTGATTTTGTATGAATAATGAAAATACGCTGTAAATTTTTGTATAAAATTGTGCGTTTTATTTGCTTCAAGTACCTTGAACGAATTATAATGGCGACATCTTACTAGGGAGGTAAGTAATAAGTAGAAGAGTGTATTTCAGTCTTAAATAAATATTACTAGTTTAAAGTAAGTAATAGGTCTCTGACTCTCTCTCTAGACATAGGCCTCTCCAGTTGTTCGCCTATTAGAGCAAACTTCTGGAGGATATACCCATAATCGCCACGCTGGGCAGGCGGGTTGGCGATCGCAGGGCGTAGCTGCTCGCTTCGGTGACGCTGCTGCCCGTCATCGGCCTGTGGTATTTAGCTACGTCTTCATTTGTGGTGGTTATACCGTCACCAGTCGGTTGCCAGCGCCTTCTTTGTTATTTGGCAGGATGCACCACGGGCAGGTGAGGTTGGCTTGGAGCGAAAAGATGATAGGCCGCTCCCTTACATCCCTGATAGGCCGCTCCCGTAATAGGTACGTAATAGGGACTATACTTACCTTATTGTACCCGTGTCTGCATGGTTTCCGGATTTCCCCATCTCATCCCGTACGTGTCGTAGAACACTACTAAGGAAATATCAGGAATCGGACTGCTGTCCACTATTGTACTCGTATTTGGCTGGGTGTCATTGAGCCTATGTCCAGCTGTGGAAGTTTGCTGCTAAGATAGTGATGATGATTAATCTTTCACGAACGATGATAATTGGACTCATAGCAAGATTTTCCTTGTTCTCAATAGGTCAGGTAGGGGCACTGATGGATCGACCCGCCTGCAAATATGATACCCCTCAGCCCCAAAGCATGTCCCATCTGAACATGAACATAAATCCCTCGCTACTTACTCTCCTTTCTTCGGCAGTCGGGTAAAAAAGAAGAACAAAAACTCAATAATGATTTAAAACTTCGCTCGAATTGAGCCGCCCGTCCGGGGAAGGACCTCCACCCTATAGAATACCGCAGCCAAATGACCTCCGGGTCGTGTTTCTGCTGGTGAGTAGGGTCTCCGGAGCTCGTGGGGGGTAGAGTTCGTCCGGTATGGCAGTGGCAACTGACAGGTTACCTACTAACCAGTTACTTGCCAGTTGTCACAACGATTTGGGCTTCTCTTTCGCTTTCCATCAGGCGTAGGGAAGCCATTATGTCGAGCTATTATAAAAAAGAAAAAAAAAACACTATTTAATTTCGACAGGCTCGGTGGCTCATTTGGTAGTGACCTCTGCCCTCTGAGCCAAGGGTCGTGGGTTCGATTCCCGCACAGTACAAACATTTCTGTTATGAACATGTCTGTTTGTATTGGTCTGGGTGTTTTCTATGTATAATATGTATTTATTTACAAAAAAATGTATCTAAGTAAGTTTATCAGTTGTCTAGTACCCATAGTACAAGCTTCGGCTTAGTTTGGGGCTAGGTGGCGCTGTGTGGCCCAGCGTGGCATGTCTTGGTTATTTAATCAGTAAGACAATTAGGGCAAAAGTCCTGAATCCCTTATTCCGAATGCACCCTTGTCAACCAGGCAAATTCGTCTAATTCTAATTTCTCTCGGCGAAAATTAAACGAAGCAATAAATTTCATTCGAAACCGGCAAGATTTGAAGGGATTTCTGAATTAACTTTAGTAGACGGAATCGGTCGAGATAGTGGAATAATTTGGGACAAATGAAGTGTAAATGCACGGGTCGCCGCCGGGATAAGGGATAAACCGGGATTAGAATTGAGACGGCCTTTTTAAGCGTTCCTATCGTTTGTGCTACCCGGGTGCATTAAGAGAGAAGTTGGCGGTGAATAGTTCTATTTTTTTTTTATAGTGGCTCAACATAATGGCTTCCCTACGCCTGATGGAAAGCGAAAGAGAGGCCCAAGTCGCTGTGACATTTGGCAAGTAACTGGTCAGTTACCTGTCAGTTGCCACTGCCATGCCGGCCCAACCCTAACCCCCCACGAGCTCCGGACACCCTACTCACTAGCAGAAACACGACCCGAAGGTCATTTGGCTGCGGTATTTTATAGGGTGGATATAGTTCTTACACTATCAGACTATACTCTACTGTTTTTGCTTTTATCATCTGGAGGGTAAAGCCAAACTGGCTTCCAAGAAACTGGGTGTGCTTAATAGAGCGGGACAGTATTTCACGCCGACCCAGCGCTTACAACTTTATAAAGCACAGGTCCGGCCTCATATGGAATACTGTTCCCACCTCTGGGCTGGAGCACCCCAGTATCAACTCCTTCCATTTGACCGAATCCAGCGTAGAGCTGCTCGTATTGTCGATGACCTGACCCTGTCAAGTCGACTCGACTCACTGGCATTGCGAAGAGACGTTGCATCCATGTGCGTTCTCTACCGCATCTATCATGGGGAGTGTTCTGACGAATTGTTTGGTTTACTGCCTGCAGCGGAGTTTCTTCACCGCACCACACGTAACCGACTGAAATTCCATCCACATCATCTCGATGGCTGGAGATCCTCGACTGTACGTTTTATGAGGAACTTCTTGCCTCGCGCCTCGGTTTTGTGGAACCAACTTCCTGCGGCAGTCTTTCCGAACAGCTACGACTTGGGAACCTTCAAGAAACGAGCGTATTCATATTTAAAAGGCCGGCAGCGACCCTAAACTCGGTTAGAGCTGCGGGTGTCCATGGGCGGTGTCGACTGCTTACCATCAGGCATCACACTTGCTCGTCTGCCGCCTCTCGCATAAAAAAAAAAAAAAAAAAAATATCATCATCATCATAATCAGCTTATCGTAGTTCACTGATGGATGTAGGCCTCTCCAGTTGTTCGCCACTTAGGGAAAACACCTGGAGGATTTACCCATAATCGCCACGCTGCGCAGGCAGGTTGGCGGCCTCTGGGCTTAGCTTCTCTCACCGGTGACGCTGCTACACGTCATCGGCTGTGGTTACGTGTTCACTCGTGATGGTTATACCGCCATTAGTCGGTTGCCAGAGCCTCGTTTGTTCAGAGAATGCACTACGGACTGGTGAGGGCGGCTTGAAGCGAAAAGATGATGGGTCGCTCCCTTACATTCGCCTTTCTGTTTTAATCATAATGAAGTGACCACCTTTTGCCTGATAAAGAGCTATGGTAAATGGCTCTTTCAAACGAATGGGCAATTTTCCACTTCTCCACGTCTGAGCGCCTATTTTGCATGAAGTAGCCTACATACGAGTATAATAAACTAGCAACCCATCCTGGCTTCTTACAGGTGCAATAATATATGCACATATTATACACACAAACCTTCCTCTTGAATCTCTCTACGTATTAAAATAAACTTCATCAAAATCCGTTTCGTAGTTTTGAACATAGGGACAGACAAAAACAAAAGCTACTTTGTTTTTATACAGAGTCATCAACCCGCCCAGCACATGCCGCTAAATGGCAGTAGTCACTGGTGGAATGTCCAGCAGTGAATTTTTGCAGGCTGGTGATAATTATTAATCTTCCTATACCCGCGTATTGGTCTGTGAGACCGACGGAACAGTTTTTCGTAAATATAATTTTTTCTAGGAACTTGGAGACGTCACGATTTCTGCTAGCTGCATGATTTGGGTATTGCTTTACGTTAGTACATGGCATGCAGTCGGGCAAGCAGGACGTGTAGGCCTACTACGGCTTGATCGGTCTATGAGACCGACGCGAGGATACGATCACAAGATCAACTTGACTTGACTTAGGTTCCGACTGAACTGAACAACTTGAAAACTTTAATATTCAACAAAAATTTTTTGTTACAATGATCTCAAAATAATGGGATTTTTAAATATTAAAAGCTATTTTATGTTTGTTTTAAAAATATAAAGTTTTTTCCTAGCTTAAATATAAAAATGTGACTTTTAAAGCCTATTGCGGAAAGATGGATATTTGTTATAACAATAAAAAGTTTATGCAAACAATTGATATTTTTCGTTTTATTACATCCCATATTTCTTGTAAAATAAAAAAATATAAACGGTTTAATAGAAATATAACCAGATAATAGGAGCCAAAGATACGGTCTGTTACACCGTGCGCGGGTATAGGTGGGTATAGGAAGGTTAACAGTTCTAACTATGGTGTTAACAATATTATTATTACCTGTAGCTTTAAATACAAATAATAACCTGACACCTTCACTATAAAGTATAGTAGTGTAAAACAAAGTAGCTTTTGTCTTCTGTCTGTCTCTATTAAATGCATAGATTATTAAAACTACGAAACAGATTTGGATGCGGTTTTTTTATAGATACCTAGAGGGATTCAAGAGGAATCTCTATGTGTATAATATATGCATTTAATATTACACCCGTGAGAAGCCGAGGCGGATCGCTAGTACTTAATAAAACATTATAAATATGTACTTATTATATTCTGGGGAAAATAATAAATCGTGGAGAATGACTCATCAATTATGAATCCAGCTCGTAACCATCCTTTATGGGTACAAGAGAGGTAAGTACCTCTAAATGCCTATTAAGGTAACTAGAACACTCCTAACTACCTACCTATTTAATTTCAACTCGGTCAAAAGCTATTCATAATTATAATTACTCACCAAAATAGTAGTAGAACGTAAATACAATAGCCCAATTTCACTAGCAGCATGAAATAGAATATCTACTATACGGTTTTAAAGGTGAAATGTTCAAAAACGTGCAGTGAATGCGAGTAAAGTTGAATTTTGTGGATATGTTTTTAATTGAAATCATATTTAGATAGAAAAACTTCTCCAAGACTCGTCGGTATTTCAAGCCAGATCAGTTACTCACACTGTATCAAGCACAAGTTCGGTCACGCATGGAATACTGTTCGCATCTTTGGGAGGGATCTGCTAAGTACCAGCTTGAGGCGTTGGAGTCAATCAGAAAAATACGAGGAGGCTTATTAATAACGACTTACTTTGCGACGCGAGACAGCAAACCGCTCAACATCAAAAGTGGGCTGTAAGCTTGTTTGCCACCTTACTAGTATATAAAGACGTGGGTCAGCTGAAGAACATATATATTATGGCTTGTATGTAAGTATTTGAGGTGGCAGATCATTAAGACTAGGTGGTGGTTAGGCGTGAAATATACTATGGCTAAAAATTGTTATTAGTCCGTCTTTTGGCTTATTTAAAAATAAAAGACACATATTTTTTATTTGTAAATTAGACTAAGAATTACTAAGTTATAGCCCGTTGAAATTACGCGTGACGTCACTCGGTGAGGCATTTTTACGGGAGCGATTGACGTCAAAAACTCCCACTCCTAACTTTCGATGCCTTGTGTCTTTGCTATTGTTTATTTGAATGAAAAAAGGAAAAATACGTGTCTTTTATTTTTTAATGAGCTAAAAGACGGGCTAATTACAATTTTTAGCCATAATAGCCAGTTGCGAAACGATGACGATGATTAAAAATAACGCATTGGTATTAAACGTTACCTTAAACAATAACTCGCTACTAATACAACACTATACACAAAAGTTCCGGTAAATTCAGCTCTGGAATCCTCAACAGCGCGCGGTAAAGTTAGTCGCCGCGGTCGGGCGCAACTTCGCGGCGGCTGACCGCGGTCTGCCAGACGTCAGGAGTCGCAACTACGTGACCGCATATTTGGCTCGCCTTGATAGTTCGTCCGGAAGAACAGAAACATCCTAATTAGACTTCGGGTTATGTTTGTAAATGGTAAGCGCAGAACTAATTTAATTAAGTCAGTGAGGTGAAAAATCATTCGTGTTCAAATCTATTTAAATTTAGAATATTTTAAAGGTATAATTTCATTGTCAGACGGTGATAACATGCACAGTGCGAGATATTTTTCTGAATAACAACAATGACATACATCGAATGGATTCTTTAAGGTGCGTTCATCTTACAACTTCGAAGCGTTGCACACACGGCATGCAAGCGATTTTTCTGTTCTTTGTATGATTTTCCATAGCAGTGCGTCTACTGTAGGCGTCGGACGTATCAGAAGGATCTCATTTTTGATGCGCACCTGAGTATTCCATTCCTAATAATACAAGTACAGTAACAGTTCCAGTAAATTCAGCTCTGGAATCCTCAACAGCGCGCGGTAAAGTTAGTCGCCGCGGTCGGGCGCAACTTCGCAGCGGCCGACCGCGGTCTGGCAGACGGCAGGAGTCGCAACTACGTGACCGCATATTTGGCTCGCCTTGGTAGTTTTGTTGGAAAACAGAAATAGTAGCGTCGACTAATTGGGTTAGTCTGTTAAGTAATTTTGGTTGAGGTTGGAATTTACCGTTACAATTTGAATATTTTTAAAGTATTTTTATACAAACGTAGTGGTAGATAGATTGTCTTTAGGTTTTGCACAAAATACAATCATTTACGCTGACTCTCTTTTAGACAATCTTCAGGTAGAGAAAGTGTAATTTTCTGAAGAGAGTACTTAGCAACGTAGTTAGTTCCTTATTTGTTATTGTTATTTTCAGATGCAAGGTCTCAACGCATCGCATGATCGTTGAAATAAAAACGCCAAAAGCTACTTGATCACTTTATAATTAAAGCTAACTTTGCCGGCGACTTCGTCCGCGTAGACTAGAGTTTCATCTCCTCTTTTATGCTTGATGACTCTCGGCGTACGCGCGCAGTAACGTCATCTTCCGCGTCATCTTCAACTGACATCTGTTACATACGTTATTATGTGACGTTCGTCCACAAACGGCAAACCAATAAAAATAAACAATATTAAAATATATTAAAATAATCAATCACAATGTAATAACACAATTGACTAATGATGAGTAGCTAGTTTATCGATAGTGACGCGATCCTGCGCTTACCACTCGGGGCACGAATGAGAGGCTCAGAGGGCATACGATAAGATAAGATAAGATAATTATTTATTTTCTCCACAATCATTGAATGAACTATTTATAACTTACAAACGTATTATAAATACAATGTAGATTGTGAGAGACTGGTGTCTGAGCTAGGCAGAGGCCTGTATTACAGATCACCAGGCCCTTTACATTTTAAGGCAATTGAGAACATTGATTTGTAGACAAGGCCGCTAGACAAGGCTGACTGATTTTATTTGTACTCAGTTAAACGCTGCTCCCCCTTTCCTGATGCTTCCTAAGTTGTCTCCCACAACACCCACGGGATGAGATGGAGTATTTCTATTCTTAATCCGGAAACCACACGGCATATATGAATATTGAATATGGTCCATGTGGCTAGTTATCTACCTATAATGTTAATCCACTGAGCCAGTTGTTTTGTCATTAACGGATTACAAACAGACTTACGCATTTGCTGGTATTAGTTTGCATTAATGAATTACTGATTCAATTAGTGAGATGTCAATAGCGCGTTGTTTCATTAATTATGCTCTAGTTAACGATATGGTATAGTTTTATGGATTATTGTCGGCTATTTAATATTTTAGTAAGCCACATTAGCCGCAGAACCGATAACCGTTGGGGTAAACGAGACCTGGATTGGAGACCGCGTCTCGGCAAACGTAGTGTAGGACGCCCTCAGGCCAGGTGGAGTGACGATTTGCGCAGGCCGGCTGGCAAGTACTGGATGCGAGAAGCTCAGGATAGATCAAAGTGGCGAACATTAGGAGAGGCCTATTTCCAGCAGTGGACTAATATAGGCTGATGATGATGATAATTTAATATTTGGTCGAATTATTTTTGCTTCGCTGATGAAATGATAAAATAATAATATTAACATAATAATAGTATAGTCAAACTAAGATCAGGCTTTACCCATAATCGCCATTCTGGGCAGGCGGGTTGGTGATCACAGCGCGTAGCTCCTTGCTCCGGTGATTAAGTGGTGAATTAGCTACGCCCTCAATCATGATGGTTATATCACCACCAGTCGATTGCTAGGGCCTCATAGGTTATCCGGCAGGATGCACTACGGGCAGGTCAGGGGACACAAGGAGAGCGAGGAGATGATACGTTAGTCTCTTACATCCTATGGAGAGAAAAGGTAGAGATTAGATAGATATATCTGTACAATATCTACAAACCTATTCCATCGTATCAAAGACATGCATCTATGTACCTAAGTTGATTTAAATTTAAAGACGCTTTTTATAGTCCTTCGACACAATAGCTTCCCTGCGCCTGATGGAAAGCGAAAGAGAATCCCAGCCAAGTAGCTGTGAAAACGGACAAGTAACTGGTCAGTTACCCGTCAGTTGCGACCGCCATGCCGACACAACCCCCACAAGCTCCGGAAACCCTACTCACCGGCAGAAACACGACCCGGAGGTCATTCGGCTGCGGAATTCTATAGGGTCCTTCCCCGGACGGGCGGCTCAATTCGAGCGAAGATTCGCTATGCCTTCTTAAACGCTACACTTCGTCATGCAATTCAAATGCTAGTGTTCTAAGACACTAACTTAAAGTTAAACCAGTAAAAGTCCCGTGGCCCCTCTATCGGAATTATCTAAACAACTTAATGAGTCTATTCGTAATCCACTAGAGGCCCGAATAAAATTTATGCGATCGGCTTAATGAGATTTAGTGTAGAGGGGACGGTGCAGCCTGGCTTGAACGTTTTAGAGAAGGGAGTTTATAAAAGACCTATAGTTAAATTAGCTTAGGTGTTTTTTATAGTAGCTCGACATAATGGCTTCCCTGCGCCTGATGACAAGCGAAAGATAAACTCAAGTCGCTGTGACAACTGGTAAGTGACTGGTCAGTTACCTGTCAGTTGCCACCGCCATGCTGGCCGAACCTTAACCCCCCAACCCTACTCACCGGCAGAAACACGACCCGGAGGTCATTTGGCTACGGTATTCTATAGGGTGGAGGTCCTTAGGCGTCTTATAATGTATCATCTTAAAAGAGAGATCTTCTCATACCGTTAACGCCATCTAACAGATATATTCAAAACTTTGTTACATAAAGATTTTCTATTACATCCTTCAAATAACATGATGGATTACATAATAATACGAGCGCTGACACTATTCACAATAATGTCTAAAATACGAGTAACTATCGATCATCCGATATCTAAATTATGACGGTGCTATTTCGTCAAATTTACTTATAATAATTTAATATTCGCTTAATGTTGTTATCCAAAAAATTTATCTTACGTTGATAATAAAATTTTGTTTTTTGGTTAATAGATTCTTAATTTGCACTTGTTCATAATGTGAAGTTTATTTCAGTTAATATCAAGTTTAGTGTTATGGTAATATTTTAATAAATAGCTGTGCCCGCGTTGCCCCCCCCCCCCCCCCCCCCCATTTTAGGGAAGTGGGTTAGAAAGGTTAAAAAAGTAGCCTATGTTACTCTCCATCCCTTCAATTACCATCATTTAAAAAATCACGCCAATTCGTCGCTCCGTTTTGCCATGAAAGAAAGACAAACATACAAACACACTTTCCCATTTATAATATTAAGTATTATGTATATTAGTATAGATTAGTACTACGGTTTAGGTCCGTAGACTTATTTTAGGCCGCTATACGTGTACAAAGCAAGTTATCCTAATACTCAATGTAGGTATGCTAACAGATTTCAGTGATATCAAAGATCGTTGCCACCAAAAAATAACACCGAGCTTACTAACTTACTAAGGTTCCCTTAAAGAGATCGCTACCAGCGATACGGCCGCCTAAGTACATTGTATTTCAGTATTATTATTAGGTCCAAAAGTATTTGCGACTCCAACATCAGTGAAATTGTTTCTTTACTTTAGTCTTCGTCATATTTATCATATATGTATATTATTTTATTATAAGTATGTGTACCTATTATGTAATGTTATTATGTATGTATGTATTGAAATATTTATTAGTTTATTCTATACCTACATATTGTATGTAATATTATATTATGTATATTTCTGTGTAAATATGTATATTAGGTTATATAGGTTTGTATTTTATTTATTTTTATTATATATTATTATTAGTCTTTGTTTTTAAAACTTTTTTGGCACACTACCTTATTTATTACTTTCTGCTTAGCCCAATGGTTGACTGGTAGAGAATGCCTATGTGGCATTAAGTCCGCCTTTTGTACATTTTTTTTAACTGTGCAATAAAGATTAAATAAATAAATAAATAAATTATGTCTGTAAAACTTTTCAACCGACTTCAAAAAAAGGAAGTGGTTATCAATTTGGCTGTTTTTTTTTGTTTAAATATTTTTTTTTGCAATGAAGAATATCCATTAAAATTAATTGGGGCACAACAACAAAGTTATATTTTAACAACTCTGCATATTATTAAGCTAATTAATAACGACTGGTAAGAACTCAGGCTTCTAATAACTAAGTTCTAACTTCTAACATCGCAAAACAATAATGATAACCGTACGAACTAACGTGTAACAAGTTAACAATAACTCAATAGTGTTTACACGTTGACAGTAAACACCTCACTTAGGAGACGGGCCCAAAAATAAACATGATCGGAGCAAAATTAACAAAGTGCTGCGGTGGTCTCGCAGTGTAGTTTGAGAGCACAATCAAGATATGCGGGAAACTGAATGCGAACACAGTTGAACGCTTTAGTTTTAGCCGAGGGATGGGGCTAGTGTCGATATCGATAGTAAGCATAATGTGTATTTAGTTCAAGAGAGGTAGGGCATAGCGAATCTTCACTCCGATTGAGCCGCCCGTCTGGGGAAGTACCTCCACCCTATAGAATACCGCAGCCAAATGACCGTCGTGTTTCTGCCGGAACTCGTGGAGGAGTTAGGGTTGGGCCAGCATGGTGATGGCAACTGACAGGTAACTGACAGGTAACTGACAGGTAACTGACAGGTAACTGACAGGTAACTGACAGGTAACTGACAGGTAACTGACAGGTAACTGACAGGTAACTGACAGGTAACTGACAGGTAACTGACAGGTAACTGACAGGTAACAGACAGGTAACTGACAGGTAACTGACAGGTAACTGACAGGTAACTGACAGGTAACTGACAGGTAACTGACAAGTAACTGACAGGTAACTGACAGGTAACTGACCAGTTACTTGTCCGGTTTCATAGCGACTTGGGCTTCTCTTTCACTTTCCATGAGGAGCAGGGAAGCCATTATGTCGAGCTACCATAAAAAAACCTTTCCTGGATGGGCGGCTCAATTCGAGCGAATATTCGCTATGCCCTACCTCTCTTAAACGTATAATGTTCTTGTATATTATTATCTGTGTGTTGCCGTAAAAATTATATCTATTCTTTTCTATACATAGTCATAGATTTATATAACTTTAACTAACCTGAGCTGCAAGATCAGAAAAGTCTCTTTCTGACTGAGCTGAAAGAGACTGAAGCATATTCGGATACAGCAAATACCCAGACCCACCCAAATAGATGCAAGGTAACTAAATAGGTTTATACGGTTTAAAGTTTATTATAAAACAAAAAATAAACTAGTTTTAGTAAGAGATAATTCTAATTTTAAGGTAATATATCTTCATTATCAGCCTAACGCAGTCCACTGCTGGACATAGGCCTCTCCAGGTGTTCGCCACTTTGGGTAAACATCTAGAGGTGATACCATTAGTCGCCACGCTGGGCATTGCAGGTATTATCATTATATTGGCGAAAAATTGGAAAGTGCAATAGGCTGATTATGATCAAAAACTATTATGTCGATAGTTTCAATGGTATAATCTACAGTAAACCCCTTCCTTTGTAGTCGATATCCAGTAGCAGGTGCTAAGATTACTGTCTCAGACAGCACTCCAGCATCGTCACACGTATCTATCGACAACGGTTCAGCGCATACAGCGTAAATAATCAAAGCTACAATTGATTCGATAATCGATAATCGACTCCAAGCCACCCTAATCAACGATGCTACGCCAAACGCCTCCGAACACGTACAAATTTATCGCTGCTAACGACTAGAACTCTACGTTAAAGACATAAGAACTATTTTCGATTGGTGTTATAATTATTTAAGTTTGTAAAATCAGTGGGATAGAGGAGACAAGTGAAGTAGATTTGGGTTTGCGAGTATTCGGGTGACTTTCGATTACGTATACACGTATGTTGACAGGGTTTACACAAATTCAACCCCTTTTCTCTACGTGTGAAGGGGTTGTTTGCGTTGCACTTGGATGTTCTGTCGCTAACCAAATAGATTGTGGTTATTTGTTTGTTTGTTACCCTTAAACTAATGTTCGCCGTTTTATGGTGTTTGCTAGTGAAAAAGTTTTTTCAAGGCCGCTTCGGTATTGGTGTGGAGGTCATAAAAATGGAAACATTAGAAGACGATAATGGTGGTGGAAGTTAGTATTTTTCGATAAGTTCTTGTTGTAAAAAAAAATGTCAACGTGTAGTAAAAAGAAACAACTTTTTTATTTTTGTTCTTGTACTGAATATTTGTGTTGTATAGTATGAAACACAAACTGTTAAAAATCTTCTTTGAGATCAGTGAGGTTAGTGGCTTTATCACCACAAAATCATCACCACAAAGTCGGCTGTGGTGATGACTTTGTGGTGATAAAGCCTCGATCTTATAGCCGTCAGAAATAGCATCAGTTAAAAAATGTATCGCACAATTTTACTCCAACCACTGCTGTACCACATGCTAGCTGGGGAAACCTCCCAGAATATCTAGACCCAATACAATTTTTTTATTCCCTTAATTGACCCCACCAAGATTCAAACCCGGATTCGAATTTCATCTGAACTTAACTCGAAAAAAGACAGAGATATCTAAAAGTATAGGTTTGACTAGGTAAAAGATAAAAGATTCATCATCATCATCAGAATCTTCGCTCGAATTGAGCTGCCCGTCCGAGGAAGGACCTCCACCCTATAGAATACCGCAGTCAAATGACCTCCGGTTCGTGTTTCTGCTGGTGAGTAGGGTTTCCGGAGCTCGTGGGGGGTTAGGGTTGGGCCTGCATGGCAGTGGCAACTGACAGGTAACTGACCAGTTACTTGCCCGTTGTCACAGCGACTTGGGCTTCTCTTTCGCTTTCCATCAGGCGTAGGGAAGCCATTATGTCGAGGTACTATAAAAAAATGCATAATTAATTAGGACCCCTATTAAATTGTCGGAAAACAATGGAAAAAAGAATAATTAAATAAATCAGCATCCAATTAACGTCAATTTCCAGTGCAAACTTGGTACGGTTCGGTAAAATGTCTGACGCAAGATAGATGTCCCGCAATTCCAGTCTAGCTGCGTCCGATTCTCAATGACATAAATTTGTGACGTCACTTCAACAATAGTCGGTGAATCGCTCCAATCCTTTGCGGTTTGATTTATGGAAAATGTTTGTAGTGAGCTTGAAAAAGTATTGGCGCTTAAAATTGCAACTGGAATTGATAAAGCGAATGTTGAAAAGGGGATTAAGTAATTGATTGAAAGGACGGGTTCATTCCTTTATTGGTTGCGCGGCGTATAAATTATTAATTGGACACAATACGTGATTATAAACAACAGTAAATTTATGAAAGATCATCAACATCCTCTCATTTTGCAAAATCATTTTGTTGTGATTTCTCAAACAAGTCCGATTTTATTGGTTCTTTTGAAAGCTTTCAAACAACATAGAAAAGTAGATAATTTCGTTCCTTACCCTAATCCTTTGTTTACTGAGTAGAACCAATAGCAATTATTGAATCTAGAAACCGCCCCGACCGACGCAAAGACAATCATGAACTCTGTTTCCCTTAACGCGGCTCTAAGCAAAAAACTTTATTCCCCCTCAATAAGGGGTCTGTACTACTAAGACACTATTTAGAAGTATTGACGGGCGCGTTTGCTCAATTCATAGTGACCCCTGCCCTCCGAACATGACGCAAGCTCCTACCTTCATAGTAAAAAAAAACTAAGTAGCGCGCACCTAGAGGTTTGGTTCCTCGTTCCTGCCCCGTGCCATCAAGTCATGGAATGCCCTTCCAGCTCATGTTTCCTTCCTGTAAGAGGAATTACAATCCTGGGTTCTTTAGGCGGGGCGTGAAACGACATCAGATGTCGTTTCATGCCCTTTCTCATTGGGCAGTCAGGATGAGGGCGACAGGCGCGGTGGGTTTGCCCTAATGTGCCTGTTGACCTAAACTGAAGGCAAACAAAAAAATAAAACTAACATTTGGACCTAACGATCGTTTACCATGTGGTGTGAAGTCATTTTGATAAACAAAAAAGTATATTACGTAACCCCTTTCTACACCAAGCATTTCAGTAGGGCAGAACCCTTGAAGACCCTCATAAAACAGGGGAGTCCAATAATCTGTATTTATTAAAGCACCACCCGAGGACTTGACCAGTTTATAGATTACTAACTAACGAGATAACTTTCGGATAAGTCTTGGTCTTGGCTAATCTACTGGAGCAAAGAGGTTACAAGGTTGCATGAAAAATATGAGGCTTAGATAGCGTTATATGTATTTTATAGTGTTTTTCTAAGATTGCTTGGTAGTTTTAAGTCAACCTTACGGTGCAATAAAGAGTATGTATCGATCAACAAAATATAGGTACTTTTATTCAATAGTCTCGTTGCTTGGTATTTTGGGATAGTCTGGGGTAGAAGATCAAATGAGTTGGATCCTCATAGTACAAAGAAAAACGTTAGTTTGAGGCCAGATCATCATCATCAGCCTATTGCAGTCCACTGCTGGACATATGCCTCCCCAGATATTCGCCACTTAGGACAAACATCTGGAGGATATACCCATAATGGGCAGGCGGGTTGGCGATCGCAGGGCGTAGCTTCTCGCTCCGATGTCTCTGCTCCCCGTCATCGGTCTGTGGTATTTAGCTACGCCTTCAATTATGATGGTTATACCGCCACCAGTCGGTTGCCAGCGCCTCGTTTGTAATACGGCAGGATGCACCACGGGCAAGTGAGGTTGGCTTGGAGCGAAAAGTATATAGGCCGCTCCATTACATCCCCTTGAGGGCAGATGGTTTGTGCGAATAGCATAGGCTATTCGTTTCAGTAGGTATAGTATAGTAGGTACAGTAGCTATAGCAATAGTTCTATTTTCATTGATTAGTACAATGTAACGATATTAAAAATATAATTCGCACCCCCCGGCGAATAAAGCGGTTATCGACGATTACCACTTTTTTAATGTTTTTTGATTTTTGGCCTCTATGTGACCTAACCCATCGCCTGATTTTTTTTCATATTTTTAAATGCAATATTATTAGAATTATACTACACAACCACTTTTTTCTACGAAACATAATGTGAAGATATTAGACGAGAATAAAGTAGAAATCAAATATTACCGTACAAAACTTCACTAGTCTAGTCCGCATTGATTCAATGCGACATTATTCGGGATAGTCCTCCCAAGCGCAAAATCAGTATTCGATTTTACCACTTTATTCGGGTGAAAAATTTACGACGCGTACGCTGTAATAGGTTGTTACTACTCAGGTTTGTAAACGGGTGAATCGTAAATTGAAGTTATGCTATTCTTCTTGTTATAAAATAATGATTATAGAGTCGTAATAATATATTACTGCATTAAATTCAATTTCATAATGCTGTATTAAAATATTGCGTTCGAAAATTAATACGTTATTTGTACGTATACGTTTTTTATTGCAAAAAAAAACATTACGTTTTTACTTTCATACACATAGCCATACACTCATCATTATCATCAGCCTATCGCAGTCCACCGCTGGACATAGGCATCTCCAGTGGTTCGCCACTCAGGGCCTATACCCATAATCGCCACGCATCTGGAGGATATACCCATAATCGCCACGCTGGGCAGGCGGGTTGATGATCGCAGGGCGTAGCTTCTCGCTCCGGTGACGCTGCCACCCGTCATCGGGCCGTAGCATTTAGCTACCCCTTCAATTGTGATGGTTATACCGCCACCAGTCGGTTGCTAGCGCCTCGTTCGTCATTCGGCAGGATGCACCACGGGCAGGTGAGCTTGGCTTGGAGCGAAAAGATGAGGGGTCGCTCCCATACATTCCCATACACTTCTTTAACACTATCTAGCAAAAATTTTATTTCAATGTCCGAAGGAGTTTGGGTCATTTTGTATGGACATTGGCGTCGTTTTTTTAGCCGCCATCATTCATTTTTATATTGTGTAGCACTATCCTTAACTAACATATTAATGAAATAAGATTTTCTGTAAGTAATATTGGAGCGAAGATAATGGCATTTCAATTTTAGGACAACGCCTGAAGGAAAAGTACTCTTAATATTTGAGCTAGAGCATTTGTGACAAAAAAAAAATATTTCTTTTTTAAAAAGAAAAATAACTGCATTATGTAAATTATTTTCGAAAATTCGTTTGCCACACTCAGGAATCGAATGTGCTCAATTCTGGAAAAACATAGGGTTTTATTTTCATTTGAAAGGATCATTATAAGGATCAAAAGTCACCTTAACATACGTTCCGAAATGTGGACACTTACGTGAAGACTATTCCACAAGTTTTTTAGTCCCTGTTGTATTTAAAGATATTAAAAAGACTTTTATAATGACGAGCAGTTTATTTGAGAGATTTCCACAGAGAGAATACATAGACAAAAGTAGACCTAGAGTTGTGCATTAAAGTAGTGATGTGACATTTAGTTAAGTCGAATTTTAATAATACAACACTCTCACCAAATTTGAACTTACATTCTAAATGATAACATGAACCAAGTATCTACCTACTTTAATGTAAGTACACAACATGAAATTAACACAATATGTATGTTAGCAAAATATTTTTGACAACCCTAATAACATTAAATTAATAAACTCAATAATGGTCTATATAGTTACACGAATACATTTGAAAAATAAGTTACTTTAGTTTCTGAACACCAATTTTACCTCTAAGATACTGAAATCTGTCTCTAGGTAAAGCCTTTGTAAATATATCAGCATATTGCTCTTTGGTACATACATAATTTAAGTCTATTTCTTTCTCAGCAAATTTTTCTTTAACAAAATTATATTTTACATGGATATGTTTGCAACGTTTATGATAGTCCTTATTCTTAATCAAACAAATTGCACTTTGATTGTCCATATTAACACAAATGGAATCTTGATTAAATGCACCAATATCTGTTAACAGCATTTTTAACCATATGGCCTCTTTAGTTGCAGCGCATGCTGCCATGAATTCAGCTTCGGTGGTGGAGAGTGCAACACTCTGTTGACGCTGTGTTGCCCATGTCACAGCAGAGCCATTTTTTATAAACACATAACCAGTTAGGGATCTACGTGTAGATGTATCTTTAGCATAGTCTGCATCACTATAAGCATCAAGCTTGCAGTTCTGTGATGATGAGTAGCATAGACCATAGTCCTTGGTTTGCTTCAAATATCTCATTATCTTCTTGACAACATTCCAATGTGTGTGATTGTAAGTATTGAGATATCTACTCACCAAACTGACTCCATACATGATATCAGGCCTGCTTACCACCGCTAGATGCATCAGTGACCCAACAGCTTCTCTGTACTGGATATTTTTGTCCGGGGTCTCGGTGCTCATCTCTAGTGTAGTATGAGGATCAACTGGAATGTCATTACAGTTGGCATTTTGCATATCAAATTTATATAACAAGCGTTCAATATATCTAGATTGATGTATAAAAATACAGTCTTTGGATCTTTCTATTTGCAAGCCTACAAAGTTCTTGGGATCACACTGTTTAATTTCAAAATTTCTCTTTAATTCACATATGACTTCATTGAGTGATAATCTAGATTTTGATATTAGAAGACCATCATCAACATAAAGCAGCAAGTAAACTTTGTTATTCTTAACATTTCCAATATAGACACATTTATCAGCATGACTATTAACAAAACCAAATTTCTTTAACAAGTTATCAAATTTTTCATTCCAACATCTAGGTGCTTGTTTTAGACCATAAAGCGAACGATTAAGTTTACATACCAGATTTGATTGAGTATCCAGACCTTCAGGTACTTTCATATAGATGTCCTCCTTTACATCACCGTATAGAAAGGCAGTCTTGATATCAAATTGAAACATGTCTAGATTATGTTGGGCAGCCTCTGAAAGTAAAACCCTAACGGAGTCATACCTCACAGTAGGAGAGAATACTTCGGTATAATCAACTCCTTCTTTCTGTCCACATCCTTTGGCACAAAGTCTAGCTTTATAGATTAGACCAGTCGGCTCATCTTTTATTCTGAACACCCATTTGCAGTTGATCAACCTTACACCTTCTGGTTTTTCAATCAAGTGCCAAGTCTTATTTTCTTCGTGAGCTTTCAGTTCATTACTTATTGACTGTCTCCATTTATCAGCGTCAACATTGTCCGATGATATTGCTTCATTATATGTCTGTGGTATGTTACCAACTTCATTGCTACAGATATAAGTGTTCGCTTGCATCTTTTCTGTTCTTTGTTTTGATCTTGTAGTCACATTCCGTGTCAACTTGGTGAAGTCTATTGGTATATCAGGTTCATATATGGATCCTTCATCTGAGTGAAATGATTCATCATCACTCATATCACTATTGGAAGTAATGATTTGTTCTGGAGACACATTGTCTTTGGGTTCCTCTATAGTGTCTCTTCCGGACTCTGACAAAGGTAACATAGCATAATAATCTCTCTTTATTGAATTTTCAAAGAAGATAACATCTCTACTTATTATCACTTTCTTCTTTATTGGATCTATGAGCCTGTATCCTTTTGTCTGTTCACTATAGCCAATGAAAATCATTTTATTTGCTTTTGAGTCCCACTTTTTTATCTTTTCTTTAGGAATGTGCACCATTGCTTCACAGCCAAAAATCTTGAGGTGACTTATGTCAGGTCTCTTACCACTCCACTGTTCTTCCGGAGAAGAGAATGCTAGAGCTCTTGTTGGGCACCTATTAGTAATATATGTTGCAGTTGATATAGCTTCTGCCCAATATTGCTTTTGCAGCTTAGCATTTATAAGCATACACCTAGCTCTTTCCAAAAGGGTTCTATTCATCCTTTCTGCTAACCCGTTTTGCTGAGGTGTGTATGGAGCGGACGTTTGATGCACTATTCCTGATTTCATGAGAAGGTCCTGGAATTCTTGACTTAGATATTCTCTGCCATTGTCTGTACGGAGTGTCTTTATTTTCAGATCAAGTTGGTTCTCCACTAAGGCCTTGAATTCTTTAAATTTTTCAAATACATCAGATTTCTTATGTATTGTATACACAAAAACTTTTCTTGTGAAGTCGTCTATGAAAGTGACAAAGTAGCGAGCTCCTCCAAGTGATGATACTTCCATCGGCCCGCAGACATCTGAGTGAATGAGTTCAAGCTTAGCTTTTGCACGGGAGCCTTCCTTCGGAAATGGGATTCTCGCTTGCTTCCCCTCCAGACATGACATACAAGTAACTTTCTCTTTATTTTCAAGTTTAAGTCCTGCCGTCTCAGACAATTTATTCAGATCTTCAAAATTCAGGTGTGCCATTCTTTGATGCCAAAGATAACTATCATTTTCTTTAGTGACCGATATGTATGCCGGAATACTTTGTGTCTCCAGCCTGTACATATTGTTTATGAGTTTTGCACCGGCAACTTGTTCATTGTTTCTGTTCAATATCTTGCAGCCTGTCTTGTCAAACTGCACTTGACATCCATTTTGTATTATTTGACTAACCGAGAGAAGATTGGTAGCCAACTCCGGAACATATAAAACATTGTTCACTTTAATTGTTTCAGTCTTGCCGTTCATATTGACCATATTTAAATTTACTTTACCACAGGCTTTCACACACAATTTCTTATCATCAGCCACCTTGATAACATTCACCGGAGGTGGGGTTTCATCATAGAGCCAGTCCCGATGCATAGTCATGTGCATTGATGCTCCTGAATCAATAAACCATCCATTGTCATTGTTTGTGGTTGCAGAAAATACAGCGACATAGCTTGTTTTCTCACTAGACTTTTGAGTCTTCTTATTTCTGCAATATTTACTTATGTGACCATACTTGTTACATACAAAGCACCTGGGACCTTTATATGCCTTATTCATTTTATCTGAAGCTTGTTTAGAATTCTGCGGCTGTAGTGATTTGCCTTTATTAACAAATAGCGCACTTGACTCCGAGCTCCTTACCTCTTGCAGGAGCTTAGTTTTTACTAAATCAGCTGATATTTCTAAACCTGAGCTCTCAAGGGCCATAATCATTGGTTGATACATGTCAGGTAAGCCGGCCAGTAATAGCGTTCCTAGCCATTCGTCATTTACAATAAAACCAATGTTTCTTAATTTATGTGCCGTTGACATAATTTTGTTCACAAACTCCTCAATATTTTGACATGATTCTAACGTTGTGGTTATCAGATCTCTCAACAAACCAACCCGGCGTGTTAGTCCTTTATCGTCGAAGGCTTTTGCTAAATTATTCCACACTTCTTTTGCACTTTTAGCCTCTTGAATGTGCACATAAATGATTGGATGAACCAGTAGAATAATTTTTGATTTAGCTTTGGTATCCTTTTTGACATCGACAACTTTTTCTGAGGTAACACACTCCCACAATTCTTCGTGTTCTAAGTATGTTTGAACAGCGAATTTCCATGTCGGGTAATTTTCTCTTCCTGTCAGCTTTTCAATCAGTGCCATCGTTGCATTTGAAGACATTATTGCTGATGAAGAACTTGTTCTCACAAAGCCGCGTGTTGGTTATAGGTTATACTGTCGTACTTTTTCCGATTTTGACGTTTTAATACTTTTACTTTTATTGATACTTATTTTGAAACTAATTTTGTTACAAACAGGAGGCTCTGGGCCCATAACCTGTTGTATTTAAAGATATTAAAAAGACTTTTATAATGACGAGCAGTTTATTTGAGAGATTTCCACAGAGAGAATACATAGACAAAAGTAGACCTAGAGTTGTGCATTAAAGTAGTGATGTGACATTTAGTTAAGTCGAATTTTAATAATACAACAGTCCCTCAACACGCTGTGGAAAGACCAATGCTTATCCTGTTGAAAGATTGGCACTATGAGGTCGATTTATTTGCTGACACCTTACAACATCTCTTTTATAAATTTTGGATTATTTTGAATGAGAATGCAACGGATTGACATTTATTTGATTTGATATGACATTATTTGACATTTTATTTTATTTTAATAGAGTAACATGTTCTGTATTAATTATTGTTAATTATGATGGATTATTATTATTTATTTTATGTACTAACTTTTGACTTGACCATGATTTAAACAAAATAGATTTTTTCGTATGATGTACCTACCTATTTGAAATTTTATTGTTCCAATAATTTATTACATTACCTAATTGTATACTAACTAATTGATATGTAATTGCCTTTGAAACTTATTGCGCTTTGGAGAATTTCTGTTAGCTTAAAAAAAGTTTGCAAATAAATAAATGAATAGGAAACGAAACGAACATAATACGTGGCAGTGGGCTGGCCATATCTGCCGTAAAACCAACAATAGGTGGAGCAGACGATTTAGGACGCCTCGCAATCCATGGGCTGATAACCTTAAAAGAACTGCTGGCATTGGCTGAACAGAAACACGCCCGGGAAAAGAATTGTGGCGCGAATTATAATTCGGATATAACTCCTATAGGAGGCCTACGTTCAATAATGGACGAAGCAAGGCTGTTGATTGACTACATTACTTATTACTTTTTTTCCAAGCCGGTAGTTCTTTTGGAGGTGGAAGACTTCTACGGCTGGTTATACGCTTCGCATAAATCTGACCCGAAAATGAGGATACTATGGCCACATTAACACGCCATTTTACCAAAGACTTGCCAGAATTCAGCATCGACAAAATCGAGATCGCTCTTGGGCAGCTTAAAGATGGAAAAGCCCCTGGAGAGGATGGCGTCACAACAAAGCTTGTAAAAGCTGAGGATAAACCCATACTGAGGGAGCTTCAAAACTTTTTAACGCTTGAATGGAGAACTCCGGACGCGTGGCTAAGGAGTGTGCTTGTCCTGTTCTTCAAAAAGGGAGACGAAACAGACCTATTTCCCTTCTAAGCCTTGTCTATAAGCTGTTTTCAAATGTGATCACAAACCATTTTGTGCGAATACTTGACGAATTCCAACCGCCGAAACATGCTGGGTTTCGGAGTGGATACGACACCATAGACCACATCCACACAGTGCTGTACAGAAGACAGAAGAGTATAATCAGCCCTGTAGGTAATGTAGATGGCCCTGTGGATTATGAGAAAGCCTTTGACTTCGGTTGAAATCTGGTCTATTCTGGAGTCCCTGCAGTGATGCCACTTAGATTGGCATCCATACATGCAGTGATGAGACAGTAACAGTGATCTATGAAGCCGCCACTATGTGCATCCAATTACAGAATTAGTATACAAGGCCTATACCGTTGCATCTAGGAATGGGATAAGGGGATGTGATTTCTCCAAAGTTGTTCACTAATGTAATGGAGGATGTGTTCAAAACGCTGAACTGGAAAGGACTTGTCATCAAGATAAACAGCATAGTCATAATGGCAGAATCGCAGCAGGACCTACAAGAAATACTGAATGAACTGACTGACTCCTTTGCGTGCATCGGCGTAGGGATAAACTTGGACAAAACCAAGGTCATGTTCAATGAACATGCTCCACCGGAACTCAAAGTTGTGCAAAAATATGTAGGTATACCTCGGGCAGACCTATGTCTGCCCAATCAGTTAGGTGGAACCAGCTTTGAGGACGAGGTAATTAGGAATAGTCAGGCTTCAGGTGGTCAGTGCGTTCTACCGGTTATGACATACGGAGCTAAAATGTGGAAACTTACGGTACGGCTAGTCTACAAGCTAAAGATCGTTCAGCAATCATATGGAAAGGGCTTTGCTCGGGTCTGTCTGTCTTATTCGAAATGTGGTGAACTGGCAGAGAACCGAAGTTATCCACACCTCACCGATTTAAAAAATTGAAGGGGCATCGGGCTAGCAACATCAGCCGCAGAATCAATAACCGTTGAGGTAAACAAGTTCTGGAGTGAGACCGCGTCTCAGCAAACGTAGTGTAGAACGCCCTCAGGCCAGGTGGAGTGACGATTTGCGCAGGCCGGCTGGCAAGTGCGCTGGCTGGGCGCGAGACGCCGAGGATCGATCAAAGTGGCCAACATTTGGAGAGCCCTATGTCTAGCTGTGGACTCATGATGATGATTACTTTTTCAGGGTTTTGAAGCATTGGTAAGACAAGACTGGGTGGTTATATTTATCTTATTTAACCAGAAACAACTTAATTGTAGTTTTTATTAATGACTAGCTGTGCCAGCGGCGTCGCACGCGTGGATATCGCGTTTTAAAAATAATAGACTTCATAAAATGGTACTTAAATTTTAAGTTAGACCTCTAGCAATACAATGGTAAAACCCGCATTTATTTCTATGCAGTAGTTTTAGCGTGATATGCATTCAAACATACAGGTAAAAATTTCCCCCTTTTTCCCAACACTTCCCTTTACTGCTCTGCTCCTATTGATTGTAGCGTGATGAAAAGTATACTATAACCTGCCCAGGAGTATGAAGAATATTTGTACCAAGTATCGTTAAAATCCGATAGAATTCCTCTTTCGAACTTTATAACTTCCGTCAGTGGCCACCAAAATTTAAAACGACTCCAAAATGACCCAAACCCTGTAAAGTATTTCGATGTGCTGTGGTCTAAACATAGCTTAAAAACCTGATTTTGATAGGAATTAGACTTAACACTAGAACGACGGGAAAATCTACCTACCTACAAAGACGGCGACCGGTCAAATGACTGCCCCGATTTATTTCTTATATTTTTTTATTTATGTGCTAAATTTGGTAACTATAGTAATAAAACAGGGTATAATAAATAATTATTTATTTAATTTACATACAATTTGTACATTTTAACATTTTATTTACGTTACAAGAGCCGCAAAGTGGCTTTTTGCAAGAGCCGCATACTTTATTAGTTTTATTTTGGCACTTCTGTTTATAGCATTCTCGCCTTTTCCGACTTTCCGGATTTTGAAGAGAAGATCGAGAAGTAGAAGATGTGGACTCTTCGGGCGACAGTTCGGTTTCAGAGGGTCTCGGTTCTATTTCTACTTTGCCGCTAAGTTCACTTGCTAAACTTAGTATGAAATTCTTTCGTTTTATGTTGGTGCCTGACATTTTCTTATACGAAATGAAGGATTTTATCCTTTCTAGGTCCAAAATATTGAAAAATACCTGTACAGGCCACCTTCGAGATGCTCCTTTGACACTATATTTTTTTGCATTCTGGTCAACCACATCCACGCCGTATTTGGTAGCATTGTAAAAAGTCACAGTTTCTGGCTTTTTCTTAGGATGATTAGAATCTATTTCAACATTGTCATGTAACGTACTGAGCAATAAAACGTTCTTGTTTCGTTTTCCTTGATAAATTGTAAGCGTACATCTATCAGATTTCAGAATTTTTGTTTCAAGCAAAGTCATATGAAGTGATTTGACGTAAGGTGGAACCTCTCGTCGTGCCCTGTTCAAAGTTCCTACAATTGTAGTGCGTTTTGCGAGAAAGTTATTTGCCAAGCTCAACGATGTAAAGAAGTTGTCAGTGGTTACATTCCGACCAGTATTTGCAAAAGGTTCCACGAGACGCATAACAACGGATTCACCGAAGCTTTGGTTTTGTGGCCTGCTTTCATCTTACAATAATTCTGACCAAATCGATAGGCAGTCGTAACTATACTTACTCATTTGACAAGCATACTCCAAACAATGGATAAAGCGCTTATTATTTTGTATTCTACCTTCTCTTATTACAAATAAACACTTATCCGGATATCAACCGTCAAATGACTGCCGCCGTCTTTGTCGGTATATCAAGATTTTAAATAATAAACAAAAGAGACGAGATTTATTTTCATACATAGTTTCATTTAATTACTAATATTAATAAAAGTCACAAAGTCTCAATACATTGAGTCAAATAGTTTTTGAGTTATTCAAAATTTAAATTCAAATTGCAGTCAAATGACTGCTTCCGTCTTTCTAGTGTTAAGGAGAGTTAATTTAGTTGTAATTCATATTTTTTTATGTTAATTTAATAATAAAATTAAAAAAAAACACAAATGTAGCAATAACAACTATATTTTTAATGTTGTTGCATTCACTTGTTACAGAAATGGTTTACGTAGAATGATCCGCGTATTCAACGCTTACAATATAAACCTATTTTTAATTTCACACGAATAAAGTGGTAAGAAGTTATTACTCACAATAGAATAGACACCAAAAACTAACGAATACTGTCGCTATGCCTCGCTGCGCGGGCAGTTTTGATAGAAGGCTGCCGCGAATAAAGTGGTAATGTCACCCTACGACAAATACAATAATATTGTTATGCGGTATTACATATTTTTGAGGTTTTATCTATGAATTTCCCATTAAATTAATTTAATTTTTAAATATTATGTACAATCAAAAATCTACTTTCAATTAAAGTTAAAAGCATTTATTTGAAAGTTATAGTTTCAGAGATATTCACCGATTTCGGTTTTTTGCTTCTCCTGAAAAATAGCAATTCTGCAATAACCGCTTTATTCGCCGGAGGGTGCGAATTAGCGAAAAAACCAAAACGATTATGGTCGATCAAGCAACATAGTAGTACAAATCAAAAACACACATTACATTATTATGAAAATAATGTATGAAAACAAACCCATAATTGCAAACCCATCAGATGAATCAGGCTTATGACGTAATTTCCGTTCCCGAGGAAAACGAAGGATTAATTTCACATGCCTGTAATTTCCTTGACTGAAATACCTTCGTAGCCGATCATAACAATGGGAATTGATTGGCAGTTAAATAAGCAGTATGGAACGGCCGCATTTGGTTCACATACAGCTAGACACAGAAGCGTATCAAGATAGAAGATGCCTACCCACCTGCCCGCATAAATTCGCAAATGTGGTATACGTGTAATTCGCGAATATGTTTGCAATTTTCCTATGCTCATTGAAGATGACGTTATGTCTTGGTTCGAGCAAGCTATTTGCGAATATTTCAACAAAACAATCTGTAGAAGAATAATATTCAAACGGTACCTATAGCCCTAGAGCTATATCAAGAAAGAACGGAGATCTTATTCTCAAAGATTCAAAGCCAGTCCTAAAACCTACCGGTGAGTAGGGTTTCCGGAGCTCGTGGGGAGTTAGGGCTGGGCCGGCATGGCGGTGGCAACTGACAGGTAACCGACCAGTTACGTCCGTTTTTACAGCGACTTGGGCTTCTAATTCGCTTTCCATCAGGCGTTGAGAAGCCGTTAAGTCGAGCTACTACAAAAAGAAAAAAAAATGTAAACAAGCAAATACTACAAGTTGCGTAACAAGCCAGCTAAGTAAAGATGCTCTTAGCAAGAGGTATTTTACGTCTAATCATTATCTATGTAAGGAATCCTAATAAAATAATATATGGCGAGTACGGAGTGGGCAGGAGATCTTGACCAGTTTATAGATTACTAACTAACGAGATAAGTTTCGGTGAGCCGACGTCTGATCTCCACTAATCTACTGGGGTCTAAGATGTTCGAAGGTTTATAGATGTGTCGTGGTCTTATTGTTAAATTACATTCATCTCGGAACTGTCATGAAGCAGTGGTTCAATACATGTACATTGTGTATTTGATAGGTTGCATTTTGATGGTGGCGGCATAACAATCACAATTTAAGGCGTAACTAAATACCACAGACCGATGACGGGCAGCAGCGTCACCGGAGCGAGAAATTACGCCCTGCGATCGCTAACCCGCCTGCCCAGCGTGGCGATTATGGGTATATCCTCCAGATGTTGGCCCTAAGTGGCCAACAAATGGAGAGGCCTATGTCCAGCAGTGGACTGCGATAGGCTGATGATGATGATTTTGATGTGTTTTGTTCTGTGGTAAGAAATCGTTTGCTGATACTACTACAAAATTTAAGAGCTTTGCTCTTGTCGGTGGAGAAAACCGCTCCTCTCTGGACTCCGCCAGCGCCTTCAACTCCGTGTACGTCATGACATTAATTGCTGATATTTTCTACTAAAACGCTATCAAAAATCGTTATCAGGAATCACATTAGGATAGGATGAAATGATGTCGTAAGAATCGGCTATAAGGGATTTTTTGTCGGCTCTCCCACTATGTGTTACTCTGTGCTAGTATAAAACAAATAGCCATGATTCCGAATAAGCTATCATCGTCATGCTGGACATAGACCTCTCCAGTTGTTCGCCACCATGGACAACAGCTGGAGGCTTTACCCATAATCGCCAGGCGATCGCAGGGCGTAACGTCTGGCTCCGGTGACGCTGCTGCCCGTCATCGGCCTGTGGTATTTAGCTACGCCTTCAAGCGTGATGGTTATACCGGCACCAGTCGGTTTGTAGAGCCTTGTTTGTTTAGCAGGATGCACCACGAACAGGTGAGCATGGATTGAGCGAAAACATGACGGGTCGCTCTCTTATATCCTATCCTTTATCTACTTAAATAACAGGATTGAACAAACGGGATGTAAGGGAGCGGCCTATCATCTTTTCGCTCCAAGCCAACCTCACCTGCCCTTGGTGCATCCTGCCGAATAACAAACGAGGCGCTGACAACCGACTGGTGCCGGTATAACCATCACGATTGAAGGCGTAGAAAAATACCAAACACCGATGACGGGCAGCAGCGTCACCGGAGCGAGAAGCTACGCCCTGCGATCACCAACCCGCCTGCCCAGCGTGGCGATTATGGGCATATCCTCTAGATGTTTGCCTTAAGTGGCGAGCAGCTGGAGAGGCATATGTCCAGCAGTGGACTGCAATAGGTTGATGATGACCAAACGTTACCACATCCAATAAGCACTAGTTTACCAAATTCACGTCCGGACGGAACTTCGAACATATGTTGGGGCGTTCATAGCTAGTCCGGTACAAATTCTTACAGATCCGGGGAAGTTGATTAAGAAATAAATGAGATTGTGAGCTTGTGAAATCGAGTAAGTTGCGGGATGATATTGTCGTCCGGCCCGTTATTTGTTATTACGCGTGTTACGTAAAAGTGGTATTAGGAGATTAATTGGATATCGTCGGACGTTGATATCGTATCATCTTTATTGGTGTGCGGCAAGCTTCATTCTTATTATTTTACGTTTACATATATATAAGATTTTATCTTATTGGGATGTAAGGGAGCGACCCATCATCTTTTCGCTCCAAGCCAACTTCACCTACCTGTGATGCATCCTGCCGAATAACAAACGAGGCACTGGCAACCGACTGGTGGCGGTATATCCATCACAATTGAAGGCGTAGCTAAATACTACAGACCGATGACGGGAAGCAGCGTCACCGGAGCGATAAGCTACGCTCTGCGATCGCCAACCCGCATGCCCAGTGAGGCTATTATAGGTATATCCTCCAGATATTTGCCCTAAGCGGCGAACAACTGATGAGGCCTATGTCCAGCAGTGGACTGCATTAGACTGATGATGATGATAAAGATTATATCAGTTCGATTTCGAGTTATCGAACGGACAAAAACTTATATCGATTATACTCGATTTATGAGTAGGATAAGACCACCCTATCTCATACCATGGTTGTCGTAGCCTAATAAAACATCAATAAACGGATACTTACGGTACGGCTAGTCCATAAGTTAAAGGTCGCTCAGCGAGCTATGGAAAGGACTATGCTCGGCTTGAGTGAAAGGACAGAAATAACCAGAGCTTGTACACTTGCTCTCTCACCAAACCATTTCTTAGGACCACTGTCTTTTAGGCGGGGGTGCCTAAACTATCGAATCTTTCATATATCCCAAGACAAAGCACTTAGAACTAAATTATGCATTCGTCTCGTCAAACAAGCAAACTAACGTAAATAATTAAGCAAATATGAACAATTGAATGTAGCAGACTCGTATAATCTCTTACAAGCGAATGCTGCCTTTATCTCAGCTCTTAACTTGAACAGTTGTAGCACTATTGTATAGTAAATAAGGTCATTTTATACTTCACGACTTTGTGTAGAACAAAAGCAAATGCAACGATCGTTAACAATGGTTTCCAGTTCATAGATGCTGTAGATTAGTATACCATAGATTTTTAATATTAGTACAGCATGGGAGCTGCTGTAGACTTAATTATTTTTATAGCATAGCAAAGTGCCCTCCCGCGCCTGGTGGAAAGAGAAAGAGAGGCCCAAGCCGCTACAGCAACGGAAAAGTAACCACTCACAGTATAGGATACACCTGTTGATCCTAAAATGCTACCGAAGTCACTTTGCGAGTGTTTCACAGACTACGGTCACCAGCCAGGTGGGTAAACCCTACCACCGACTGAGAAACTGTGATGAAAATCGATGACAACTCTAATTGACTGTAAATGATCGCTCATCATCATTAGCCTATTCAAGTCTACTACTGGATATAGGCCTCTCCAGTTGTTCGCCACTTAAGGAAAATATCTGGAGGATATACCCATAGATAATCGCCACGCTGGGCAGGCGGGTTGGCGATCGCAGGGCGTAGCTTCTCGCTCCGGTGATGCTGCAGCCCATCATCAGCTTGTGGTGTTTAGCTACCCCTTCAATCGTGATGGTTTTACCGCCACAAGTCGGTTGCCAGCGTCTCGTTTGTTAATGGGCAGGATGCACCACGAGCAGGTGAGGTTGGCTTTGAGCAAAAAGATGATAGGCCGCTATCTTACATCATTCGTGATCGCAGTAGGTTTTATTTGTATCAAGGTTAACTCTGCTGCCCGTATCCTGATATTCCCTTATTTGTCTTCTACGACATCCATGGGATAAGATGGGATTGGTGATCGCTAAATTGTACAACAACTGTATTCTTTGTCCAGTAAATTTTTCTGGTGTGCACTATAGATCGATAGATATCTATAGGCGCGAGAGGAGCTAGCTTAGACATTTTTTTAAAAGCTGGCAACGCATCTATGATATATGATCCCGCTGTAAAATACCTGTCATCATTCAGGTGACCCCTGTTAGACCCGTCTGTCAAAAAATCGTGTCGGACCTTATAAAGACCATCACAGAAGACACAGCTGCGGTTACAGCGTGTAATACTGTCGGTAGAGGGCGCTATCAAAACATAATGCAGAGATAAGCGCACTCCATGAATCCATTCCAGTTGCACTGTATATTGTTACGTTTTGTTGGGATCTCGCCGTCGAGGATTTAGGGATTTGATACAGGTCTCACGGGGGAGTTCATTCGTTTACAGTAGTGGGTATGTTATTGTTAAATACTGACTCGGTTCAGGGAACTTTGTCACACGTAAGTTATGTTCTTTTACTGCTGGTTTGTTCAAGAAACTTTGTTGCGCAAAATAAAGGCTCAAGAAGCTATGGAGAGAGCTATACTCGGCGTTTCTGTCTCGTAGACTGGCTCGGTGGCTCAATTGGTAGTGACCTCTGCCTTGTGAGCGTCTCACGACCCTTGCGTGGGTCGTGGCACATATTACAAACATTTGTTTGCATGAACATATCTGTTTGTATTGGTCTGGGTGTTTTTGTAATATGTATTTGTATAGGTATCTATGTATCTATTAAAGCAGACTTACCCAAACTTACTTAAACCCAAAGTGAAAATCTAACAGGAACAAAAGCGGGTATTTTTCAAAAGTGTATCATCTACGAGAAAAGTGTATCTCAGAGGAATGATTCTTTAAATGAATGAATCGGAACTGTGCAAAGCTTAACTTTAGTTTAAACCTAACTAAAGTTGCTAGAACTCCAATCTAAAACAAGTTTCCAAAGGAACTTTCAATTAATTTGTGTAGGGTAGTGTTAATGAAATAGGCTTTAAGTAATGTTTATTATTTAACAAAAAGTTTTACTGTGTTAATTACGCATCTGATGGCGTTACAGGCTGCGCAGTTACAGTTAATTGTATAGCCAGGTTAACTGAAAGTTATACTCGATGGTTGGTCCAAGGGTCAGAATATAAGCGATTATTTATTTATTAAAACTTTATTGCACGTTCAAATTTGTACAAAAAACAGATTAAATGCCCTATAGAATACCGCAGCCAAATGACTTCCGGGTCGTGTTTCTGCTGGTGAGTAGGGTCTCCGGAGCTCGTGGGGGGTTAGGGTTGGGCCGACATGGCAGCAGTAACTAAGCAGCCACTTGCCAGTTGTCACAGCGACTTGGGCTTCTCTTTGCCTTTCCATCAGGCGTAGGGAAGCCATTATGACGAGCTACTGTAAAAAAAAAATCCGCATAATCATTCTTTACCAATCAATTATGAATTGATGATCGAGGAGGCGGATTGAAGGTGCCTAAGGCATTCCCTTTAAAAAAAAGTATATTTTTTATAGTAGGTACAGTCACGACATGAGTACACTACCTTTGTATTATTTCTGCTTAGCCCAATCAATCAATAGCATTGGTCCATTCACTGCTGAACGTAGACCTCCTTTAATTCACGCCACATTTCTCTATTCCGCGCTTCCCCCACCCAGCAACTGCTTAGCCTAATTTTTAACCCAAGACATGTAACGCTGGGCCACACATCGCCATCTAGACCCAGACTAAACCGAAGCTTGTACTATGGGTGCTAGACAACTGATAAACTTACTTAGATACTTTTTTTTGTAAATAAATACATATTATACGTAGAAAACACCCAGACCAATGGACATGTCAATAAACAAAAATGTTTGCACTGTGCGGGAATCGAACCTACGACTCTTGGCTCATAAGGCAGAGGTCACTACCAAATGAGCCATTGAGCCAGACCGATGGTGCCAAGAAGCCAGTTGGTTTGTTTGATAACAAGTTGCTTCATCTAATCATAAAGTGCAATAATTGTTAATTTAGCTTACATTGAGGAATGTAACCACAAATTTTGAGAATATCAGAAGAAAAAAACAGCTTGTGAGCACAAGAGGAAAGGGAAAGTTTGCGCTGGAAGAGTTCCATTGCCGAATGGTTGAACAAAGAAAAACTTACTTTATGAACATCGCTCATGACTTAGGTGTCTCTTAAGCCTGCCGGTGAGAGGAGCCATTAACTCGGTTATGGGATGGGTAAGCCACTTTTTTTTTTCTTATTTCCCTAGCCGGCCACTAACCGGTGTCGGCGCTAGTAGCGATTTTTTTTCGAAACTCCTAATAGCCTCGTGGAAACTGAATTTCCGTGGATTTTATCAGGTGATTTTTCCGAAGATAATTTTAGCCGATAACGCTTGGCAGGCGTTTTATTTGGTGCCAGATTGGTGATATTTACTTGGCACCTTGGAATTTAGTTATTGCTCAAACGTGCACGTGTAGCTACTTAGAAATATTTTTGTCAATTTAATCTCTACTATGATAAAACAAAAAACCATGACGGAAGTGCTCAAGTTACTTACTTTAGGTACGCTTTTTTTCTTTACGCAGGCCTCCCTCAATGGCAACAGGTAAAGCAAATCCCCCCCAAAGATTTTCTTTATTCACCACCACCACCAGTTTAAAAAAGGTAGGCCAAAGCAATTCTTTGCTTGAATTGAGCCGCCCCTCCATCCTATTGAATACCGCAGCCAAATGACCTACGGGTCGTGTAGTGTACCGCTGAGTAGGGTTTCCGGGGCTCGTGGGGGGTTAGGGTTGTATCGGCATGGCGGTGGCAAGTGACAAGTAACTGACCAGCTACTTGCCCGTTGTCACAGCGAATTGGGCTTCTCTTTCGCTTTCCATCAGGCGCAGGTAAACCATTATGTCGAGCTACTATAAAAAAATATAGATTTTCCCTCATTTAAGGAAAAGGAATTCACATTTTCCCTACCCAGCTCTAAGTCTATTGAATTATGAGGTAGAGTGATGAGAAATTTCAAATAAGTCCATTCGAGAACGTAGGTAACGCATATACCCTCTCAACCTGTTACATTTCAATTTCGTTCAATAGTCAGCAGAAAGCGCACCCAAACAGAAATGGGACGTACTCCGTAATAAATCCCCTTCGCGTGAATTTCACATCTCCTCTAATACGCGTAATGTGTAAGAAAAATTTGCATCCAGTTACATTATGGCACAGTCGAGTAGGTTTAAAAACGTTTGGGAAATGAGATCTGTGGGCGTTTCAAATTTTGTAGTGGTGGATAGTAACTGCAAACTATAAAATTGTCGATAATTTTGATGAAACGCGACGTCATTAACAAATATTATCATCAGTCTGTAAACGCCCATCATCATCATAAGCCTATTGCAGTCCACTGCTGGACATAGGCCTCTCCAGTTGTTCGCCACTTAGGGCAAACTTCTGGAGGATATACTCATAATCGCCACGCTGGGCAGGCAGGCTGGTGATCGCAGGGCGTAGCTTCTTGCTCCGGTGACGCTGCTGCCCTTTAATTAACCTGTTCTCCATACTTATGAATTGAAGGAGTTCGCCGATTTTCTCATTTTCCGGTACTCAAATACTCCAGAAGTGAGGTAGAGGTTTTTTACTTCTCGAAGCCGTATGCGGAGATTGTTAAAAGTTTTGTACGAATATAATGTCAACGGGAGTCTTGTGCCTTTTGCATACAATTGCATCTTGGAACTGAAATTTTATGGAGTCGATAGGTAAGCGTATTTTTTTTATTTTTTAATGAAATTATTGTTTTTTATACCAATAAGATGGCAAACATGACTACAGCCTGTCTAATATTCAGAGGTTGTCATAGGCTATGAACGCCTACAATGGCAGGGTATTAGCTCTGTGGGGAGTAGCACAAGAGGGCTGTCGACATTTAAAAAACCTTTATACAACATTTTCCATAAAACGGGGTCAATAGACACAGTTTTGAACTTTGACTTTATTTTTAAGGATATTTTTATTAGTACGAACAACAAGTATTGTGCTTATGTTACGTCTCTTAGACGTTTTAATGATTTATAGCCATCTAAATGGCAATTTATTCCCTAATTACTGCTCTAAATGCAAAAATGTGTGGCGTTTCTATTGACCCGCAAATGGGTTCAATAGAAACGGCATATGGGGTGAATAGAAAAAAATGGTAGGGATGACACTTTCCCAAAATAGTTAAAAGTCCACATCACGATTAAGCAGTAGTAACGGCCCTATCGGGTTGGCAGATAATTATGGCAGTTTGTATATGAGAAAAGCAACTTAAGAACTTACATTACATTAATATAATATCTAAATCCTCTATATATCGTACAAAAAAACATATTTCAATATGTAGCAGCCCTAGCACATATCTTTCTATTCACCTCTTTCTCGTTTCTATTGAAACCGTTCTCGTGTCTATTGAACCCATACTACGTATCTAATAACCCCATACTACGTATCTATTCGCCCCTTCCCCGTATCTATTAACCTCATTTCAAAATAGAAAGCATATATGTTTACAATTTTACAAATATTTTGAAATTTGCATCACTAACGCACTTACTTTAGCATTAATTTGGTTCTGAAGAAACTAAAGAAGATATATAACAAGATATGTTGGCACAAAACACTTATTTTCACAATAAAAACTAATAAGTTTTCAGGACTTCATTTTACGCGCTTTCGAGGAGCTCACTTCAAAACCTTTTTTTAATATGTTGGCCAAACCTAATGTCAAATCAGTGTTACTATTTCAATAAAAAATATACTGCAGTTTTCTAAAAACACAAATTAGTAATATTTTTTCTTTGAAAAATGTTGGCTACATTAAGTAGAAAAACTTTTTTGATTTTGTTTCTATTCACCCCTGCGTTTCTATTGACCCCGGTTTACGAAGATAATAAATTGAAATGACACTAATATTTATAATTGCTATTAATAAATAAGTAGGTACATTAATTGATTGGTCTATATGTAGGTAGGTGTGATGATGGGTCAAACTAGTAAATTCTCTGTTTCATTATCACCTACTTACCTATATTTAGTCTGATTTCAAGCAATACAAAATTTGTCATTACCTCCGCCCATAAATATTGGGTTATACACCGCACAAAAAGCAGACATTTATTACATTTTGACAAACTACTTAAACCATAAATGTACACTAAGATTAAGGTCTGTGAAACTAGAATTTACAGTTATCTATGGAGTTAGCACAATCTATCAACAGCCCTGGTCTGTCGACTGCTAATCGTATTACTTTGATTCGCGAAACATTTCTCTATCTCTGGCTTTCCCAATCAAAACCAACCCATCAAAATGTGTAAAATTGTTCACTATGGTCGGTGACACGACGTCGTGTGATGTTTCCTGACAATCTTGTACGAGCTATAGAACATTGGCCATAATAAAAATTGTATGTCTAAAAATATTATACTCGTCCACTTCATGCCTGTCACTGTCCAAACAGTTCTGAAGTCGGGCTCTGCGTGTATTGTACCGAACGGAGGTTTTTCCATATTTCCAGCCGGAACTCGTTCGTCAGGTATCAGCTCGGAAAAGGCACTGTTGTACATCGGTGTTGCCAGTATAAAGATTTAAATATTGTTATCCGGAAATGTGGATGTTGCACAATTTAAAAATAAAATAAATAAGACCTAACAAATAAATATCATACTTGAGATTAGGGAAACTATGACAAGAATTTAAACGTCAAACGTTACATATGAGTACATAATAAATCTAATATTATTAGGTAAAATTTAGGCGGTTTTCATGGTAGGAGTTATCTGTTCCAGACAACCAAAACTTCCAGTAGAGAAAATAAATTTTGATGAAGTAAAATCGTGGAAAACTGTGACTAATAAATACCTACTAATAAACTTTACATAAATAGGAAGAATGAATTTTCATTTTAAATAATTTTAATCATCAATTTTGTTGTTGTATGGACCTTTGTCGGATTCATAGCTTCGTAAACTTTTGCAAAATGCAAGATAAAAAAAATTAGTTTTCACTTGCTAAAAGTAAATCTAACAAGTAAATCTGCTTAACAAATAAATCAAGCTCAATTTAAGTTTAAATTAACCGTATTCTACCTTAATTTGTCGCAATGAACGGGTTTTTTAAAGCCTTAATCCCGGTCATGAATATTACCGTGAACCCGGATCTTAGCAAGGAAAAAAGTGGAAGAAAAACAATCAGTCTGTGAGAACGGACGATTGTGTAATACTGTTTTGGAGAACGACAAACTTTTTCTTGTTTTGCAAAATTTTAAAGATTTTTTTATAATAATGGGATGTTAGGAACGGCCTATCATCTTTTCGCTCCAAGCCAACCTCACCTGCCCGTGGTGCATCCTGCCGAATAACAAACTAGGCGCTGGCAACCGACTGGCGGCGGTAGGTATAACCGTCACAATATTGTTATCCGGAATTCCTGGCGTAGCTAAATGCCACAGACCGATGACGAGCAGCAGCGTCACCGGAGCAAGAAGCTACGCTCTGTGATCGCCAACCCGCCTGCCCAGTGTGGCGATTATTGGTATATCCTCCAGATGTTTGCTCTAAATGGCAAACAACTGGAGAGGCCTATTATCCAGCAGTGGGCTGCAATAAGCTGACGATGCTGACAGTCATTGAAAAGAGCGTGCAGGGTTATTGAAGCCCTTTAAATATTTGTACCAGGCGTGATGCGGATTGCTTACATTTTTCGAATTCTTTGTTTAACATCAGGAAGGACGCAGTCATTTTGACGTGCAATATCGGTTAAGAAAATTAAAATAATATAATACATTAGCTATTTTGCCTGTCCGTGTGTATTAAACAAGGAATTGAGATAAGATCTCTGGAGAACGTCAGACGGAAATTCGTAGATCCAACATCAGTTTAACTGAAACTGTTTAAACTCCAGCATTTTGCGAAAATATATAAAAAAGCCCAGTTGGAAAAGGACTAAGGGATTCATTTTACTTGCAGGATTTGGTTTTATGGAAAGAATGGTTGTTGTGAATCTGGTATACAGATTTAAGTTTATTTTTCAGGGAGGAATCTAAGTACTTTTTTTTTCGTATACTTACCTATGAAAGGAGAAACTGACTGACCGACATATCAACGCATAGCATAAACGGCACTTGAATTTGGAATTGACGTAGCTTAGGTATCTTAGAGGTGCACTAAGAAAAGAATTCCCGAAATTCCCACGGGAAGGGGAATTAGCGGGAAAATCCTTTTGTATGAAAAATCTTAAACCGTTAAGTTAGACGCTTAAAAGGCATGCAGGTACCTTAGTAAACTTAAAGTTTAGTTGCAACAGGATTTGCAAAATTCCTAAGGGAAAGGTAGTTAGCGGGAAAAAACTTTTGTAGAATAAGATTCTGTCTTGAGAAAGGGTTATTCTAAATAAAATCTAAAGAAAAATATTCCGAGATGAAAAAGTTATCTTGTGAATTTATTTCCTCATACCATTGAGCACTCATAGTATGTTTAATGATAACAACCTGACCACAGTTCCTACTAGGAACTTATTACCCAAAATTACTTCCTCGCATCTTGAAGCGACCGCTCCCCGGTAGCAATAAACGGACACTCCGGACATTATAGTCTAATATTGGGTAAAGCTTATCTCTCCTAGACATGTGCATATTGGTGCAGTGCACCTTATTATTATGGGGGTAAAGGCGATGTTAGTCGAGCTAAAGTTTGGTAATAAACGGTTTTATGTCAAAAGTTGGTTTGCTCTTGACAGAGTTATAATGGATTGGGTGACAGTAAGGAAGTTCCGGTCTTGTGTTGAACTATTAAATTGGACCAAGTAATTAATATAAGAGAATGCAGAATTGGATACCCTCCAACGAGATGTATCGAAGACTTAATAAAAGTTACAGGATGGATCTGGATGCGGGAAGCTTGTACTGACTGGCTCGATGGCTCATTTAGTACCTACCCTCTGCCTTCTAAACCAAGGGCCCCCGGTTCAAACCCGCACTCTACGAACATTTGTGTGCATGAACATGTCTGTTTGTATTGGTCTGGGTGTATTTTTTCTATGTATAGGATGTATTTATATACAAAAAAAAAATATCTAAGTAAGTTTATCAGTTGTCTAGTAGCCATAGTACGAGCTGCGGTTTAGTTTGGGACTAGACGGCACTGTGTGGCCCAGTGTGGCATGTCTTGGGCTATCTATTTATTTATTTATTAGACATTTAAATATTTAAAATTTTCACTTATTTTTGGAGTCGGTGCCAGCCTCTAGATAACGAAGGCTGTTGTGTTGTAAGACGCACGCGGCAGGCAAATCCACACGACAAAATATAATTATTTGTTTGGCTGGCACCGACTTCAAAAATAAGTCATAATTGTAAATATTTATTTAGCCGCTGTGGCCAAAATTGGGCCATGAGCAGTGGCGGCTGGTGGGTTATCGAACTGGTGGTGCACTTTACTGAAATATTAAAATTAGTAAAAAAAACCTACCTACTTACACTTTATACAATAAAATTGGGATTGTACAACGTTGTACTCCAATATGGACTTCACCGTGTAGGCAATAAAAATCACTTTAACAGTAATGCGGTTTATTCCCAAGTATTTCCAAATCCAAAGTCACAATTCTTTTGATAATTTTCAAAGTCCCGAGTGGTATTGAAGTCGATATAACCAAAAGTATGGGCGGACGGTCTATATTTGTAAAAAAATCTCTACACCGCGAGTTAGACAATTAGACTGGTGTAAACAGTGTCGCCATCTGTTGGCTAGAAACAAAACTAAAAACAATAATATAAAAATGACGTAAACCTTCAAACAGGGATAAAATATGTTTATTTTTATTATTTTTATACATTAAATCAATGCGATGACATATTTCTGAAGCGAAATGTTAAATTACCTATTTATTAAAATCGGGTATTGTTTGTATATTTGAAAAAAAAGTGCGATAATGTAAACAAACAATAACTAACGCGTCACACAATGAGATTTCAATCATGGCTGCCGGTTGACCGGCCGAGCGCGATCAATTCGTCAAATATCGGGTGCTTTCGGTAATGTTCGGTTCTCCCGTGCGGCGCTCGAGAAGAGACACATTTCTGGGTACATTTCTATGAACTATCTTTTGTTTCACGCGCCAGGCGTTTTGACTCGTTCCCCATACAAGTTGTATTAGCAGTCCTCGTGCGCTCGCCGAAGCGCACGAGAATAATTGTCTTCACAGGAAAATGAGTCTTAATAGTTTAGTAAAGAGTTCAAAACTGTTTCACCTTAATCGGAAGTTTATTGTTTATACGTTTATGTAGTTTCACAAAATAATATTAAAATGGTAATTTAAAAATAAAGATGAAGGAATATTTTGTATATTATTATTTATTAACTTTTGAATTGGTGGTTCAGCGCACGAGCGCACTTAAGGTACAGCTGCCACTGGCCATGAGTATTATGACTTTACTGGTATTTCTGTTCACTGTAACCCAGCCAAGTCACGTCAGAATCAGTAAGTAGGAGATAAGTTTATGAGAACCGTGTTGCGGCATATTATTTTCGAGGCACAGGTGTGTATACTCGCTAGGTTGGTCTTAATGGCTTGGACACACGTGCTATGCACGGATATGAAGCTGGAGGAGCTAGGACGATGTAAGAAGTAAAGATATTCTTGCATAGTTTTAGCTCGTTTATTTTTAACAAGGCTAAACGTAGTTGATAAAAAGTAAAAAAAAAATATGAAAGTAAATGTGCCAGATAGATTTAGGTACTTAATTGCAAAAGTTAATGGGATATCTATGAAGAGACAATGATATTATAGACCTTATGTACAATTTAGGCGGTCTTATTGCTAGTAGCGATCTCTTTCGGACAACATACAGGTAGAGAAAATTACTTACTATAACTTTAGAGCGGGGTAACATAACATAGGGCAAAGTTGTTTTCGAAAATCGAATACATTTTGGAAAACAGATTCATTTGGTTACTTGTCTGTACCAGTGGCGACTTGTGTCTTCTGTATCTAATTCTTTCGTTTCACTTTTCATTAAGCTCACTATGCCACTAAAAAAATTGTGTTCCACCTTTGTCGTTCACTATTATAATAGGTAGGTATATACCGCAATTTCGCGCCTACTACGCTTAAACATACCAAATGTCCCAAAGTACCAGACTGATGCTACCGAATGCCCTTTTATCCCGTAAGGCTCCCAGTTGCACTATCCCGAATTGTCCCTTCCCGCACCAGGAGCGCAGGGGTCGATGCTAATGTAGTGGATGAAACAGTGAAACTGATAACAATTTTTATTTTAATTTTTGATGAAATCGTTTCAACAATATAAAGAAAATAAACAAGGAACTATAATATAGTACCTCTGTATATGTTATTAAAAAAACATATTAAGGATCTCCGCAAAAATACCAATTGTACAGAATCTTTTTTTATTTTAATGATCAACCCCTTATTTTTCAACTATTCTCTACCCTAAGGTTGTCTGGAAGAGATCGCTTATAGCGATAAGGCTGCCTAAATTGTGCAACAAGTGTCTGTTATACTTAATTTTATGTCAATTGTATGGTGCGCAATAAAGAATATCTATCTATCTAAACCTCTACGCAATAGTGTAGCCTGTCTCGATAGAGAACGGCTTAGCTCTGACTCTGGTATTGCAGAGTCTATAAGCGGCTTTAACCGTTTAACAGCTGAGCGACTACTTGCTCGTCTGCCACCCTCATTAATTTCAGACAACAGAATTTCAGGCAACATCACATACATTGCGCAAGAGTAAGTAGCTTAAGCACTTGTGTTATGAGTATCAGACAACGCAGGTACTACAAATATTCTTACACAGAATAAACACGTTTATCACATTCACTGGCTCGGTGGCTCAATTGGTAGTAACCCCTGCCTTCTGAACCAAGGGTCGTGGGTTCGATTCCCACCCGGGACAAACATTCGTGTGATGAATGCTTGTGTTTGTTCCGTGTCTGGGTGTTTATATTTGTATTTAAGTATTTATTTGTGCTACCTACGTTGTTCTGATACCCATAACACAAATGCTTAAGCTACTTACTTTGGGATCGGAGCAATGTCTGTGATGTTGTCTGATTGTCTGATTCATCATGAATGTTTGTACAATTGTGGATCGAACCCACGGCCCTCGGTTCAAAAGGCAAGACTCAATACCAATTGGGCCACCGGACCAGTCAGAAAAAACATGGCCCGGGGTGAGGATCAATCCTCGATTTCAAAATCGCGACCTTTGTTCAGGAGTCTTTTTTAGTTAAAAAACAACCTGTCCTGCAGTTGCCTTACTGTAATAAGCAAATCTATGCCATTACGCAACCCCTATACGGATACACCCTGGCGAGCCCTAAGCCCCACATCGTGGTCATCCGACCTAGGACCGCAAATGGCTCGTATAATTTATTTATTTATATGGCACGAAATGGAGCGAGGAGGTTAAGTAATTTGCTGCTTGGACAGTGACCTGACGCCGGCTGATCCCTTTCGACTCGGGTGTAAGTTGCATTTGTGATAAGTTGACCTTTGCACGTGGCATTTCATTTATCATAGGATGTTTTTGAAGGTTTAAATATTTTTAACCGACTTCGAAAAAAGGAGGAGGTTCTCAATTCGTCTGTATGTATAATTTTTTTTTATGTTTATTTTTTTAATAAGAAGAGCTTTCTAGATGACCTCACTTCACTTGATGGTAAGCGGTCGTGAGGTCCAAAAGTTAGGTCGTTTGATGTGGAACTTTAAATAAGTTTAAAATACTTTTTAGCAATTGCGGAATTTCTAGGAGGAAATTTTGTGAAAACTTTTAGCGCCCTATCTATCCTTTATTTACACGAACAATTGATTTTTAATTGCACCTTAGTCAAGGAGTGGTACCATGAAACTACCCATGTAAGCACAGAACTCTTTAATGGAAATTGAAACTGCAACTCAAATAATAACTATCAGATATTACACGTGCTTACACTTAAAAACATGAAATGTGAATTATCACTGCTTTGAAAAAAAAATGGAGAAAAGAATTATGTATAAAATAAACATCAGTATTTGTATTGATGTATAAATGTTAGAGACTACAGCCAACTTCGGAGGTCCGTAAAAATAACTTTATCATAACCTTACAAATTCATAGCTAATCTTATATTCTCCCAAGAATATTCTTCTGACGCACATTTTACGAACCTTAGATACTCAGAATTCTATATTCAACGTGATAAAAGTGGCAAATACGAGCAAAATGTATGATATTTAACGTTGATAGGTATTTTCCCTTTCAGAGAGTAGAGCGATGCGAGACGTGCGGAATTAAAGCGTAAGGATAAACATGTCATAAACAATGTTAGGCTGTATGTACACGAGCGACTTTTGTAGTTGAAATAGCAGAAACTTAGATACAAAAAGTTATGGCTATGCTAGTGGACCAGGGAAGCAATATTTTTTATGTACTGGTTCAACATAGTGGCTTTCAAGAAATTGAAAGGAAACTAAAAAGGGCTCTCCAGTTGTTCGTCAGTTAGTTCAAAACTGCAAACATCTGGAGGATACACCCATAATCGCCAGGCTGGCCAGGCCTGTTGGCGATCGCAGAGCGTAGCTTCTCGCTCCGATGACGCTGCTGCCCGTTATCGGTCTGTGGTATCTAGCTACGCCTTCAATTGCGATGGTTATACTGCAACCAGTCGGTTGCCAGCGCCCCGTTTGTTAATCGGGCTGTATGTTTTTTATAAGAAAAAAAAGTATATAGATATGTATTTTCGGCTATACCCGGAATTAGACCGTAGGCAGTACTTTTTGACTACTATTTTGTATTTCCTTCAAGCCAAGTTTGTTTTTCTGTTTGTTTAACTGTCTCAAAACTCATCATGTTATGCGTTTAATCGCAGCTATTTGTCTAATGTATGTCGCCGCCCTACCAAAAGTTTCTGGTTTCAAAGAACTGAAATTTTAATGTGGGTCGTCTTTTATCCCTCCTTATTATGTTCATTCGGCTTGGCTTAGCTCTTCGCTTTGTTTGCATCAACACCTTCTGGATGAAGTAGGATTGTCTTTGGGACGCGTTTGGGACATTCACAATTTGATCGACTAAATAAATATTTATTTTATTGTTTTGATGATAATTGTAATATTATTCATTACCTTCACTAATTTTGGATCCCTGCCTTAAGCTTTGTCTTTGTAATACATAAGTGACTTTATAAGATAAGTTAGTTGACAAATTCTCTCTCTTTGACAAAGTGACTTGGACTTCCTTCCTTACCATTTCGAGTCTGGTATAACGGCATTCTGTAGGTATATGTCTGACGGAAAGAGAGGCCCCAAGTCACTGTGATGTGTTGTCACCGACCAGTTACCCATCGTTTGCCAACCAACCATGGCTCAAACCATGGCTCATCTTATATCTTGCCCGTCATGCCCTTTCTCCTGCACACGTATGTTGGTCGCAGGAGATGCAGTTTGTATGGCTGAATCCTGGTCATAAATTATTTAGATTGCCATCGACACGCTAAGAAGATGACCTCTATTTTGTATTTTACACTTGATTGCCCAAAATGGTACAAGGCGAATTTCATCTAGCTTTAACAGGTTCTCTGTCCTGTGTATCACATAATATTAATGATACATAACAATTGAAATTTTATTGTGTCTATTGTGGACTGGAAAAGGGTTAGTCATGTAGATACTTTCATGAAAAGAAAAAACGCATGTCCCCTAGGAGGACACTTTATATTTGTAAGGGAACATACAAAGTGTCCCGCTATCTACGAGGATATGAATAACATCCCTATACGCGCGTGTATATCGGAATGAGTGGCGTAATTTATGAATTACGAGTTTTTCTTCTTCAAAAGTCATATTAGGGAAACGCGTGCTTCGAGATCGGAGGGCCATAAATTCAAGTCGGTTTTTGTTTATGGTTTAAGAACCTTATGTGATATGTATGAGTATGTGCTGAGTTCAGGGCGAAAATAGAACGAATTTGACTGATCCCACTTTAAAAAAATGTGTATTCAAGCACGAGGTTGAATACACACTTGTGCACAAAAAACTAGTCAAGACTTACTTGGCTAGTTCCTTAGAGAATCCGCTGTTGACTAAAGAGTACTTATTCTTATTTTTGCTTATCAAAGCCGGATCCCCAAAGTGCTAGTCAGAGTTAACTTTGCCAACCAAAACCGCCATACTTATTCCACTCCGTTACATTTAAACTTAACCAAAAACCACTTTACGGCAAGTCAGAACCCTTTTTCTAAGCTCGCCCAATCCGAGGCTGTATTTCAAAATCGGTCCGCTGCCAACCGCGGCCATTTGCCGGTTAGATTGTTTTGTTCCCCGGCGTCGGCTAGAGTGGACTCTGATTTATATGTCGGCTTTCCAATTAGCTTTGCGAGAGGTTTTATTTGTCGCACTCTTTCTGTTTTCCGCACTTTGGCTGGTAACCGTGGCTCGTTTTTAGGGTGCGATTTTGATTCGACGTGGAATGTAAAGTGATGTGGAATGCTCAGATATTTTTCCTATTGTCCGTGTGGTTTCGTGGGTTTAGAAGACCACCCAGTCATTCCATGAATGTCGTAGAAGACGGCTAAGGGAATGTCAGATAACGGGCAGCAGCGACTTGGGTACAAATCAAACATTTATGTTGGCTAAGGCAAGTCCTCCCCTAATGACAATTGACATGGGGAAGGCCACGACGGCCAAGGTCCACCATTGGACGTTAGCAAGGTCCCATAAATTTTCTGGAAGCACTCATGAATCCATGCACTAGGAAGACCAGAGGTCGGTCAGGGGACCATCCTGGTCTATTCCTCTGGGACTTCTGTGCATTTCCAGAATGTTCTGTCATCTTCCGACGTCACACGTGAGGCATTTTGCCACGTTGGGCAAGCGGGTTGGCGATCGCAAGGTCGTAGCTTCTCGCCCCTGGTATTTAGCTACCTAATGTATCACGGTAACGTTAATTCTGATTCCTAAAGCTTTTATAATAGAAAATGACGTTGAGAAAGATTTCGAAACTACCAAAATTAAAACACCGCATCGTTCTGTGTAAACTAAAACTAGACACCTCGGTCAGCACTACGAAATGTGACTGCGTTTTACCAGCGTAAGTTATGTGAGTTTTGATTCGAACCGAAGGCAGCGCGCGGATCAGGATGTTTTGAGAGCAAACAGGCTGATTAACGGTAATGGCCGCGTCGCGGGAAGAGCTGTGATGGCTGGAGATCTATGTGGCTGGGAACTGTTGGGAAGGTACAGATGTTAACTTAACGATATAAATGTTAGAGCCTAAAGTTAATCATTATTCAATGGTCGCGGGTTTGGACAGTACAAACATTTTTCTGCATGAACTTTTTTATAATAGCTCGACATAATGGCTTCCCTACGCCTGATATTTTGCTTTCCGAAATGGAAGCCCAAGTCACTGTGACAACGGGCTACTACGACACTACTAATTGAGCCACCAAGCCAGTCAATAATGACGCCCAAGAGAAGAAAATGGGGTGATTTGTATTCTTCATCTGTCACCACACAGCTGCTGATTTTTTTACAAACATACTGAGCGTAGTCTATCGACATTAAAGACCCGTATAGGTATGCCAAGTAGCATACTATGGCGTAAAAGATCTCTCTACATGCTCGTTCTTGCCGAACATCTAATATTCAACATACAGTCAGACATTCACTCATTTTATTCAATAACATCTCTTTGCTACATCCGTACCTATCATTTCGAAATTCCATACCCCTTTATCTGCAATGTCTGTCTGAATTTTAATACTATTCTTCAATCCTTTTCAATCGCTTTTGAGAATAGTTTCTTGTTGTAAAAGCAAGTTTTATAAAGCGCATAATGTATGACGGGCCCAAAGAGGATTCGTATAAGAATTACTAAGATACATTTTAGAATTCTGTTTGATCTTTAAAGATCTTTTTGAGTATTTCAATAATAATCTAATATCAAAATAAATTTCTGAAAGGCAAGGCAGAATTCTGATGCGACAAAGAAAAATAATATCAATAAATAAATAATATTAGACAACATCACATATTTTGCTCCAATCCCAAATTAGCTAAAAGCTTAAGCACTTGTGTTATGGATAGATGGCTAGCGCTACGGTTAGCGATCCCGAGGAAGCTACTGAGAGGGCACCACACCGAATTCCCTTACATCGAATCCCTTTTTAAGAGAGGCAGGGCATAGCTAATCTTCGCTCGAATTGGGCTCCCCGTCCAGGGCAGGACCTTCACTCTATAGAATACCGCAGCCAAATGAAATCCGGGTCGTGTTTCTGCCGATGAGTAGGGCTTCCGGAGCTCGTGGGGGGTTAGGTTTGGGCTGGCATGGCGGTGGCAACTGACAGGTAGCTGGCCAGATACTTACCCGTTGTCACAGCGACTTGGCCTTCTCTTTTGCTTTCCATCAGGCGTAGGGAAGCTATTATGTCGAGCTACTATAAAAAAATGCATTTCTATTTGAATCTCGAACCCCTCAGACTAGAAAAGAACTTAGTTCACCTAACTGATATTCAACAGCACCCGATCCATGATGAATTTTCACCATATCCATAAAACCCATAACGATTTTCAGAAGCACTATAAATATTTTCCCAATAATACTTCTGTATGACAAAGTTGGGTCAAACAAATAGGTAGTTTACTTGAGAGCCCACTATTGGGAGGGTCGACTATCAAATTTACATTTGGTCATTTGCATGTAATTTATAATACCGGCCGGAGTTCGAATTAGGGTTGGCAAGCTTACTGTCGGATATTTACAAGTTTATCCGAAATTAACTTAGGTTAAGTGCTCTGGATGCTTTGCAAGCGTCATCTATTTCATTACTTTAAATGTTACCACAATTAATAAACCTTTTTTTATATAAACACGCATGCTTTGATTTATAAGACTACAATTTATACTACTAGACACAAATATACCCCAATAGAATCGCTTTCTTATCGATGTTTGCATTCTGTCTATCCTGACCCACGGTGCCCAAACATAGTTTTCGAAGATCTATGAAGCAATAGTAACCGGAATTATTTCTTTCGCTCGAGAACTTGGATCAAAGATGCGGACGAGAAAAGTGTGAAGCTGAAATGATACTGGGCTGGTCACATTTGTAGAATAGACTACAAAAAGTAGACCACGATTGTTACTTTGTGGATGGCTAAAGGCCTAAACGAAGACCCAAAAATGATCGCGTGACGATCTTAATGGATTCGTACAAAATTGACAAATATTGGCAATGTACCATGAGGGACTTGGGGAAAACCATTGCTTAGCAGTGGGATAAAGTGGAATAAATAAAAAAAACACTTTTTCATTAGTGGTTTGCGGTAATAAAAAAATATTATATTAATCTCTTTTGGCCAGCCCTACTTTTCAGTTCTGTAAATACCGAGCGAATTCGGTATACGTACTCGTATGACAAAAACTTTATTTGTAATGATAGGGTTTGACTTTCTAAGGGGAATCTGTTATACCGATAGACAATAGCTAATTAGCAATTTAGATTACGAAAATTTTGTTATAGTCAAATGAGAGGGTAACGTTGAACTTTAGTTTACTTGTAATAACAATGAATTTCTTTTGCGGTTCAATGACCAAAAATTGTTTTGATTTATTTATTTCGAGCTAAGATCAACGCCCTTTTTTGTTCGATTCTGTATAATGTGTTAAGGCTTTCCTATCTGTAACGGGAGGGCAACTCGCCTCAAGATGTTGAGAGGGCAGGGACTCACGGCTGAGGAGGGGTTGAGACGAATTCTGACGGGCATCCCGACCCTCCTCAGATGAGCGCTCGTAGCCGGCCACCGACAGGCAGGGACTCACGTAAAGATCTGGTCTTCTCTTCCATCGTATCGTGGGACCTAGCTTATCTAGGAATACCATGATATCATGAGACACAAAAATTACTAAAAGATAAGTAAATAGATAGAAAATTACTCTTCCTCTACCTAAAAGGTTATCTCTAACTAGCGATAAGACCGCCTATATTATACCATGTAGCTCTATGTAATACCCTCTATAAGTGTTTATATTTTGTGCAATAAAGTATTTCTATCTATCTATAGGTAGCTTGACCCCAACTAGCTTGATGTTAAGCGGTGATAGAGCCGTTAAAACCGAGTCACTCTTTGCAAATCTGAAGATTATATAATAAATAAATAAATAAATAACCCAAGACATGCTACGCTGGGCCACACAGCGCCATCTTGCCCCAAACTAAGCCGAAGCTTGTACTATGGGTACCTACTAGACAACTGATAAACATACTTAGATACATTTTTTTTAAATAAATACATATTATACATAGAAAACACCCAGACCGATACAAACAGACATGTTCATGCACACAAATGTTTGTAATGTGTGGGGATCGAACCCACGACCCTTGGCTCAGAAGGCAGAGGTCACTACGAATTGAGCAACCGAGCCAGTCAATTATATCTATCGGGGAACACAAACTCTGACAGAGAGTTTCATAGCTTAGCTGGTTTAATAAATTAATTGTGATGAATCTAAAGTAATACCTCTATACATTAAATTGATACGAACGCTATAGATAAAGAGGAAAGATTTGATAGTTTTTTATTTGTTTGCCTTGGAATAAGCTCCAAAACTACTGGACCGATTTGTATAATTATTCCATTGTTGGAAAACTACACTATATCCGGTGAACATAGGTCATATAAAATTTTCATAAAGTTAGGGTCCATATACTCCAATAACCAACCAATGTAACCAAATGTGTGAAAAAACTACCAAAACACTTTCTTACCTACATCGGGTGCGCTTCGAAAACTATTGATTAATTATTAATTTATAATTATCTAAAAAAAATCGCTACAGAATATTATGTCTATCTGTTATAGTTTCGTCGCAATAACCTTAAATACCTGTCGACCTAACTCTTGGACCTCACGACCGCTTACCATCAGGTGGAGTGAAGTCATCCTGAAAGCTCTTCTTATAAAAAAAAACCTAACGGTCGCTAGCCACTGACATTCACACAGCCAAAGCCGCGAGCTGCATCTAGTAAACAACATTTTCATTTCCAACGAAACATCGCTTGTTAAAATACTAGAATAAAAAGTGTGACCATTTGAATGTGTCGTCAAATAAATTTGCATCGTTAGCGAGTCGCGCGGCCGACAAACGGCCCAGTCAATTATTCAAAACAGACAGCGAAAAATGCATTGCTCGACTAATTCCAGTAGTGTTTTTAGCGGTAGCAACGCCAATGAGTTTGTTTGAAGTTAAGCTTCTTTTATTTGCTTCCTTTTCTACTATGTTTAATTTTGAATGTTGCTTAATGGTTGCCAGAAAAAATAATAAAACATGGTTATTTTAATGCTAATATTTTGATTAATGTTTCTGGAGTAAGAACAGAAACGCCGTTCCAATTGGTCGCCAATTTGTGCAATCATCTGAAAGTATACTATAACCTGCCCAGGAGCATAAAGAATAATTGTATTGTTTTGTTTCTATAACAAACATTAATTTATATTATAACAGACAGACAGACCGACAGACAGACAGCCAACATTTTTACTGATTGTATTTTTGGCATCAGTATCGATCACTAATCATCCCCTGATAGTTATTTTGTAAATAAGTATATTTAATGTATCAATTGACCTCGCTACAAATTTATTATAAGTATAGATAGATATAAGATGTTTTGTTGCCTTTCCTGCCAGGTGCGTCAGAGTGAAAATATTAATCAAAACCTGCATCGGACCAGCCAAAAATGCACAATTATTCAAAAGAGCAAACAAGTGAAAATAAAACTGCCGGCACAAAGGTGTGTCTGCATCGTTATTCCAGTTCACTTCACACCCCCCATTGTCCGTGCCGTATACGGTCTTACGGCTATTGTTTAGCCTTTATTAATTAATTCAGAAGCGGCTAATCCGCGATATTTTACGCCCAAACAAAAAAAAAGCGGTAAACGAGCGATCTGTTTCGTTACGCCCTAAATCGTGAAGGTTTTGAATGTGGCTGTTTGAACTGCAGTTGAGATGATGGGGTCGATGACTTGTCTGTGTAATAAATTTAAATGTCTAGGTATAGGGATGTAAAGGACTGACCCATCATCTTTTTGCTTTAACCACACTCATCTGCCCTTGGTGCATCCTGCCAAAACAGCCCTTTTTTTTTTTTTTTTTTTAAGAGGGGAATGCATTAGGCACCTTCATGCCGTCTCCGGGGGGAGGCGGCATGGTGTGTGGGACTCACACCTCCCAAAAGGGAGGGCATACCCACTAAACCCCCCTGTGTCGCCAGTGGGCAGCAAGTTGCAGGGACACGGGTAGCGCCGAAGCATACGGCCATATCCCTGCCTGCCCTGGCCAGCCGCAGATGATAAGCGGCCGGCACTCCTGGTCCGGGGAGGGCAAATACCCCTGCCCCCGGATCCGGGAAGCAATAGAGTGCTCCCCGGGCGGACCTCGTGCAACGGTGTGGCTGCACCCACCACACCGTTACGCCCCTATGAGTGGATCGCGCCCCCGCACTCACCACTCGGGGCACGAAGGAGAGGCTCAGAGGGCATACGATGCGTTGTATGCCCTCCGGCGACGCCCGGGCCGGGGGCGGCGTAGAGCGGGCGCGTCTACCGCAGCCTCACGCTCTCTTTCCGCCGCCTCCTTCTGCGAGATCACTGTCTCGCAGAATGCGAGCATCGCTCGCCAGGTCTCCTTCGACGCCGTCATCTGCCGCAAGAGTAGCGGCAGATCGAGGTCCTGTGCGACAGTGACGAGGACGGAGCGCTCATTGGCCCAGGCAGGGCAATGCCGAAGCGTATGCTCTGCCGTGTCCTCCGAGCCACTGTCGCAGTGACGGCATAGAGGATCAGGCTCTCGCCTGATCCTCCATAAGTACCGGCCGAAACATCCATGTCCCGTGAGGACCTGGGTCAGCCGGTACGTCACCACCCCGTGGGGGCGCCGCATCCACTCTTCCAAGATGGGGCCAATGGCCTGAGTGGTGCGGCGCCCCCACGGGGCAGCCTCGAGACGCTCACGCCATACTGTGAGCGCCTCCGCCTCAACGGCCTCTTTCTGCGCTCCGACTTCAGCGGGCGCTGGCCGGAGGCCCCGCGACCGCTGCTCGGCTCGCCACAGGTAGACTGCGGCGAGTACGGCAGCGTCCAGGTCCCACGGAAGGGACCCGGCAATCGCGGTGGCGGCATCCGCGGATATAGTTCTATATCCGCGGATGGCCCTCAACGCCAGGGGGCGTTGGGCCCTCCACAGTGCGCGGGAAGTCTCCACCGTAATGGCGCCAGCCCAGACCGGCGACCCATAAAGGGCCATCGATCTGAGGACGCCTAGGTAGAGTCGCCGGCACGCTGCAGAGGGCCCTCCCACATTGGGCAGCAGTCCGCTTAATGCGCCCGCTGTCCCCGCCAACTTGGGCCACAGCTTTTCGAAGTGGCCCCTAAACGTCCACCGCCCGTCGAGCCACAATCCCAAATGCCAAAACAGCCCTTGGTGCATCCTGCCGAACCACAAACGAGGTTCTGGCAACCGACTGGTTGCGGTATAACCATTTGGAATGAAGGCGTAGCTACTATACCCGATTTCTCAAAACCCATAGACGGTTTGACTGATGAAAATTCACAACCAACTGATCCATTGTGATCTGAGTCCCAAGTGATGTCAGGGGCATTTGCAATAATACCTAGACACGAAAATTTGATTTCGGTCTGTCAAACCCATCTCTTGGGAAGCTGTTTTCCTCTACCTGAAAGTTGTCTGGAAGAGATCGCTACAAGCGATAAGACCGCCTAAGTTGTACTATGTTTTGTTTTTGATATGTTTTCCTGTAATGTCTGCGTTTGTGCATTAAAGAGTATCTATCAAATACGAGTAAATGAAGCAAAACTAAGCAGACCCAATCGGAAGTCCATTCAGAACATTCAGATCATCCGAATCTTAAGCGAAAATGGTGTAACTTCACTTAACGACAAATAAGAGTAACTTATTACCTCGTACTTGGTCTAAAGTTCCAGATTTCCACCATAATTATTCCTTAGACCTTATGAAGAATAATGTTATAGGGGATCTTAAAAAGCGCTTATTTAAATTTATTTCTATACAAACAAGACGCTTATCCTAAAGAGGATAACAAAATAAATAAGTGCACCAAGAAGCTTAATAAGAATTTATTTCCGTAAGTCTCAGTTTTAAGGAAAATTGTCGTCGGTTCAATTTCGAAAACGTGTTTTAATGTTTTTTTTTATTTTGAAAAAGATCATGTTGCCAAAGACTACACCTTCCAAAACAGTCTTTTATAGTTTGTAGTGACGTAAACGAAACGAGAATGAGGATGGATGTCCTCCAATAACCAACCAATGTAACCAAATGTGTGAAAAAACTACCAAAACACTTTCTTACCTACATCGGGTGCGCTTCGAAAACTATTGATTAATTATTAATTTATAATTATCTAAAAAAAATCGCTACAGAATATTATGTCTATCTGTTATAGTTTCGTCGCAATAACCTTAAATACCTGTCGACCTAACTCTTGGACCTCACGACCGCTTACCATCAGGTGGAGTGAAGTCATCCTGAAAGCTCTTCTTATAAAAAAAAACCTAACGGTCGCTAGCCACTGACATTCACACAGCCAAAGCCGCGAGCTGCATCTAGTAAACAACATTTTCATTTCCAACGAAACATCGCTTGTTAAAATACTAGAATAAAAAGTGTGACCATTTGAATGTGTCGTCAAATAAATTTGCATCGTTAGCGAGTCGCGCGGCCGACAAACGGCCCAGTCAATTATTCAAAACAGACAGCGAAAAATGCATTGCTCGACTAATTCCAGTAGTGTTTTTAGCGGTAGCAACGCCAATGAGTTTGTTTGAAGTTAAGCTTCTTTTATTTGCTTCCTTTTCTACTATGTTTAATTTTGAATGTTGCTTAATGGTTGCCAGAAAAAATAATAAAACATGGTTATTTTAATGCTAATATTTTGATTAATGTTTCTGGAGTAAGAACAGAAACGCCGTTCCAATTGGTCGCCAATTTGTGCAATCATCTGAAAGTATACTATAACCTGCCCAGGAGCATAAAGAATAATTGTATTGTTTTGTTTCTATAACAAACATTAATTTATATTATAACAGACAGACAGACCGACAGACAGACAGCCAACATTTTTACTGATTGTATTTTTGGCATCAGTATCGATCACTAATCATCCCCTGATAGTTATTTTGTAAATAAGTATATTTAATGTATCAATTGACCTCGCTACAAATTTATTATAAGTATAGATAGATATAAGATGTTTTGTTGCCTTTCCTGCCAGGTGCGTCAGAGTGAAAATATTAATCAAAACCTGCATCGGACCAGCCAAAAATGCACAATTATTCAAAAGAGCAAACAAGTGAAAATAAAACTGCCGGCACAAAGGTGTGTCTGCATCGTTATTCCAGTTCACTTCACACCCCCCATTGTCCGTGCCGTATACGGTCTTACGGCTATTGTTTAGCCTTTATTAATTAATTCAGAAGCGGCTAATCCGCGATATTTTACGCCCAAACAAAAAAAAAGCGGTAAACGAGCGATCTGTTTCGTTACGCCCTAAATCGTGAAGGTTTTGAATGTGGCTGTTTGAACTGCAGTTGAGATGATGGGGTCGATGACTTGTCTGTGTAATAAATTTAAATGTCTAGGTATAGGGATGTAAAGGACTGACCCATCATCTTTTTGCTTTAACCACACTCATCTGCCCTTGGTGCATCCTGCCAAAACAGCCCTTTTTTTTTTTTTTTTTTTAAGAGGGGAATGCATTAGGCACCTTCATGCCGTCTCCGGGGGGAGGCGGCATGGTGTGTGGGACTCACACCTCCCAAAAGGGAGGGCATACCCACTAAACCCCCCTGTGTCGCCAGTGGGCAGCAAGTTGCAGGGACACGGGTAGCGCCGAAGCATACGGCCATATCCCTGCCTGCCCTGGCCAGCCGCAGATGATAAGCGGCCGGCACTCCTGGTCCGGGGAGGGCAAATACCCCTGCCCCCGGATCCGGGAAGCAATAGAGTGCTCCCCGGGCGGACCTCGTGCAACGGTGTGGCTGCACCCACCACACCGTTACGCCCCTATGAGTGGATCGCGCCCCCGCACTCACCACTCGGGGCACGAAGGAGAGGCTCAGAGGGCATACGATGCGTTGTATGCCCTCCGGCGACGCCCGGGCCGGGGGCGGCGTAGAGCGGGCGCGTCTACCGCAGCCTCACGCTCTCTTTCCGCCGCCTCCTTCTGCGAGATCACTGTCTCGCAGAATGCGAGCATCGCTCGCCAGGTCTCCTTCGACGCCGTCATCTGCCGCAAGAGTAGCGGCAGATCGAGGTCCTGTGCGACAGTGACGAGGACGGAGCGCTCATTGGCCCAGGCAGGGCAATGCCGAAGCGTATGCTCTGCCGTGTCCTCCGAGCCACTGTCGCAGTGACGGCATAGAGGATCAGGCTCTCGCCTGATCCTCCATAAGTACCGGCCGAAACATCCATGTCCCGTGAGGACCTGGGTCAGCCGGTACGTCACCACCCCGTGGGGGCGCCGCATCCACTCTTCCAAGATGGGGCCAATGGCCTGAGTGGTGCGGCGCCCCCACGGGGCAGCCTCGAGACGCTCACGCCATACTGTGAGCGCCTCCGCCTCAACGGCCTCTTTCTGCGCTCCGACTTCAGCGGGCGCTGGCCGGAGGCCCCGCGACCGCTGCTCGGCTCGCCACAGGTAGACTGCGGCGAGTACGGCAGCGTCCAGGTCCCACGGAAGGGACCCGGCAATCGCGGTGGCGGCATCCGCGGATATAGTTCTATATCCGCGGATGGCCCTCAACGCCAGGGGGCGTTGGGCCCTCCACAGCGCGCGGGAAGTCTCCACCGTAATGGCGCCAGCCCAGACCGGCGACCCATAAAGGGCCATCGATCTGAGGACGCCTAGGTAGAGTCGCCGGCACGCTGCAGAGGGCCCTCCCACATTGGGCAGCAGTCCGCTTAATGCGCCCGCTGTCCCCGCCAACTTGGGCCACAGCTTTTCGAAGTGGCCCCTAAACGTCCACCGCCCGTCGAGCCACAATCCCAAATGCCAAAACAGCCCTTGGTGCATCCTGCCGAACCACAAACGAGGTTCTGGCAACCGACTGGTTGCGGTATAACCATTTGGAATGAAGGCGTAGCTACTATACCCGATTTCTCAAAACCCATAGACGGTTTGACTGATGAAAATTCACAACCAACTGATCCATTGTGATCTGAGTCCCAAGTGATGTCAGGGGCATTTGCAATAATACCTAGACACGAAAATTTGATTTCGGTCTGTCAAACCCATCTCTTGGGAAGCTGTTTTCCTCTACCTGAAAGTTGTCTGGAAGAGATCGCTACAAGCGATAAGACCGCCTAAGTTGTACTATGTTTTGTTTTTGATATGTTTTCCTGTAATGTCTGCGTTTGTGCATTAAAGAGTATCTATCAAATACGAGTAAATGAAGCAAAACTAAGCAGACCCAATCGGAAGTCCATTCAGAACATTCAGATCATCCGAATCTTAAGCGAAAATGGTGTAACTTCACTTAACGACAAATAAGAGTAACTTATTACCTCGTACTTGGTCTAAAGTTCCAGATTTCCACCATAATTATTCCTTAGACCTTATGAAGAATAATGTTATAGGGGATCTTAAAAAGCGCTTATTTAAATTTATTTCTATACAAACAAGACGCTTATCCTAAAGAGGATAACAAAATAAATAAGTGCACCAAGAAGCTTAATAAGAATTTATTTCCGTAAGTCTCAGTTTTAAGGAAAATTGTCGTCGGTTCAATTTCGAAAACGTGTTTTAATGTTTTTTTTTATTTTGAAAAAGATCATGTTGCCAAAGACTACACCTTCCAAAACAGTCTTTTATAGTTTGTAGTGACGTAAACGAAACGAGAATGAGGATGGATGTCGAATGTAAATAAAAAACCTATCCGGTTTTACTGACAATTAGTTTTCTACTGCATTTTTTTCCCGTGAGGTGACGGACAAAAATACAAATCACCCCTGACGACTACGGACCACCTGTGCTGTGTGGCCCAGTGTGACTATATCTCAGGCTTCTTTCTCCAGGTAATTTAATGATTAATGGTAGCACAGTATTATAACCCAAAACATGCCACCCAAGACATGCCACGCTGGACCATATATCGCCATCTAGGCCCAAGCTAAGCCGAAGCTTGTACTATGGGTACTAGACAACTAAAAAACTACTTAAATACTTTTTTTTATAAATAAATAATTAACCCAAGACATGCCACGCTGGGCCACACAGCGCCACCTAGCCCCAAACTAAGCCGAAGCTTGTACTATGGGTACTAGACAACTGATACACTTACTTACATACATTTTTTTTTGTAAATAAATACATATTATACATAGAAAACTTCCAGACCAATACAAACAGACATGTTCATGAACACAAATGTTTTGTACTGTGCGGGAACCCACGACCCTTGGCTCAGAGGGCAGAGGTCACTACCAAATGAGCCACCGAGCCAGTAAATATTATGATGGTTATAACCATCACGACATAATTCGTCGATTTTTTTTCATAGTAGCTCGACATAATGGCTTCCCTACGCCTGATGGAAAGCGAAAGAGTCGCTGTCGAGTCAAGTCGCTGTGACAACGGGGTCAGTTACCTGTCAGTTGCTAGCGCTGGCGGCCCAGCCCTAACCCCCCACCAGCTCCGGAAACCCTACTCGCCGGCAGAAAGCCAAAGGACCGGAGGTCATTTGGCTGCGGTATTCTATAGGGTCCTTCCCCGGACGGGCGGTTCAATTCGAGCGAAGATTCGCTATGCTCTACCTCTCTTTAAATGTACAGAAAATTATCTAAATATCAATTGTAAGTTGTAACCATAGTTACAAGCTTGGGCTTAGTTTGGGACTAGATGGCGCTGTGAGGCTCAGTCTGGCTATATCTGAGTGTTATTTCTTCTGGTAAATTAATGATTATGGTGGCACATTGTGATGGTTATAAACATCTTAACACGTGTGCAACTATGTGAAATGTTAGAACATAAGACGAGTTATGGTCAAGCACCAACCTGTATCGAACAAAAAGAGGCAACGAAAACAACGATCGTACGTACGTAGTGCATTAGTGGCTCGTGTAAATTAGCTCGCTCCGTAAACTCGGCTCTCATGGCTTCCCGCCTGTAATTATGTTTTATGGCCTCGACGAGGTCACCACGCTATTTATTTGGGCCCATTTAAAACATTTTACGATGTAACTGTAAACTTGAGACTGCTGTAGCGAGAACTAAAGAAAAATTTCTTTTTTGGAAACGTCAAAGCGTGATTCGATGATTGGAACGTCAGGGCCTGTTTTTGGGACTGTGGATAGCTTTAATTATTGTGCTTGTTAATGTATCAAGTCTAATTGTTACAGTAGGGAGCCCACGATGCTAAATAACACAAGACATGCCACGCTAGGCCACACAGCGCCACCTAGCCCCAAACTAAGCCGAAGCTTGTACTATGGGTACTAGACAACTGATAAACTTACTTAGATACTTTTTTTTTGTAAATAAATACATATTATACATAGAAAACACCCAGACCAATACAAACAGACATGTCCATGAACACAAATGTTTGTACTGTACGGGAATCGAACCCACGACCCTTGGCTCAGAGGGCAGAGGTCACTACCAAATGAGCCACCGAGCCTGTCGGTAAATCGGGATTAACTCGAGCGTTTGTTGTAAACACTATGAAAAGAGCAACTACACGAGTTTCTTGCCGGTTTCTTCCACGTACAATTAAAAAAAATGAATATTGCTTTTCCAAACTGGTAGATTAATGATATGATTTTGCATTTACCAATACAGGCAGTTCACTGGTTGAGTGTTCACAATGAAAAACTTTGCTATCCACACATTCTATTATTTACAAACCTCGCTGGTAGTTAGTATGAAGACTAGCCCATTTCTTTATTTATTTTATGTCATTAGCAAAATGAACTTATTTTATTTACCTGCGCGCAGGTGCTAATTACCAATTACCTGTTTAAATAAAACATTTGTTTGGTTTCGTCTGCGGCAAATGTCAATTAGTTGTCAAATGAGCTTAATTACAGCGTGATATCTAATTATCACACGTGCGGTTGATATCAACTGATGAGTGGGTAGTTCTGTGTTGTTGAATACTCTTTTGTCTAATGTAGCTTTATGATATTTTTTAGGGTCTTTTAAATTGACACAAGCCAATTGAGCCACTATAAAGTGGCTTCCTCTCTCCTGATGGAAAGTTGAAAAGGAAGCCCAAGTCACTCAGACAGCGGGTAGGAGACTTCAGTCTCATAGAAAGGTGGAAACATAATGTGTGGGTAGAGAGCTAGGAGAGGGAGAGTTTTCTAACGTTTTAATCAATTAAAGCCAGTCTTTATACTGTTTTAGAATGTATATTATGTTATAGAAGGTAACAAAATCATAAGTTCCTAGATTGTATGACATCCACAAAGCACAGTTAGAGACCCCGCAAACCTCAGACATTCTATCGGCCGATAGTTTTTATTTGCATGCGGACTTGCATGTCATCTTCTCACTGATTTTATGAGCTCAACTAAACTATCGGCCAATGGAAAGTCTATCGTTTGCAGGGTCGCTTAATGAGCAAATAAAATACTGAATTGAATACAGTCACGCGAATAAAAAATTTAGAGATTTTGGTACGCCTAAGCGTTCACAGGCTATAAATTATTTAACGCAGAATAATACCCACTCAAAATCCGAACATTTTAACGCAAAATCGGATCACCGATAATGCGTGCAAGTGATATTTTATTCAAGATAATGCGTTTTGAGTGATTTATGTGCAATTTGCATACGGCCCGAACGCTCCAACATTAAATAAATATAAACTTTTTATTGGGCTTCGTGCGTTGAGTACGAATACTTATTTATTTATTTATTTATTGGTACACAAAACAGAGTACAACAATACATGATAATTGGTGAAAGAAAAGGGTAACATTATTAGGCTGCACGTCCACAAATATGTGTACACAGCATGAAAAGCTAACATCTAGTTACAGTGCTATGAAGTGATTACAAAAAAAAAAAAACAAAATCAAATGAATGAGCCAATAGGTAACTCCAATAAGCTGTTGAAAGGATAACAATAACAATGTGAACAAATAAATACATATAATAAATAGAGATATATACATAAATACATGAACAGAAAAAATATTATTATACATGTAAATTAAATACAATGCAATGCATTGTATGTGACAGAATTGTCTAATAATATTTTTTTTACATTGGTAAAAACATTATTGTAGACGATGGGTCGCACCGAGAAGTACGTTCGCGATGGATGCAAATAAAAACACTGAATTTAGCGTAACAACGGCCACGCCAACGTCGGGCTGCGTGCCGAGCTCCAAAGGTGCAAGGAGATAGGTAAAACTAGGTGGCGGTTTTTGGGTGCCGCCGAGCGCCAACACTCACTACGCGGGACGCCACGCGGCAAGAGAGAAAAAAGCGAGAACCCCGCGCGCGGGGGCGGGCGAACTCGACCAATCAGAGCACGGGAGCGAGCGGCTGGCGGCAAGACGTTCGCGCGTATTCCCATTTATTTGAAAACGTAAATAAACAAATGTGCGCAAAGATAACAAGCTTTATACGGCCTTAAAATAAAATATAAAAGATAGTACAATAAGTGCGTCGCCTACAATTATTATTATGCGATGTTATATAGACTTATTAAGAAGATTATGTTTAATTGGTCCTTATGTTTAATACAAAAAACCAATAGACTCATTTTATAGGTCCATCTATGCCGATGTAAATTTATCATTGTTTTGTTAAATAAGGAGGCCGTCTCATGATGTTTAGTGACAGAAAAACAACTGAGAAATAAATTAAATTTTTCAACGGCGTTTTGCTGCAACCATGGAAGTAATAAGTTACCTACTACGTATTACTTGCATGGCTGCAACAAGCTAAAATATTTATTTCTCATACTTTGATTTATCCATTTAGGTAGGTTAGGTAGTACGTAGGTACTTCTTTTTGGTACGTACTTAAACATCTATGCAAATAAATATGAAAACAGTTTTAGCCATGAACAAATTAAATCTTCGCATAGAAGCAACATCAACAGAATTACCAGCTGCATTCCAAAATAGCCTTTACCCTATAGACATAAGAATCAAAAGCATTTCCCTTTTGTCGCCTTAAAACCTATCGACGTACCTACTCGTATACCATAAACGTTTGATAAACCCGCAGACTGTAGCGACACCTAGCAGCAAGCATTTCAAACTCGCCGAATTTAGGTCGAGATAAAAGTGAAATGTGTTTTCAATAGATGACGTTGGAGGGAGCCAGGGCATGTTTTATTCATCCCATTCAATTGGTATCTGTGACTGGTGAAATATCACTTTATTTAGTGGGACGTGGACTCCCGGTCGCGTTTATAGAAATTAAGTTTAGTGTTGGGACAGAAACAACTATATCGGAAATTTCCGAAATAAAAATGTCGTTCGTAACTTAAATAGATTTTTATTGGGCTTTATGCGTTAAGTAAGAATATGTACTAAGAAGTATATTTAGGTAGAAGGTAAATTAAGCCTTATTGTTTTTTTAATAGCCATCAGGCTCTTTAGTCCGTGTAGTGTGGAAAGGAACAACCAAAATGGCGGAAATTTTGGTAATGAGAAATTTTGTTCTTAACATCGATCGATGTGGTTGGTATAGTGGGTATCTTCATGGGTGGTAGCCAGCCAGGGAGGTAAAACCAACTCCGACCTGGAAGCTAAAATAATAAGAATGACCTTAGTCTACTCACAACGTCATCACCAGGTACATTTAGGGCGGCAACTTGTTTTCTTCACCCCTTACCACACAAGACAAGTAAAATAATCCAAGACATGCCACGCTGGGCCACACTTCATCATCTAGTGCCAAACTAAGCCGAAGCTTTAAGAGAGGTAGGGCATAGCGAATCTTCGCTCCAATTGAGCTGCCCGTCCGGAGAAGGACCTCCATCCTATAGAATACCGCAGCCAAATGACCTCCGGGTCGTGTTTCTGCCGGTGAGTAGGGTTTCCGGAGCTTGTGGGGGGTTAGGGTTGGGCCGGCATGGCAGTGGCAACTGACAGGTAACTTGACCAGTTAGTTGCCAGTTGTCACAGCGACTTGGGCTTCTCTTTCGCTTTCCATCAGGCATAGGGAAGCCATTATGGCGAGCGACTATAAAAAAAAAAGCTTGTACTATGGGTACTAGATAACTGTTATAACACAAGACAAGTAAATCAAATCCAAACTAGACTGAAGGTCTACAGACCAAAACGCAAACACTTGATACTAACACTAACAGGAATATCCGATAGAAACCTTACCAGCCTACATTCGATTGCAATCCTGCGTTTTACATCCAAGCCAAGCTTGAATGCATTTCAGTTGTAGTTACGGTACGCGTGTCCAGTGTAAGAAGCCGTTGAAAGAAATAGATAACCTAAGACATGCATCGATGGGCTGCACAGCGCCACCTAGTCACAAACTTAGCTGAAGCCTGTACTATGGATTCTACACTTGAAAAACTTACTTAGATTTTTTCTTGTAAGAATACTACTTCAGCTACATAGTAAATACTTAGGCCAATACAAAAAGGAATGTTCTTCTGAACAGTCTAAAATTTGTTTGGTTTTTCTGATACAGTGGTCCTCTGTAAACATTTTTTAGCATGAACGTGACAGGTCCGTTTGTTTGTCAGCTCTGGGAGTTTACTATGTATGTATATGATACAGGCATATTACAAACATTTGTATGCAGAACATGTTTGTATTAGTCTGAGAGTTGGCTGATATGATAATTTATTTACAAATTAAGTATAACCCAAGACATGCCACATGCCAAGACATGCCACGCAGGGCCAAATAGCGGCATCTAGCTCCAAACAAAGCCGAAGCTCGTACTATGGGTACCTACACACAAATAAATAAATACATATTAAACATAGAAATCACCAACCGATACAAACAGACATGTTCAATATGTTCATGCACGCAAATGTTTGTGCTGTATGGGGATCGAACCCACAACCCTTGATTCAGAAGGCTGAGGTCAATACCAAATGAGCCATCGAACCAGTCGATATAAGTAAGTTTATCAGTAGTCTCGTATCCGTAGTACAAGTTTCGGCTTATTTTGAGACTTGATGGTGCTGTGTGCCCCAGCGTGGCATGTCTTGGGTTATTTATAAAATTCAAGTGAACGAAGTCGCTGGCACCAGCTGATGTTTGATAAATTCCAGTAAAATTCACGTAAGCAAATCGGCAAACAATTTCCTGTAACAATGGAAACGCTTTCACACCGGCTCAGGTTTACCGGGAAACCGGTAAAATTGGAACTTATCGACTGTACCGGTCGAATGCTAACGAGGAGTAAAGCTGTGCATCTTAACCGGTTATTTTATGTGTGCATTACACTATCGGGTATCTGATTAAACTGAGATTAGCTTTATTGGAATAAAGCGGTTTTTGCGATTAAACTAACGTTGGCTTTATTAGGAAGTAGGGATGTGGATATTAGATTTTCCGGCTATACTGTTGAGCGCTCAGTAAGTTTTAATTTGAACTTAGTATTAAGGTAAGTCGCATAGTTGCATTTCCTTAGTCAATCTGGTTTCCTCTACCTGAAGGTTGTCTGGAAGAGATCGCTATAAGCGATAAGACCGCCTAGATTGTACTTTGTGTTGTTTGTAATATGTTTTCCTGTAATGTTTGTGTTTTTGTGCAATAAAGAGTATCTATCTATCCATCTATCTATCATAGTTTCATTTCAGCATTAGTCGAGTTTAGACAGATGGAACGGACAATAAAATCAGTAGATTAGTAGTTACCATAGTTTTGATTATAAGAAACAATACGTTTTTTATTGTACATAGAACAGTGGGTTCTTCGCCTAATGGAAAAAAAGAGAAACCCAAGTTACTATGGCTACGGACAAGGTAACTAAATCAATCAAGCCATCATCGCCATGCCCAGCCTATAAGACAAGACAGCTCTAGATATACCGATTATTACCGATTGATTTTGAAATACGACTAAAGTTTAAATGTTTCTTTTAAGGTATTATCATCAAGGGATCCTTTGCCTTAGTCACCACCCTAGCAGCCGGGTAGGTGACCGCAGTAGGTTCTATTTCATCTCGTGGGTGTCGTAGATGATAGCTAAGTAAATATCGGAAAATAGGCAGCAGCAATTCATCATCCTTTTTTCCCGATTGTCTCAGGGTCGGCTTCCCAAACTGAGAGATTTGGCGAGGGCTAAGCTTTTTACATAGAGCGACTGCCATCAGACCTCCGCAACACTTAGGCTATACTAAGCTAAGCTATACCCATTCCCAGTTAGGAGTTATCATAATCTCTGATATGATGTGACGACTGCTATCTGAGTTGGTAAAGATAGCACCCGGGACCAACAGCTTAACGTGCCTTCCGAAGCACGGAGAAATCGGTGTCAAATTTTGGTCACCCATCATTGGATTGACCGCGCCAATGGTTTCACAACGTTGCGATCATTGTTAAGTGTACAAGACCGCTGCGCCACCGAGCTCCTACGAAAATAGGCAGCATCAATTACTTGGGTACAAATAAAACCTTTTGAGGTATGGAACGCTAAAACAGACTATGAAATTGCCATACTGCGAACTACCGACATATAGGTAGAAACGTCATTTCATTTTCAAACGATTGATTAAAAATACAATTAAAAACACTTCTAAAGCGGAACAAACTTAACAGGCGGGCCGTAGGCTTGTTTGCCACCCAGTGGTATAAAAAAATAAAAAAAAAAAAACTTCACCGGGTCAGTTATTAACTTACTGTACCGTCATTCGAAGCCTAAACAATGAGAGAGGCAACTCGATTTGACGACGCTGTGGCGGAAATAGTGCTTAATTTGACTAACAATTCCCCCGACGTATCCGGTACAATATTTCTCTAAACGTCCACCAGGTGGCGAAGTTGAGCTGTTTGAACGGAGCCATTTTAAAATCATTGGTGATTCGTTTTTCGAACTGTGCGGACGCACAACGGACAGTTGTGTTAGTGCTATACTGCGTTCAAAAAACGTGAGTACATTATTTATTCCTGCATGTTTAACGGTGTTACCGTTCGATTTTTCTTTTTATTACAGTTATTGGATATTGGATTCACGAATTTCTTTGAAAGATGTGGCTATCTTTCTGCCCTTCTAGTGAATCCATTCCCCCGAGGAGGCGTCGGTGAAAATAAAGGCGTGTAGTGTGAGGCCATAAGGCTAAGCGACTTAAATAATGTCCTGTTGGTTTTAAGCACAAGCTGGTTGTGTAATTAATAGCAGATTTTATTTTTGCTTGCCTACCGACGCCTATGCTTCCAAATAGAAACGACGAGGGAAATTCAGATTGAAATCGATTTATGTATACTCATTAATGTAATTACGCCCTTATATGCCGCATACCTGCTATGCGCTTAGCCTATATATATGCTTAATTTCAGTTTTACATTTAATAAACGTTATACCTATGAGTATGTACGGATACCTAATGCTTCGCAATCTGAAATTCAAATGTTACGAAGCAATGGTAGTTGCTTATTTTTTATTTTAACTCAACGACACTATATGGGCCGTAATTACAATAAAATATCGGGCGATCTATTGCTACATATTTACAAATTATGTTGACTAGCCGCCGACATACCACTACGTAAGTGTATTTGGTTGGAGGCATTGCTACTTTTCAGCCTACTCGGCAGTTCAATATAAAACTCTGGAGTGACTGCTACCTGCTCTGTCTCTTTATGGCCCAATGTATGCAAAGCATATTTGCATTAATAGCCGTATTGCACCCCGATGTGAATGCGAAGTTTTAGCCTACTGTATAAGGCAGTACAAAAATACAAGCGGGCCTGCGCGCAAGCCAGTCCGTCAAATATAAGAACCCGCGCAGGGTGTCTTTTCAAATTTAAGTCAAGTGACTATTTAGAACCAGCTTGTGCATAGCATGTTTGCACATTAGGCGCATTGCGCTCTGCTGTGTATATAAAGTTTTAGCATATACTACAATGCAATATAAAGATTATGATGGGGCTACTGCACACGGTAGTCCTTCGAATATTTGATGCCCGCGCAGGGTTTTCAATTTTAGAGTCAAGCGACTCTTTAGAACCAGTTCGTGCAAAGCATGTTTGCACATTGGGCGTATTGCGCTCTGCTGCGTATATAAAGTCTTAGCGAGTGTGTGCAAGCGGGCCTGCGCGCAAGCCAGTCCGTCAAATATAAGAACCCGCGCAGGGTTTCTTTTCAAATTTAAGTCGAGTGACTATTTAGAACCAGCTTGCGCATAGCATGTTTGCACATTAGGCGCATTGCGCTCGGCTGTGTATATAAAGTCTTACACATTGCAATAAACACTACATTGCAATAAAAAGATTCAAATGGGGCTACTGCACATGCTAGTCCCTTGAATATAAGATACCCGCGCAGGGTTTTCAATTTTAGAGTCAAGTGACTCTTTAGAAGCAGTTTGTGCAAAGCGTGTTTACACATTAAGTCTTAGCCTATGCTGCAATGCAATGTAAAGATTTAGATGGGGCTACTGCTCATGCTAGTCCTTCGAATATAAGATACCCGCGCAGGGTTTTCAATTTTAGAGTCAAGTGACTCTTTAGAACCAGTTTGTGCAAATCATATTTGCACATTGGACTTATTGCATTCTGCTGCGTATATAAAGTCTTGGCCTATGCTACAAGGCACAACAAAGAATCTGAAGCGGCTACTGCACATGCTAGCCCTTCGAATATATGATACCCGCGCAGGGTTTTCAATTTTAGAGTCAAGTGACTCTTTAGGACCAGTTTGTGCAAATCATATTTGCACATTGGGCTTATTGCATTCTGCTGCGTATATAAAGTCTTGGCCTATGCTACAAGGCAGAACAAAGAATCTGAAGCGGCTACTGCACATGCTAGCCCTTCGAATATATGATACCCGCGCAGGGTTTTCAATTTTAGTGTCGAGTGACTCTTTAGAACCTGTTTGTGAAAAGCGTGGTTGCACATTAGGCGTATTGCGCTCCGATGCGTGTATAAAGTTTCAGCCTATGCTAAAATGCAATACAAAAACTTTAATGGACCTACTGTAGAATCTAGTCCGGCGAATATAAAATACCCGCGCAGGGTTTATAAGTTTTAGAGTCCAGTGACTGTTTAGAACCAGTTCTTTGCAAATCGTATTTGCACGTCAGGCGTATCGCGCTTCTATGCGTATACAACGTTTTAGCTCGTGCTACAACGCAATACAAAGATTATATCAGAACTACAACACATATAAGATACCCTCGCAGGGTATTTCATAGATTTTAGAGTCTGAGACTCTTTTAGAACGAGTGTGTGCAAAGTAACCTGTCATATTACCAGATACAGAACATACCAATGTTGCATCCGATGCGTATACAAACCCTTGCCCTAGCCTTCGGGTCTATACAAAAATTTGAGCAGGTGATCTGCGTCGACTCATCGAATAGCCCGTTCAGGTTTCTACGCTTCAAGAGTCAGGGAGACTTGTGGTGCAAAGCACGTAATGGCGCAAACGTATACAAGCCTTACCTTTGTGTGGCATGCCTATCAGGCCATTGTTAATACTTCGCCGGGATCGAATTATCCTTGGTATGAAAATTTATACGACGGGTTTGCGCAAGCCAACCTGACACAAAATAAGGTTACGCTTTAATACTCTGCAAGGGCAGGATATCTACCGATCTAACCTTATACTTAATATGCTCATAATGACCAAATTCTATTCTATATTGGAAAAGCGTATTGGCATATTCTACCCATTCCGCGCTTTATTCCACAACGCCCCAAAGGGTGGCTCATCCATAATGTGTTGCTTACTACAAAAGTTACCCAAAAGCGTGGTGCAAAGCCATCGCCAATATAAATACTCCAAGTCCTGGCAGGGCTAAGCCTGAGGTTAAGGTTAAAGCTAGCAAGAATCAATTTAATCATATCAAAAGTTTTCGCTCGAAGCGAAGTTTGCTTAAAGTTTCTAAAGCATTTCTAACGTATTGGCGTATTATATTTGTCAAAGATACCATGGCCCAATACCGATCTATGTTGTTCTGATTGTGGAATCTTATTGGAATATAGGCCTCCCCTGTGTGTGCTAGTGCTCGACTATCGAAGTAACAGTCTTGAACCTATATTACCTCACTCAGTTCAAATGAATGTACAACTTCAACATTCAACTTTATTCATAAATAAAATTCTGAATCAGCCCGTGTCAGTCCACTGCTGGACTTGGGCCTAATGTTCGCCACCTTGATCGATTTTGGGCCTCTCGCATCCAGCACTTGCCAGCCGTCCTGCGCAAAGTCGTTTACCTGGTCTGAGGGCCTAGATACCTATAAATCTGAACAAAATGGAACTTGAATGACAAATTCGGCACATGTAAGACTGCTAAACAATCATGGTTTCTATTTCTAAGCTGAGACCGGACGGATCCCTCTCCTAAACGAAATATCTGGTCTATTGAGACACTAGCCATTAATAAATACATTATTCCCCTAATGTGGTTATATCGGAAACGACATAGTAGTTACAAAACTGCAATAATCAAGTTTGATCAAAGTACCGGTACCAGTAACGTTATAGCCACCGGCGCCGCAGAGCTAGCGCAAGCCAATGCCCAAGTCGTTGACTAGCAATATGCCACGGTTCTAACTAACACTCACATAACATCTTCTTAACTAATACAAGTCTTGATTGGCGCGTCTCAATGAGACTTGATGGTTTTCAAGACTTCGTCTCGCTTTGCGTATTCCTGGTTGGAGCCAACTCAAGCAGAACTTTCACACCAGTTGTAGCTGACAATGTAAACATTCCCAGGTATGGGAAGGGCCCTTACCATTTCCAGTTCCTAGTGAATTGTCGCATTCAATCACAGCGAACAACGCAAACTTATATAGGTGCTACAAATTTGTCCACTGCTGAAACCTATAACTTGTATACTTGTTGATTTTAATTAAAGCAGTTGTTGGAATGCCTGTTACCGCACCAAGATATAGTTTTCTGGCTCGCCCAATGGTTGGCTGGAACAGACTGCCCCAGGGCATTAAAACCGGCATTTGTACTTGTCTTTGTGCAATAAGATTAAATAAATAAATAAGCCTACCCTGATAGTGTAGCACAATGGTAGCCAACTTGATTGGACCAAAGATTTACTTACTTCGTGCGACATATTAATTATTATTACTGACTGCTGGTTATACACTAAGTAATATAATTGTTTATATGTATCAAATGTTTTGCCATACCCTAACAGGGTCTATATTCTATACTAGATAAAAGTTGTTTAATTATGTATGAATATAGTTGCAAATAAATGAATATGAATATTACTATAATCATACTAATAGCCACGATCTACTGATTGGCCAACCCCGGTGTAGCATTAATATGCTAATGGATAATTATTTGTCTAATGACAAACTATTCTTAAATTCTAGCTTTCTTCTGCTTTTAGCAAACAAATATTCTATTCTATTCTAGTCTGCTAAGCTTCTCGCTCAAAACAAAATAGGAACAAATAAAATTAATAGTTTGGTTATTAAATCGCTATACAAATTGCAATGATTTCGATTCAAGGCAGTTTCAGAATATGGTGGGTCTGTTGTCCTATGCCACTGGCTTCCGCTACCCACCTAATGCACTGTGTTTTTGTATGCATGTTGACTAAGGTGTAATAGTATATTGACTAAACTTAGGTGGAAAAATCGCCATCGCCCAATGACAGCGATGATGATAGTGACTGACTATTTTGTTAGTACCTCGCCAGACTTTGGATTGTATATAGGTAGCTGTTTGTATGTGTGTAGCACAAACAGCTGTGATCTGTTCAGTACAATAGCTGAAAACTGCCAATCATAACCTGTGGTTAATCTAGGCCGGTCTGAAAGACTGGATTTTAGCTGGTTTAATGTCTATACGTATACTACTAAGCCAAACGAATACTACTGATTTCCTCCATTCATTACATATTATGTACAAGAAATTAGACCTCAACAAACAACGTGGTATCTGCTATGGCCCCTCTCATAGCAAATTAATAATTATAACTGACAATTACAAATTGTAGGTTATATAACTTTAACGGCCAATTTCTTTACATACTTACTTATATCCTATTGGCATTTCTATCTCATCAGGTAGATTAATGACAATGAATATTTTTTGGTTTGACCGTTGTGTCCTATTCACCGCTATTAACTGTCGTACGTGTACACAATATAAAAACTACTAGTCATTACGTTATTGTAATTGTACCTGTTCCATTACATTATAGCAGTATTAACCATATTATCGGGTCTTTTACCATGTTATATATCACTTTATATCTTTAGACACTTTACTACTTACACTTACGTATTAGTGGAACACTTCAGGTGTTGTTGGAATGATGATCTATCCCTGATTGCGTTTACTCGCTTTAATACATTTAAACATATTTTGATAAATTCTTAAAAACATCCACCAGGCGATATCAAACATCCTCTCATTGTTTAGGCTTCGAATGACGGTACAGTAAGTTAATAATGGCGTTTTACCTTACAATAAAACGCTTATTAACGTCTTACCTCATTCGAAGCCTATTTTTAAAACTGCCTGCTGGCAAATGAGATCACAATGATTTTAAAATGGCTCCGTTCAAACAGCTCAACTTCGCCACCTGGTGGACGTTTAGAGAAATATTGTACCGGATACGTCGGGGGAATTGTTAGTCAAATTAAGCACTATTTCCGCCACAGCGTCGTCAAATCGAGTTGCCTCTCTCATTGTTTAGGCTTCGAATGAGGTAAGACGTTAATAAGCGTTTTATTGTAAGGTAAAACGCCATTATTAATAAAATAAGCAAACACACTGAAGCAGAATTTCAAACACGCCGACTAACAGCGCAAATACTTTTTGCATGCTCAAAATTCGTACGACAGTATAAAACGCAAGTAATGTCACAGCACATTTTGTATCATACGAACGTTTCACCTTGGTGCACGATAAACGTGCATAATGCACGAAATTTGCACAATAATGCGGTAATAAGTCATGGCATGGTGTAGTGTTGGGATGTGCAATCGCGGTCGCATTGTATGGGAACAGGGGCCCTACTACAAAAAACGAACACGATCGTTCGTTGAACGGATCGCGTATTTTTGCACCATAAATCCCTCTCATTTCTCGCTCCCGTGTTCGAATATACGAACTAAAATTCGTCAACGTCGATTTTCAATAATTTAATTGATGTATTAGAACACGGGAGGGACAAATGAGAGGGATTTATGGGCCAAAAATACGCGATCCGTTCAACGAACGATCGTTTTCGTTTTCTGTAGTAGGGCCCCAGGAGTCGTTATCTTATCGGTGGGGATTATGGCTAAAACCTTCAGATGGTCGTACAAAGTGGCGAACAACTGGAGAGGTCTATGTTCAGCAGTGGACTACTATAGTCTCATGGTGATGATGACTTCTGAGCTAGGTATTGTTTTTAAACTCATTGTTTTTTGACTGGCTTGGTGGCTCAATTGGTAGTGACCCCTGCCTTCTGAACCAAGGGTCGTAGTTTCGATTCCCACCCGGGACAAACATTCGTGTGATGAACACATGTGTTTGTTCCGTGTCTGGGTGTTTATATTTAAGTATTTATTTGTGGTACCTTCGTTGTTCTGATACCCATAACACAAGTGCTTACGCTACTTACTTTCGGAGCAATGTATGTGACGTTGTCTGGTATTTATTATTATTTATTATTGTATGTTTGTGTAAACTTTTTACCCTTTTTTTTACCCGTCCACCGGAGCTAGAAGATACGCCCTGCGATCGCCAACCCGTCTGCCCATCGTGGCGATTATGGGTATATCCTCCAGAAGTTTGCCTTCGGTGGCGAACAACTGAAGAGAGGCCTATGTCCAGCAGTGAACTGCAATAGGCTGATGATGATGATCCTTTTACCCGACATGACATCCGTATTGAACTCACCTTCTGGCGCAGGCGAGTTAAATACGAAAGCACGATGGATTATAGCGTGAGAGGTGTCGTTAGATGCTGTGGAACTGACACTTGATACATGTCAAGAAAAAAAACTTGGAAAAAAAAGCAATCGGGACCCATTCTAGTAAGCTTACTGTTGTAATGTACATTCAAGAAAGGATTTTTTTGTTTTAGGGCTTTTCATTTCCAAATTACCTACACTGCAGTCGCCTATTATTTATCTAGTCAAAATACCTAATAGTTAAAATGAGGGGTCAAAAATAATGTAGCAGACACACGGAACATCCCTAAGCAGATAACATAAGTGTCTCTTCATATTTTATAAAGAGGACGATAAAGCCAAAAGTTTACATACCATGGCGTTGGATGCAAATTGTTATAGTACACAACCATGCTACATAAATTTAAATAGACTTTGAAATATTTTGTTAGTTGAAAGTACGTTTAGGTCACTGCAATGAAGTTAGTTACTACTAATTCAATAGTTTAGATACTAAGTCTTGTGATAAAGGGAGCGACCTAGCTTCCCAGCCCGGTGACGCTGCTGCCCGTCATCGGTCTATGGTACTTAGCTACACCTTCAATTGTAATGTTTAAACCGCCACCAGTCGGTTGCCAGCGGCTCCTTTGTTTTTCAGCAGGATGCACCACGTGCAGGTGAGGTTGGCTTGGAGCGAAATGATGATAAGCCGCGTTACATCCCCGTCTCTGTGCGGCTTATCATTTTTACAATTAAGGCCCCAAATAGGCCTATTGCCGTAAAAAATGTAATTAATCCGTCTTTTAGATTATTCAAAAATAACAGACACGTATTTTTTCATTTGTAAATTAGACCAAAAATGACATATATCTTTGTCCGTTAAAATTATGCGTGACGTCAAAGAGTGGGAGTTTTGTCGCCACTGAGTGACGTCAAAGACCCTCACTCCTTCATTTTGATGCCTTGTATCTTTGTTATTTTTTGTTTAAATGATAAAAGGAAAAATATGTGTCTAATATATTTTTATAATCTAAAATACGGACTAAATATGATGTAATTATGTTGAACCTGGAAACCCCCATTAAGTCTCTCCAATACCAATTTATACACACACATACCTTTCGGACACTATAAACGGCTTCGAAAAATTGCGTGCACTCTTTCACAGCTAGTTGGCATTTTAAAAAGCAATATTTCACAGTGCCGTCTGTCCGCGGAGGGGGCGCCATCAATCTACGTGGTCGCGGACGCCGGTGACGAACGCAGACAGATAGACACGCTCAATATAGATTTATGTAGTAGAAACTTGTTGGAAGTAATGAATAAATTGTTCTTTATCTGTAAGAGATACTAGTGGCAGTGAGCTGGCCACATCAGCCGCTGAACCGATAACCGTTGGGGTAAACAAGTTCTGCAGTGGAGACCGCGTCTCGGCAAACGTAGTGTAGGACGCCCTCAGGCCAGGTGGAGTGACGATTTGGCGCAGGCTGGCAAGTGAAGTGGCGAACATTGGGAGAGGCCTATGTCCACCTGATGATGATGATGACTGTAAGACAATTTATTTATGTACACAAATAACTAATGCTGGTGTATACGGTTCGCAACTAAGGCTTTTTGTGCTGGTTGGAAGTTGCGTTTATTAAATAAAGCCTTACCTATTAGATTGCACCCACAGATCAAACATGACCGAAGATCAAACGTTTTTAACGTTTTTTTCAGCCTTCAATCTTTCAAGCTTTATGCGTTAAGTAACGTACAGAAAGTGTCTTATCGTTATCGTGTCTTATAGTTCATTATTGACTGGCTCGGTGGCTCAATTGGTAGTGACCCCTGCCTTCTGAACCAAGGGTCGTGGGTTCGATTCCCACCCGGGACAAACATTCGTGTGATGAACACTTGTGTTTGTTCCGTGTCTGGGTGTTTATATTTGTATTTAAGTATTTATTTGTAGTACCTTCGTTGTTCTGATACCCATTACACAAGTACTTACGCTACTTACTTTGGGATCGGAGCAACGTATGTGATGTTGTCTGATATTTATTTTATTTATTTTATTTATTATTGGCTATAGATAAAGCTCTGCAATTGTACCTTAATTTTCTAGATCGTATGCTCGTAAGCTTTTCAGATTCAGCCATTGTCAGTGATCTGGCTCAAATCGTAACTTTACTTGGTTACTCAATGCAGTTTTTCCAGCGATAGTGCTTAGACAAATTTGTCAAAATTAGTATCTACCCGTTTTATATAAAGTGACTCTTTCTTTTATATAGAACAATTAAATATTTAATATCTGCTAATTTATATTGCGAACGTCTTGCTTCAAAACCTCACCCAAAAATGGTTCCGTTAAAAAAACCTAGGTCGTTTGACGAAAAATATCGATACCGTCGTGTATCGGGCCGTGAGAAGGGTTAAGATTTACAACCTTGGCACACAACGCCCGGACACGTCGGATCACAGTTTTTATCGGCGAAGATAAGCGGGATTTATTGGCGGTCCAGATATATTGGGGTGTAATTAATGATTACGGAAATAAAGGGATTTGGTGGGTGGTTTGATCAAAAATGCGGCGTCATTTGCATGCCGCAGATATGGTGTGCCTGAACTGAATTTTATCTGGTTATAAAAAGCTGCAAAATGCTTTTATTTCTGGAGATTTTTTGAAATATAACACGATAGATGCTTAATGTTTTAAAATCAGAAGTTACTATAATCTTCTTTCTTTTTCAACCTGTGCTGTCCCACTGCTGGGCAAAGGTCTCCCCCAAATCCTTCCAAAGTTCTCTATCTAAAGCTAGAGCCTGCCAATCGTCTGATTGATGGGCCAAATCGTCACACCATCTTTTCCGGGGCCGCCCTGTGGGATTGGGCGGGCCATGTGTGCAGGATGAAGGAGGAGAGATGAGCCAGGATCGTCACACAATGGGTGCCAGAAGACTATAATCTATGTCTACTCAAAATGTTGTCCTCTGACTCGTCCACGTCATAATTCCAGGAGAATTGGAATGTGAATGGTGACTGAGCCATGACGAGAAACTTCAAGTTCATACAACTTGTTATTCATTTGGCTTACATTCGACGTAATCTGATGAGGCTGAATAACACCAATTAGCCTTCGTAAAATATTTATTTTCCTCCACACAATCAACTCAACGCACAATCAAGTACAGGACTGTTACAATTAATTTTCGTCTGTAAAAACAGCAGTCATTGGGAAAAAATAACAAAATGGTGGCCACAATACTTTTAGATAGCAGTCACGTGGCCGTTGTAAAAAAATAACAAAATGGCGGCTAAAATACAAGTAAAGAAGTTCTGCAGCGCTCTGTGCTGGCGACTACGCGTGCGAGTAAATTCAGTTTACATATTAATATGGCCTTTGTAGCAACTAGATGTGTTGAGTAAGTACCTGAAACAACCAGGTACGTGAATAAAGTGCTCATTGTTTACTACAAACATTGCACTTTTTTTTATTTATATGTACGAAGAGACCCCTGCCTTTAAGAGAAGTAGGGTATAGCGAATCTTCGCTGGAATTGAGTCGCCCGCCCGGGGAAGTACTTCCACCGTATAGAATACCGCAGCTAAATGACTTGCGGATCGTGTTTCTACCGGTGGGTAGAGTTTCCGGAGCTCATGGGGTAAGTGCTGCACCAGCCGGGGGGTAGAAGGTAAAAAAAAACAAATATTAAACACATGTTAAACAATGTGAAACAAAACACATGGGAAACAAAAAAAAGAAAAAAGTAAGGGAAAATGAGCAAAATATGCACTAGAAAGCAAAAGTTTGTCGCTTTGTGTTGAACAGCTCAAGTGCGATATCCTTTTTACATGTTTATGTGCCCCTTTGTAGCGATCCTGTTGTCTGAGCAAACCTGGACGACACTTAAATTGGTATTCATTGGTTATTAAAATTGCCGTACTTTATGCATGCGCATTATTTGCATGCAAAATAAATTCTAATTACTAATAGAGCGCCCTTCTTAGGACGTATGTACTTCAAACTTGAAATAAGAAAAAATACCTACAGATTTTAACTTTTTATCATAAATATGAGATGAGTCCGCTAATCTTTTGAACACCAGTGAAAAAATCACGTCAATTCGTCGCTCCATTTTGCCGTGAAAGAAAGACAAACATACAGACCGATACACTTTCTCATTTATAATATTAAAAGTATGGATGTGCCTAAAAGCCATACCTAATCTGACGGCCTGCGCTCTATATCACAGTACCATAGGAAAACATTAAACTTAAGTATAAGCAAAATATTTTTCCACGCATGGTGATTCTCCTACAAAGCAAAGTCAACGCGAGCAAAGTCACTCACTCACGCTAGTGTATCACATACTGTGTGAGTTGAAATCTTGCACTATGCTGTCGTGCGCGTGCGAACTGATTCAATTTGCATGTTAATACGCCTTCGCTTTGTAGCGACTCTTGTCTGCGCACACCTGACGACAACTCAATAAATTAACTTTTGCTTTGTTTTTATAACAAGTAGAAAAGTAGCGGAACGCTTCTATGTAGTTTAAATCGCGGACTTAGGCGTGGAATAGTTTTCCTGCGTTGCTTTTTTGAAACTCTACAATGGATTCATTTGGTAATGACCCCTGCTTCCTCAAAATGTTTAGAAAAAAATATTTTAAATGCCCGATGGCTCATTTGGTAGAGATCTCTGCCTTTTGAACCAAGGGTCGTGGATTCGAACCCCTCATAGTACAAACATGTGTGTTCATGAACATGTCTTTTTGAAGCGGTCTGGGTGTTACTATAATATATTAGGTGTTTATTATAAAAATAAGTATCTAAGTATGTTTATCAGTTGTCTAGCACCCATAGTACAAGCTTCGGCTTAGTTTTGGGCTAAACAGCGATGTGTGGCCCAATGTCTTGGGTTATTTATTTATTCTCCGGTTCGAATACAATTTGAGTATTCGCATTTTCACCTATGTACATAAAAAGAAGGTGTCTGACGAATTAAATATAACTAACCAACTATACATGGTCCTACTTTTGATCTACTTTCCTACATTCACCGGTGACGGCATCCGAGGCACACTCATAACGTGTTAAAACTTTTCAACTTTGCAAGCCATATCCATGTCGAGTGTCAACTAGGTTTTAAAGTTTTCATCCGAGTGGAGGGTATGCATTAACATAGGGAGGGTTGTGAACATAATGGTGGGGAGTCAGCCATTTTTGGTCAAGTACGTACTGACAAGCATTAGGCTTTGTTAGAAGTTGTGAATGTTTTTTTTGTTATGAGTATTTTTTTTATATTGGCACGTCAGATGACGGCGCGAAAAAATAGTCTTTATTTGGGTCACATTTAGCAAGTGCTAACTAGCATTAGGCTTATAGCCTTTAAAGAGAAGTTATTGTGAATAAGGAAGTCATTTTTTTGTTATGAATATTATTTTCTGGCATTTTTATATTATTAATTACCGGCGGTACAATAATAAATTGTACAGACAATTTATAAGTGTTTGATTCAAGTTTCTTAATACATAACGAAAAATGTATATTTTTTACTATTAAATTCATAACTGCTTAAGGTAATTTCTTTGGGAGCATTGTATGCGATGTTGTCTGATATTTATAGAAAAATCAAATCTCATCATGTAATTAGAAACAAAGAACACAAAATTCGTTAAAGTAACCATTTTAAAAACCCATCCGTAGCGGAGTAAGATAAAAAATAAAAAAAAAGCGCTTAACTTAAGATTGCGGAGACCAGTACAGTCCAAAAGAAAAGGCGTCTGAAGATTAGAAAAATTTACGAGATCGCCCCGGAGATAGTACATACGTAACGCCGGGAAGCAACTTGGGGACTTATCTGGACGTGAGAAGGGAGGTCGAGAGTTGGGCGCCATTCAATTGTTGTTGGCGACTGCACTGGCGAGGCCACAGAGTAAATAGTAGGAGGAGATGTTGTACCTAAACCATATTTTCTTAGAAACAATGCTTGCCGTTTATAGAGGAGTATTATTTTGACACTTCTAGTTGTGAGTGCGTAGCTAATTACCGAAGACCGTTGACGGGCGGCGCGCGAGCGAGAAACTACGCCCTATGATACCCAACCCGCATGCCCAGCGTGGCGATTATGGGTGAAACCCTTCAGGCGATTGCCTAAAGTGGTGAACTATTACTGGAGAGGCCTATGTTCAGCAATGGACTGCAATAAGCTGATGACGATTATGAGAGTTGCGTTTTTAGCCGGCAGTTGGACATAAAGGATAAAGGTACAACTAGTATCTTCTTTTATGTAGGTATTTTGGCTATTTTGCACTGAATGACAGTCATTTACGTATTACGTAGGTATGTAATAAAGTATATTTCTCTGATGAAAAATCCGAACAAATGTAAGTGTTTTTTTATAAGAAGAGCTTTCAGGATGACCTCACTCCACCTGATGGTAAGCGGTCATGAGGTCCAAAAGTTAGGTCGACAGGCACAATAGAACAAACCCATTGCGCTTGTCGCCCTCGCCCTGAAGGCCCACATCATTATTTTTTTTACAAACAAACGTAAGTTTATATCATAATTACGACATTTGAAACTTTTATGGTTCTTTACCTTGACAACAGATGGTGCATTGCTACAAAATTAATGAAAATAAAGCTGCGTGAAACGTCCAAACACTGGCTGCTACATTAACAGACTAATAGGCCACGCCCACCAATGATATTGAAGTGATGACGTCCTAGTTGGAGTCATAGTGCTCAGTTGCTTAAGCCGTCTCCACTTTGTATATGCTCCATGGGCGAGGCTGTGAAGTTGATTCTTGATAAGCTAAAGTCACGTACGGGAGAGGTGATAAATACATCTTTGAAGGTATTTTTTCTCATCATCCGTGTCATATACGGTTCTAAATCAGAATGTTCACAGACGATGTCGACTTATGGCAATCTTTAGGAGGTTTGTGGCTAATATTGAGGCTTTGATGCTGCACCACTTTGTTTTTCGTTGGTGTGTAGGCCTCCCGTCGGCTGATAGGGAGTGAAAAAGAGGTCCAAATCGCTGCGACAACGTAATCAAATCACACTCTAGTCAGTTGCAACTGCGATGTAGCAAACCTTCAGAGTATTATCGCTATACACCGACTGATTCCGAAAGGCGACCAAGTCACACATGTGAGTGTTTTGTTTTTGTGTCGGTGATCGCCAGCCAGACGGGTAAACCTTGGAAAAACGGCGTTAATATTTGCACTCACACATCTAAATAAAATAATTAAGTAGTGGGGGGCGTTACTTTAGTTTAGACAATCACTAATAGGCAAGTAGCGCTGTAGATTGGCCGCTCTTACAGAAATTCGGTCATGAGTCATTTCTTAGTAACTACTGATTTGATTGAACGTACAGAGTTATAGAGAACAAGCTCAGTCAAAACATGTTTATTAAACCCAACAGCAATCTAGTACTAAGTGGCAAGTTTCATAAAATGGCGACGGCTTACTAAACTTCGAAAGACCTCTAATTCACATTGACCTTGGCCTTTAAGGTCACATGAGATTAGAGGTCCTAATCTCGTAAACCACTCTAGTGACCGTAGGGTGCACGATCCCGCTGATAGCGGAACTCGGATTTATACGCCGTGACAAGGGACCTGCTCTTTTTTTATAGTAATTCCTATAAAACCGCGGATACTGGTCATCTATAAAAGTTATGTCGTAACTGGCCACTTGGAAAATAAAATAAAAAGATGGTAATTAAAAAAGTTGATTGCATTTTTTATAATTTGAAATCTTAGAACCATCAGCATATTCCAGTTCACTGCTGGACATAGGCCTCTCCAGATGTATATTACTTGCTAGCAGGCGCTAATAAAAAAATGCCACTAATAGCTTGTCAATCTGTATACGAATCGATTGATACACGATTGAAATGAGTTCTTATTTTAAGTCTAGGTACATGAATGTTCTTTGAGTTTTGAAAAAAAAAATCGTACTCTTTTGATAGGCTGATGATAATGATAGACAAATTGACAGGCAGCGAAGTCCTTTATTAGGGTTTCGTTTTCCGAACCCAATAGAACCACCAATTTTCGTAACATGTTTGAAAATGGAATGAACTTTGAAAACATTTTTCTGTAACAATTTCAGTGAACGCCTATGCTTTCAAATTTCGAGTACATAATACATTATGTCTGGCCACTGGTCGTCAGACTGCCCGGACGAATACAGCCTGGGGTCATATAGGCCATTCGTTTAATTGCCCATTCGTCCACTCTTCGCTATGACGGAATTTTTAACGCACTTCAAAAATTCTCCACGGGGTATAAAATGGATTGTCAGCGTAATCGATGATTTATGGTGAATGTACGCTTAATGAAGGGTGTAATGCATTAAAATTTAATAGAGACGGTTCAGACGGTCTATATTTTGTGTGTGGGGATGTAATCGAGCGACTCATCATTTTTCGCTCCAAGCCATCCTCACTTGCCCGTGTTGCTTCCTGCTGAATAACAGACGAGGGTCTGGCTCCCGACTGGTTGCGGTCCATCACGATTATTTTATTTATTCAATAGTGCCAGGGATATGGTCTTGTCCTGGTGATATTTTTGCATAAAATATTCTTTTCTCGACTGTCGAAAATCGGGCGGCCATTGAAAAGTTGTTAGTAGGAATGTATTAGTATTATTTTGTTATTCCATATCAAAATAAACACCATAGGCTACTTTATCACTTAACTCAAGCGTGCACAATCACGCTTGAGTCTTACTCAAATGTTTTCTTAGATAAATATTCTAGAAAACAAAGGTAAATATATTACTCTCTTTAAGTTTTTAGTATTAGAAATATAATTATACCGCACAAGTCAAAGTCAATGAGTTCAGTACAAATAATGTATGTATGTAAATTAATGAAACATTATCTATGCATGCGCCGTGGCGCTAGTGCGGCCACTAAATTAATTAATTCGGGAGTGCGTTTGGAGCGCACATCTCGCGAGCGATCTGAAACCTACAGAACCACTCACATGTACGGTACTGAAGTTTCGAGTTATCCCGTGAAAGATAGTAGGTATGTGCTGTCTTGCAGTGGATTCAACGTGGAACCTGAAGCGTATTGTACTCATCAAAGGGAGTAGTATAATAAGCATACTAAAAGGGCAAATGTAACATTTGTGATTGTAATCACACATTTTTTCATTTTCATTTCATTTTCCATTTTCATAAGCTTGTTATCAATTTCCTGCGTCTAGCTCATCATCATTTCGTATGGCTTTTCTGTGCTCATGTCCTCACAACCCAATATCTAATTGGCGAAGCCAATCCGTCGCAGTCGGAGTGAGTTCATGGAGCTCACACATTCCGCCAGGAAAACGCCGGAGGGGACGATCCTCTACGATATGTGTGGTGGTCTGGTTAAGAGCCCCACAATCACGTTACGAGTTGCGTCACGAACGCTTAAGAGGCAAGATCTGTGCAAACTAGCTCCGTAAAAAAACTATCTTTTTAAGTGTCTGTAGTAATTTTTAAAAGCTGCAGCTACTACTACTTCAAAGTTTTTGAGAAGACGTCTCTAGTGGTGTTATTAAAATCTCATTCCAACAAGTAGTTCCCGAGTTATAAGTAAAAATCATCAAGGCATCTCAGTTTGACAATACAATAGTTGCAAAAGTACTCTTTTCTGCATACGTTCGCAGCAAGCTTGACTATGGGGCAATTATTTGGAGTCCCTATGAGGCCAAATATGTACTAATGGTTGAAAGAGTGCAACGTAAATTTGCAAGATGGCTCTATAAAAAAATGTACGGATACTATCCATATTTATATCCGTCACTATTCGTTTCGGGAATGGTAGAAATGGAGACTTTGGAACTGAAAAGAGCTATGCAGGCAATGGTACATTATCTTTCCATAATACGCAATAGGATTGATAGTCCACGCATATTGGGGGAATTCCACATGATCGTCCCCACTATCCCGTGTGACGCGGCGGGACTAGTAACACCGCGCCGCAGACCTCGCCTACTGGCATTGCCTGCCGTGCGCACTGAGCGCGCGCGACACGCACCCACTACCCGCGCTTTGCGAACTATCGGGGACATTCTTGCTCGGCACTATGAGATTGATTTGTTTGCAGATACCTTAGGACATCTTTTTTATCAATTTTGGACGAGTTTGAATGAAATTACAATTATTTGACATTTATTTATTTGACATTTATTTTTAAATTAGTACTTAGATGTGACATGTTTTATTATTAATTATTAGTATTAGTATGATGGATTATTACTATTATTTACCTTTGACATAATTTGAACTCGCTTTTTCGTGTACCTCATTTGTAATTTATGTATGTCGAAATCATTATTGTTTTGTATTGTTGACCTATATCAAATACTGTCAAATTATTATGTTTACAACCTTTTAAATTTATTTTGTAAGCGCTTTGGATAAAAAATCTGTTAGCTTATAAAATGTTTGTGAATAAATAAATAAATAAATAAATCACAATCCGGCGCGTTTTTGAGACCCCACTTGTGGAGATAGTGGTTGCATTTTCCGTGTCCAGTCCTGAACCGGTTAACCCTAGACCATACGATGCGGCAGCTTTCAAAGCCGGGGGGCTTGATAGTAGAGTCCGGTACTAGATCCTTCCACGGGTGATGTTGGAACGCGTCCCAAGATTGTCGCCATTCTTGTTGAAGGTCATAGTCCGTGTGCAGGCTTTTATCTGTCCAGATTGGGTATCTCGAGAACAGGCGGTCGGGGGGCAAGTCGTTGAGTGTCTTGCGGATCGGCATCGGATGTTCGTTTATATCCTACCAGCTTTTTTTCCACTCATTAGCCGCCGCTTGACGTCTGCGCAGTTCTGGTGGAGGTATGTGCGCCAAAACAGGAAGCCATGGTAGGGGGGTGGATTTGACCAAGCGGTGGATTTGCATCTAGCTAGTCTCCTAGGAAAATGGCCGCTGTGTTATAATGAAAAAATCATTAACACCGTCATTAGCTTCTAGCAGTCCACTGACCTATGGCCAGATCCATTGTTCGCCACTATGCTCAACCCAGTACTTGCCAGCCATCTTGCGCATTTGGTAACTGGCCCGAGGACGAGGGACACTACGTTTGCCGAGACGCAAATTAATAAAAAAAAGATACGACGAAACTTTGTTATTGGACCTTGGGAGTGAGCCTTTTATTTACTGCACACACTTCAGCAAGACTGATACCGATATTTGCGGTCGCATTGTGTTTCTAGCTGTTTGGTTGTGTTTGGGTAAACCACTGCAAATAATCTTATTGTACCCGTCAGTCTGTTTGCTTGTGAATATTATATAGATAGATGAACAGATGGAGTACCAGTGGGCTGGACACATCAGCCGCAGAACTGAATAAGCGTTGGGGTAAATGAATTCTGGAGCGGAGACTGCGCCTCTCGGAAAACTTAGTGTAGGACGCCCTCAGGCCAGGTGGAGTGACTTAGCTAAATAACACAGACCGATTATGGTTTCATGGTTATAAATAACCAACGGTTATTATCAAACATCTGCAAACAAACGGATATTATCCTTCAGACGCTTGCCCTAAGTAGCCAACAACTGGAGAGGCCTATATCCAGCAGTGGACTGCAATAGGCTGATGATGATGATGAGTAGTGAACGTGGGAGCTAAAAATAGTAGGTAAATATATCGCACTCCTATTAAAATAGGGATCTAACTCAACTTTTAGTAAAAATTACTTATGTTAAACACAGTCCTATAGACAGCTATTTTGTTCAGATTGTGACATACGATGAAGCGTGTGCCTTACGAAGGAAGATCATAACCAAATTATTCAACGAGCCAGCCTATTCTAGGTACTTAAAAGATAAAAGCTCTACATTTCTTTTCAACCAACGCCAAATACCCGCTATTGTTTCCCGCATGACGTCATTGAATGCAGTCATAATGATTTCAGAGTGCAATAATGGCGGCAGTCATTATCTCTATGTAAGTTTTAATTTAGCGCACACGGTAAACCATTATATGAGTCCCTATCTTATCCTATCTTTAAGTGAAGAGGGAAAGACCACCACTTTATAGAATACCGTAGAAAAATGACCTCCAGGTTATGTTTCTGCTAGGGTTGAGCCGTCGAGCTACTATAAAAAAAGTTAAAAAAAGAGCCTTGCCATTTTGCCACCATAGCGGAATAAAAAACAAGTTTGAATCGACATATGCGACCACTTCACCCCTATACCGAAACTTCGCCACGCGTTATTACATTTAACGGAACGAGATAATTGGATGTAGACCAAAAATCGCGTTAACGCACCTCTCTACGTGCCTATAGAAGAACAACAGTTACGAATAACTAAGACAGTTAGCTAACACTGTTAGCTCTGATGTGGCAAATCAGGAGTGGTAAGTTCTTGCGTTGTTCGGTAATGTGATTAATTTCTATTTAACAACTGTTCAGGAGTAAGGTGTAAGGGGAAACAGATAGATAAATTCTGTTTTTCGCTATCCATCAGGTTTCAGGAGGCCACTTTGTTATGCTCATATAATGTTTTAGGGTTGGGCCAGCATGGCGGTGGCAACTGACAGGTAACTGACCGGTAACTGACTTGCCCGTTGTGACAGCGACTTGGGCTTCTCTCTCGCTTTCCATCAGGCGTAGGGAAGCCATTATGTCGAGCCACTATAAAAAAAAATGTATATCTCACCGTTAAATCGTAAATACATTTAGATTGTAATCCATCTTTACTGTCGAAAGATTGTGAAGTGTAATATAATGCTTACAGTTTAACTATTATTCTTCGGTAGACTGTACTACTAAGGGTTGGACCACATCTGGCAGCAGATAAATAAGAGTACTTACAATTTTACGGTGAGATAATATCAGACAGCCAGTATCAGTGTCCATTCTATCGTCTTTCGGAACTCCTAGTGAAATGACCTGCCCATTTTTATTTCAATGTGCACGCTATATCAGTTACCTTAGTATTTAATCACGCTAGTAATCCTTTTTATCTATTTATTCTATTGATGAAGCGCCCCATACTGTATTCCGCTGAGAAAACCTGAGGGGGGAGCTTACACCATAATCGCAGCGTTTGCGGGAAAAAAATTTTCTGAAATCGGACCATGGGCAGTTAGGCCTCAACGTGTGAGCATGAACGAACATCCCTCTTAAAATTTAACAATCACTATTTATAGGTTCTGATGTCTCTAGGTGTTGATAAAACAATGGACTACCAATTTTTTCTTTCAATATTTATTACCTAGCTTAGATAACAATAGAACAATTACATTGTATAAAGTAGAGGAGACTGGGTAATAGTGAATCACCTTTTCTAAAGTAATGTAACTTTAAAGTTTTGGGTTAAATGACTAATGTTTTAAATCTTTATTTAAAAAGTAAGTAATTACTAACTCGACACAAAATCTCAAACTATAAAGGGTTGATATTCTAAAATTGTATATCAGGATATATTTTAGTGAGTAAGTATGTGTTAGAAAATCTTTTTAAAAATTCATTATTCCTTCTAAGGAAGGAAAAAACTTGCATGAAAGTGCTTTACTATATAAAACAGAAACTAAAAACGTTAGTTTGATATTTTGAAAACAGTTTATGAGTTTTTTTTATGGAATAGGGGGCAGACGAGCAAGCGGTTCACCTGATGGTAAGTGATAACCGCCGCCCATGTACATCCATGAGTATTTAAATACTCAACCCGTAAGAAAAATGTATAAATTCAAACGACAAGACGTGGACGGGGTCGAGGAACGAAAATAGTTGGATAAGTGTATGGACGAAGGTTAACAACCTGTTAGGCAACACACCTATTACACAGTTGCTACACTGAATAAAATTATCCACTGTACCTTGCGGTCCATTGTGACCCGCTCTCCCCAATGACCTTAACACTGACTTAGACCGGACTTAGGTACGAGTTAGGTACAATGTATAATTAGGTAAGCGCAACGCCCTCGTTACATAGTTGCCAGTCATTGGCAGGGATATATAAAGAAATAAAAAGGAAAGTATTTTAACAGTCTATATTAATTTTGTATAATTTTCGAGGTTACCTGGTCGTAGTTATTTATTTATTTTATATGTAATATATTACACCAATCCAATCGGAAACACCTAAGAGACTGATTTCATAAAATATCAAAGAGACTGAGATGATGATGACTATTTTATACTAGTCATCATCATCAAGAGGTTATACTCTTAAATATTAATAAAAAACGCCCTGCAGTGCGTTGCCGTGTAGAATGGTGATGGTGGTGGTGTTGACGTATTCGTTAATGTGGTACGATGGCACTTTGTGTTTAGTTTTGTTATAATTATGTACAAAACATATTTAACGCCATATTCTTCCTGTTATAAAGTAGGTTAAAAGTGTAACGGACCAAAGGATCCGTCAAATTAAAACACGCTCGCGTCTACGCAAACCCGAATATTAATAAACGTCAATCAAATTGCTCCGATGTTTTGTAATAACAACTTTTGCGGCTCAGAATAAAACCCCCTGAACACTTTAAATTTGTTTTAAACTTTTTTTCTGCCTTATTAATGTCGCTCAGTTATTGGAGTTGGCCGTTTCTTTTCTATAAAGTTTTCAGGTCATATTTTACCGGGATTATCGAACGAGTACCTATTGCGGATAATTTCACTGGTTTTAACGTCTTCGAAATGAGGACGGTGTGAAATATATTTTTGCTCAGGAACAAAGAGAGAGGGCATAGCGAATCTTCGCTCGTACTGAGCTGCCCGCCCGGGGAAGGACCTCCACCCTATAGAATACCGCAGTCAATAGACCTCTGGGTCGTGTTTCTACCGGTGAGTAGGGTTTCAGGAGCTCGTGGGGGGTTATGGTTGGGCTGGCATGGCGGTGGCAACTGACAGGTAACTGACCTGTTAAGTACTTGCCTGTTGTCACAGCGACATCAACTACTTCGGTGTTGTGGAGAGAACCTATAGTTGTCATACTATCTATATTTATCTTAAGCTATTATCTACTACGAGTAAATCATTGTACTCACTTCCGGCGTATCCATATCTCCGTCACTGCAGGGCGTTACTAAAACAATGAGCCATTACTTTAATTAACATAACAATATCGGCTTATCTCGGCCCGTTGTCACCTGCTTACGACAAATTAGTGCAGGGGGCGGTCCTTTGCCGAGCTTGCAGCAAAGATTAAGTTAGGTCACTTTGTGAGATAATTAATTGAATAATTTACTTTACAGTAGCAATTTATTTAAACTTTGTGACTGATTTTTAACCTACGATGACAAAGATTGCCCTTCCAGCTCATGTGTTTCCTTCCTCTTACAATACTGGGTTCTTTAGGCGGGGCGTGAAACGGCATCTCAGTGGGCCTTCAGGGTGAGGGCGACAAGCGCAATGAGTTTGTTCTATTGTGCCTGTCGACCTAACTTTTGGACCTTACGACCGCTTACCATCAGGTGGAGTGAGATCATTCAGGCTCTTTTAATAAAAAAAACCTCTAACCAAAGTACTTACTCATTCCCTCGAGACAAAGCTAAGCTGTCTCGCACGTAGACTTAATATGCAGGCCCGGTGTTTTGTTTTGACTAACAGATTGACCTTTGTGAGGTTAATTGAATGAAATCTCAGTCGCGAGCGCAGTTGCGGAATAATTTATACCAAAACCAATCCTATTACGGTTCTAGACAGACCGAACACCAAATAAAGCACTTTGTTTTATAAAATGTAGCTAGAACTCTTCTTTTGGCGATTCGTAAGTCTTTTACGAAACGATTCGGCCACGAAACACTACACGTGAGATATACGTATATAATATTATGCACATACTGTTGATACTTACCTTCACACGTACGCAAATAAATAAATAAATAACCCAAGACATGCCACGCTGGGCCACTCAGCGCCATCTAGCCCCAAACTAAGCCGAAGCTTGTACTATGGGTACTAGACAACTGAAAAACTTACTTAGATACTTTTTTTTTGTAAATAAATACATATTATACATAGAAAACATCTAGACCAATACAAACAGACATGTTCATGCACACAAATGTTTGTACTGAGTGGGGATCGAACCCACGACCCTTGGCTCAGAAGGCAGAGGTCACTACCAATTGAGCCACCGAGCCAGTCATAATACAAAATACAAGTGCACGTTTTTTAAATATTATAGAATCACAGCTTAGTGAGACAAGTTGATTCAAAATCAATCACTTCTCAGTTGCGAATCTCAAGAAATCTCTTTCGGCCGTATTCAAAAACGTTACTATGCACCGCGCGGACGCACAGGCACCCAAAACACCTATTCATAGACAACATTTGAGTGCTGGTCGCCGTTGTAAATGCCTTACTTCGCATAGTGTTGTTAGCTTTCATAGATAAGTATTCTTTGTGAATACTGGTGTATGTATTTTCGCTCCAAGCCAACCTCACCTGCCCGTTGTACATCCTGCCGAATAACAAACGAGGCGCTGGCAACCGACTGTTGGCGGTATAACCATCACGATTGAAGGCGTAGCTAAATACCACAGACCGATGACGGACAGCAGCGTCACCGGAGCGAGAAGCTACGCCCTGCGATCGCCAACCCGCCTGCCCAGCGTGGTGATTATGGGTATAACCTCCAGATATTAGCTAAGTGGCAAACAATACGCCTATGTGCAGCAGTGGACTACAATAGGCTGATGATGATATAGGCTGTAGAATGAGTAAATAATGACGCCTCTGCGTACTTCTTTAAGTTAGAAATGTTCTGTGGCCATATTATGTGCTTTGCAACGTCCGGACCTAGCTAATTAAGTGCTTGCAGTTAGTGTCATAGGATTTATGATATGTACTGCAGCGGTTCACCCCGGTACTGTATCATACATCATCTTAAGATACGGTTTGTTAAGGCTTTCTTACATAATTAGAATGTTGACCATTGATTTTTCGATTTTTTAACCGTTTTCGATATTTTACGTTAATCATTCATCATCATCAGCCTAAGGCAGTCCACTGCTAGACATAGGCCTCTCCAGGTGTTCACCACTTAGGGCAAACATCTGGCGGATATTCCCATAATCGCCACGCTGGGCAGGCGGGTTGGCGATCGCAGGGCGTAGCTTCTCGCTCCGGTGACGCTGCTGCCCGTCATCGGTCTGTGGTATTTTGCTACGCCTTCAATTGTGATGGCTATACCGTCACTAGTCGGTTGCCAGCGCCTCATTCGTTATTCGGCAGGTTGTACCACGGGCAGGTGAGGTTGGCTTGGAGCGAAAAGATGATAGGTCGCTCCCTTACATCCCCATACATTACAATCATTCATCATCAGCCTGCAAATGTCTACTATTGTACATAAGCTTCACTCAATGACAATGGCCGTTTGGAAGGATTTGCAAAAGTATCCATGCTTGGCAGGCGGGTTGCTGACCCCATTAGGTTTTTTTTTGTACCCAGGTAAACGCTGCTACCAGTTTCCTGATATTCACTTAGTATTCTTCTACGACATCCACGGCATGAAATGGGGTGGTACTGTTCTTAACCCGGAAACAACACGGCTAAATATACGAGAAACCAAATAATATGGTACATTGTACTATTTAATTGGTCTTCGAGAACGAGCTCGAATGAGGGAGGTAGGGGGGCTAGAACCTCTTCAACTACGTAGAGACATTGCCAATCTTAGTGTTCTCTATCGTCTCTATAATGGGGATGCTCCTAAGAGTTATTCCAACTAATCCCATCCTCTCTTTTCCTCTCCCGAACAACACGTGCTGGATAGCGCTATCATACTCATACCATACAGACAATAGTAGCGCGCACCAAGAGGTTCAGTTCCTCGTTCCTGCCCCGTGCACTTAAATCATGGAAGCCCTTCCAGCCCATGTGTTTCCTTCCTCTTATAATCCTAGGTTCTTTAGGCGGGGCGTGAAACGGCATCTCAGTGGGCCTTCAGGTTTGCCTAATGCCGTCGACCCAGCATTTGGACCTCACGACTGCTTACCATCAGGTGGAGAAAGGTCATCCCGAAAGCTCTTTTTTTTAAAGTTATTTACCACCCTTTGCGGGGACAAGGACATTTCTACAATGTGAACTTTCGCGGTGACAAAGTTGGTGAAATAAACCATTCGACACAACAGCCGAAACGTTTCTTCAGACATCTCTACAAAGTCAGTTCCAACAAAGTGTTCCACATAAACTTTAGAGCTCTGAAAACATAATGGTTCTTTAAATTTTCTAGCAAATGCGATGGATTCATTCGCCGATCCTAGATCACGTGCGAGGCAGTCTATAAAACTACTGTAAAACTGGATTACTGGCTTCTGTGGCGGTACGGAACCGAAAAACATGAGTGAAGAAGAATTCATTAAACCGCAAATGTTTGATTTGGCACAGAAAACTTGTCAACGATAGCTTATGCTACCATCACCATACTATAATGCATTAAATAAATATCAGACAATATCATAGATATTGCTCCGATCCGATCCTAAAGCAAGTAGCTTAAGCACTTTTGTTATGGGTATCAGAGCAACGAAGATATCACAAATAAATACTGAAATACAAATATAAACACCCAGACACGTATTTAATACAAATGGTCATCATACGAATGTTGGTCCCGGGTTCAGAAGGCAGGAGTCACTACCATTTGAGCCACCGAGCATTCCCCTTAAAAAGGCAAATATAGGTAGAGTACGCTTTTGCCCCATAAAGCAGAGCACCTGTGGACTGTAGAATTGAAAGGGCTGGTTTTAAGGTAAAAGAGTATAATAATTAACAAGAAGAAAAGGGTATAAAAGCACAAACTAAAATAATAATATTAAAACACAAAACCAAATCGTTGCAGAATCTAGACAGAACAGCAGCGCGTTGCTATGGCAACGCGTCAACAACAAAAGAAAAGATATTAAATGGTTTCTAACCAGCCTGTCGTCGACATACTCCCGCCCGTAAGGCTCAGCCTTACTGCAAAAAATAGACGACAGACTGGCTATACATTACATTAGCTTACGGTTAAAAAACGCTTAAGGTTATGCAGTGGCAACATCCGTCACCCGCACAGTGAGTCACGCTTTGGTGCACAGCGCAGCCGACTAATCTTCAAACTTCCGAAAAGCGTGGAGAAGCTCAGCAACTCTTCTATGATAGTTCGTTCAATGATGACCCCAAATCAAGTCACAGCTGTCGACATATGCTGCTGGCTTGCCCTTCACTGCTACCTCCACAGGCCCATCAGGCGGTGGTAATGAGTAACGGCGCAATGTTGGTGGACGAAGGCTTCTTGATTGTTCTATGCGATGCGGCAATAAAACGGACAGGCCTCAGCCGAGGTGAAAATAATGCTCCCTTCTGAAGCTCCTCGACTGCTTGAATACGGTCCTGCCCTCCCCATACGATGTAGAAACGAACCAAGCGAAGTAAATAGTCTTCGTACAAAATAAGGCGACTTCATTTAGCCAGGATAAAAGAAACAGGTGCGTCTTGGCTCCTTCATAGCCGACAACTTAAGGGGTATCGATGAAAAAACGAGCTGCAAGTATGGCTGCTCGCAGTGCTGAGCTGGAGTGTCTTCCGGGCACGACGGTGAAGAAGTGACGAACACCTTCGGTGACGTCACTGGCGAGCAACGGACGTGCCCTGCTGCGTCTGAAATAGACGAACACTTTTAAGCTACCGTGTTTTTCGATTAAATTGAAGACAGTTTGTAATTAAAATATAAAAGATTTCCAACTACCAAGTAAACTAAAGCCCTACCGGTTGTACTATAAATTATGCTACAGGCTGTAGCGACTAAGCGCAATATTGAAATCAATGCCTGTAGCTTCAACCGGATGTACAAATAAATGAGCAGTAGGTAATTATGACATTATGAGAGAGAGACATATTACGAGAAGTTCAAAATCAAAACAGTAGTTGTGAACATCTCTCCAGTAGCGAAATAAAAAATATGACATGTTTCATAACTGGTAGGTAAATATATAAGTACATGTTATACGTATATAAAAATAAAAATAATAAAAGGTTTTGTTATATACACAGAGAATTTTGGGAAAAGGCCAAAAGTAAAATGTGTTCGTAAAAAATCACATCATGTCTAAATGCCAATCGCGAATGCCAATGAGTACTCGAGGAGACCCGTTGGTATACGCGATCGGCAATGTCTCGCAAATGGTTAAAGCTTCTTACACTATCAGCTTGAACCGATTGCGGCGAAAGCGATAGCCTGGTAACAATTTGCGCGATTGAAATATGACACGACTCCGAACAATTTTTGCCCCTAATGCCGAAACTTCAATTTTTAATTTAACCCCTTTACGATTAACATTCGATCGCTTATGGCAAATGCGATCTTTACAGCCAGACAACCCCAATTCGTTGGCCAAACTACAGTCTATTATTGAAGACGATAGACTGTCACTTGTGACAGCAAAGGTATCGCATTTCCCTCCCGGGCCAGTGACAATCACTCCTACAACTTTCCAGGAATTGCGACTTTGTCCGATAGACTTGACCATAGAATGATTTATTATGACCGACTCCCTAGATGGATTTGGGTTTTCTTTTCTAGACTGAGGGCTGTCTGATGAATTGGAGGCTTTCACGCACTTTGACGCGTTGTGCAAAAGTGCGTGATGATACCCTCTGCACACTTTACACCTCACCTTGCAGGCGCGCCAGTCGTGCCGACTGCGTTTCAGGCACCTGCAGCAATGTTTAGTCTTACGGACCCACGACAAACGCTCTTCGGCTGACAAGACCGTGAATTTGTTGCACGATCGTATGCCGTGCCTGGGTCCTCCGCAGAATGAACACAGACTGACGTCCGAGCATTTTGCAGTGCTGCAAATAACTTTAGGAGGTACCGTCCTTGACAACGTAGCTGAAACTTGATGGCGGCGGTCTCCGTCGAGGTGTTCGACGACTGCACGTGGTGCCGAGGCCGAGGGTTTCTCCGTCGCCGGCGCCACAGCAGCAACGTCGCACGGAGCAAATCGAACCCGCTTACTCGCCTCACGCTCCAGGAACTCCGCCATTCTGAACAGCTTCGGTTGACTAGAAGAAGAAGAATGTGCATATTCTAGCCATTTATCTTGTAATAAAGGTGTTAATTTGGTGTAAATGTTGTCAAAAAGTTCAGGTGAGTACAGATAATCGTTTTTGTTTAATAAGTCCATGACTCGCACACATCCCCTTACGTTGTTGGCTAAGGCTACGAGATCTCTGTTACTCCTCCCCAATCGCGGCATGCCGCGAATAAAATGGATGTTCTTGGCAACTATTTGCTCCGGTTGAGCGTAGTACAGCTCAAGAGCTCCAACGACATCCTCGGGGTCATTAGCGACGAGTAACAGAGACTCTACTAACTCGCGTGCCTCTCCTTTGAGGGCATTACGCAACCTACAAAGGTTTTCGGCCGGGGAAAAAGATGTTTTCGTGTCACAAAAGGTTTTGTTAAACAACAGCCACTCTGATATGTTACCACTGAATGTGGGCAGTGGCATAGAGCTGGCACCTTGTCTCATGGACATTAACGATTGTAGCTGTGCTACATCTACTGTCACCATCTGAGGCTGCGGTAAAGAAGGTATGGGATCCTTAATCGGCCGCGCGCGTTCCGCACACGCTGTGTCTACAAAAGTTGGGTTCGTTACCTTACTTGTACCAGCACGGTTTTGCTGGTCCACATGCGCTGCGGTATACCTCCTCCCTGAACGGGAATGTCGCGACGAGCGCTCCTCGGCCTGAGCCAAGTCGAGGTTCGCGCGGGCCTCCTCCTCCTCCGCCGCCTGTCGCCGCTTCCTAACGGCCGCCGCCTCTTCCTCAGCCGCTAACCGCTGCTTTCTAACGGCCGCCGCGTCTTCCTCAGCCGCTAACCGCTGCTTTCTAACGGCCGCCGCGTCTTCCTCAGCCGCTAACCGCTGCTTGGCGATGGCGGCAAGCTTGGCTCTATGTTGAGCCTCCGCCACCTTACGGATGGTGCCCCCGGAACGCCTGGACGACCTGGAAGCTGGCAACGATTGGTTGTCCCCCTCCCCCCGGGTAGTTTCCACGGAGAGTACATTCTCCTCCGAGAGAAGAGGGGTTACGACCTCTTCTTGAGGTCTGTTTGTGCTTTTAGACCTAGTTAACATAATTGAAAAGACAAGAAAATAATTTTGACAAAGGGAAAAAATTTGAAAATTATTGAAAAGAAATAAACACCGAGAAGGACCAAATATGGACTGTAGAATTGAAAGGGCTGGTTTTAAGGTAAAAGAGTATAATAATTAACAAGAAGAAAAGGGTATAAAAGCACAAACTAAAATAATAATATTAAAACACAAAACCAAATCGTTGCAGAATCTAGACAGAACAGCAGCGCGTTGCTATGGCAACGCGTCAACAACAAAAGAAAAGATATTAAATGGTTTCTAACCAGCCTGTCGTCGACAGCACCATTTCACCAAACTAGACCTATACTGGCCAACTTTGCTCGGAGGAAAGATGCCAGTTCAAAGTTTCCACACCTACCATAAGTACCTTATGAACATACATTTGTTTTTTTCAACCGGTGAAAATGATTTTAGGCGTACCCGCCGCTCGGGGGAGCGGAGGGTTATGTGGGACTCATCCCGCCTCGGAAAGAAAGTGAGGCGGGAAATACCCACTAAAACACCGGTCCCTCGGTCGCGCGCAAAATGGGTGGTTTTTTTTATGACAGAGGGGGCAAACGGGCCTGAAGGTCACCTGATGGTAAGTGATCACACCAGCCCATAGACACCGCAACACCAGGGGAGTCACAGGTGCGTTGCCGGCCCTTGAGAAATCTGTAGGCTCGCTTCTTGAAGGTCCCTAGGTCGTATCCATTCGGGAAAATTGCAGCCGGAAGCTGACTCCAAAGAGCAGCTGCACGAGGCAGAAAATTGCGCGCAAAACGCACTGTGGAAGACTTCCATCTATCAAGATGATAAGGATGAAATCTTGAATTGGTGCGAGATGTACGATGATGAAAAATGGCAGCTGGTACCAGGTCAAACAATTCCTCCGAACACTCACCGTGATAAATTCGGTAAAAAACGCACAAAGACGCAACATCCCTGCGTAGAGATAGAGGGTCTAGCTTGTCTATAAGTTCTCGGTCGTCAACGATTCGAGCCGCTCTTCGCTCGATACACGGGTGGTGCCGTGGGACCTTTAGACCAAGACCGCTGTGACATGAACAATACATACATTTCTACAGGTACAACGAGCAACCCAGCACGACAGTTGAACTATTCTCACCTTTCTATTTACTGCTTTTTTATAATTTCTACTTAATATTCTAATTTATAATCGATGAATATCAAACACAATAGAAAAAAAACACCACTCAGCTGTACCTATCGTGTGCAACCTTATTTTGAACCTTATTCCATTGTGATAGAGTCAATAAATATTTCTTTACCTGCTATGCACAAGCACATCTAATAATTTTAATTAGTCAAGTGATTTGATTTTAGGACTGTGGTACACTAGTTCTTTTTTTTTATAAAAAGAGCGTTCAGGATGACTTGATCTGATGGTAAGCGGTCGTGAGGTCCAAATGTTAGGTCGACAGGCACATTAGGGCAAACCCACCTCGCCCTTACCCTGAAGACCCACTGAGATGCCGTTTTAAACCCTGCCTAAATAACCCAGTATTGTAAGAGGAAGGAAACACTTTAAATACTCGTATAATATGTTGGAAGCGTATTTTTATTCGGTGAGAAAGGTGCAGGAATAACCACTTAAATGATTTTTTGTATGTGAAAATGAGTCCTTACTATAGACATTAAGTGTGCATGACTAACCAAATGAGTTACTGTTACTTTTCATTTAGAATATAAAAAAATAAAAATTACATTTGAAGAAATTGTTATTGTCATGAAAAATTAATTTATTCATGAATTTTCTTTTTGCTGCGTAATCATTGAAATTTAATATTATAAAATGTGTTTTATTATGTTATTTGAAAAAAAAAAATACATTAAAATACCAATAATAATGACGGCCATATAGCATAATGATTAGAGCGTTTATGGCCCCAAGAGCGAGTGATCCGAAAGTACAGGGTACTTTTCCCGGTTTAGAATAATTTACGAAATTAATTTACCTATACAGTATGGAGTCTAGGTATTCTGGGAGACACTCTCAGTCACCGTTTGGTTCTCATAGTAGGTATAACGGAAAACCTTCGCATCAGGTCCATCGGACCAAGTGGATTGTGTGAATTGTTTGGTGAAAAAAAAAAGTCTAGCTGTAAAAATTTAAAAATTTTAGAAATGAAAATCTAGTATGTAAATTGGATAATTCATTCCTTCCCAGAATCAAAGCATACCAAACATTAAAAGTGCACCCGGTGTGTCCAATCATCGACATACCAAATGATTTCAAATAGGTATAAAAGGAAAGTTAATGCCATACCATTGCCGGACCTGGACAGATACACCGGTACGGAGTCTTTTCGGTGTTGTTAATTTTCTGGAACAGCAAAAAGAAATCAAAATGGCGCCGACTCCTCAAGAAGTGGCTCCGGAGCCTCCACAGCCAAAAGCCACTGCCAAACCTCTTTCTGGAGATGAAGTGGTCATCAGCGGAATGTCGGGGATCTTCCCAAAGTCTGACAGCGTTTCGGAGTTTATGGATAATCTTTATAACAAGGTAAGATATTATCGAGAGCGTGAATGGATCTGTTGGAAGGGATCGAATAACCTTGAAGGATATTCGATGACCAAATAGAAAGTGTCCTAAAAAAATGTAAAATATACCATAAACCGACGAATGTATGAAGAGATTGATGAATGTGGACGAAGCAAACGTTGTGTGCCATCGTAGCAAATGGAACGACGTGGTCTCTGCCTACCCCTCTGGGAGAAAGGCGAGATTTTATGTATGTTTGTACGATATTATCGGAGGATGAATGTTATCGTCACTTTTTATTGCAAGAGGCGCCAGACGAGCAACTGTGATGCCGATGGTAAGCAGTCAACACCGTCCATGGACACCTGCAACTCATATTGAGTTCTGGGGACTCTGCCGGCCTTTTAAATAGGTACGCTCGTTTCTTGAAGGCTCTCAAGTCCTAGCTGTTCGGAAAGACTGTCGCAGAGAGTTGGTTCAACTGGTCGGTTAACCAAGCTCGAAGAACAATGAAGTGGCAATAACGCATCCATTCAGAGGTTTTCGCCAAGAGGCAAACAACTGGGGAGGCCTATGTCCAGCAGTCAGGCAGCAATAGGCTGATGATGATGATGATAATGAAATAGTAATTGGTTTTTTATGTATTTGTCTTACCTACTTAACCTAACCGTAGATAAATTTGCACTAGGATACCCATCTCTTGTGAAACTAGTTTCCTCTACCCTCTCCTCTGACCTTTGACGGTTCTCTGGAAGAGATCTTTACAAGCGATGAGACCGTCAAGTTGTACTATATTTTGTTTAATGCCATCAGCATCATCATCATCAGCCTATTACAGTCCACTGCTGGACATAGGCCTCTCCAGTTGTTCGCCACTTAGGACAAACATCTGGAGGATATACCCATAATCGCCACGCTGGGCAGGCGGGTTGGCGATCGCAGGACATAGCTTCTCGCTCCGCTGACGCTGCTGCCCGTCATCGGTCTATGGTATTTAGCTACGCCTTCAATTGTGATGGTTATACCGTCACCAGTCGGTTGCCAGCGCCTCGTTTGTTATTCGACAGAATGCACCACGGGCAGGTGAGGTTGGCTTGAAGCGAAAAGATGATAGGCCGCTCCCTTACATCCCGTATAGTTGTTTAATGTGTTTTCCTGTAACGTCTGTATTTGTGCAATAAAGAGTATCTATCTATCTATTCTTTATTTTTACTCATAGGTTAACATGGTGGGCAGTTCAGACGCCCGTTGGATCTTCGGACACCCTGAGGTGCCGCCCTACCTGGGCAAAGTCGACGGCATGTGCAAGTTCGACGCCCAGTTCTTCAGGGTACACTACAAGCAAGGCTGCACTATGGAGCCGATGAGCAGGAAGCTATTGGAACACGCGTACAGCGCTATTTATGATTCAGGTAACTATTCAAATAAAATAAATAAATAAATATTAGACAACATCACATACATTGCTCCGATCCCAAAGTAAGTAGCGTAAGCATTTGTGTTATGGGTATCAGAACAACGAAGGTACCACAAATAAATACTTAAATACAAATATTAGCACCCAGACACGGAACAAACACAAGTGTTCATCACACGAATGTTTGTCCCGGGTGGGAATCGAACCCACGACCCTTGGTTCAGAAGGCAGGAGTCACTACCAATTGAGCCACCGAGCCACTCAACTTTGCATACATTGCTCTGATTCCAAAGTACTTGGTACTCTGGGTAGTGACCTATGCCTTTTGAACCAAGGGTTTAAGGTTCGACCCCGCACAGTACAAACATTTGTGTGCATGAACATGTCTGTTTATATTGGTCTGGGTGTTTTCTATGTAGTACTTATTTACAAAAAAAAGTATCTAAGTCAGTTTATTAGTTGTCTAGTGCCCAAGCTTCGGCTTAGTTTGGGGTTATATATCGCTGTGTGGCCCAGCGTAGCATGTCTTGGTTTATTTATTTTATTATTTATTATTTGTTTGCATAGGTATCAACCCGCTACAGCTGCGAGGCAAGAAAGTGGGCGTGTTTATTGGATCAACGTTCTCCGAGTCGGAAAAGATTGTGATCTACGAAACTATTCAGAGGAATGGCTTCGGTATTACCGGGTAAGTATTTTTTTTATTGATAGCGGAATGAACTCAAGGCTCTGTAAAGAAAAGAAAAGGAATTAGTTTATAGTGTGAGATATCCGCATGGAAGTAATAAGTATTACCTACTTAATACTTCCATGGATATCCGATATTTTTCTTTTTTCAAAGTTTTTGGCTCTGCTCGGTTTGTGGTTCAGCCACGGACTGAGTTAAACCCGATCTTTGAGAAAGTGTTTTCCTTATTTTTATTTGGTTTGATAAAGGTCCGTTATTTTTGAAACCCGATATCCACGCGTGCGACGCCGCTGGAACAGCTAGTTTCGAATAAAACGCACGACTTATCTCATTCGAAATTAGCCCAAAAGGACCGATAATTAATTCAGGTAGGTACGTAAATCACCTGCCCACGTCGCGAGTGAGTTGTGTCCGCCGCCGGAAACCCTGACCCCCCACCGTCTCAATCCGTAGCCGTATTGAGAAATAAAGGTTGCCTGTCCAGTAAAGGATGTAAAAGAGCGACCTATAGATAGGTACTCTTTATTGCACAAATAAAATATGTACAGGAAAAAGATGTTATACAGATATAGTAGTACAATGTAGGCGGTCTTATCGCTGAAAGCGATCTCTTCCAGACAACCTTCAGGTAGAGGATATATGCTGAAGAGAGAGGTAAAGTAGTGCAGATCTGATTACAATTAAGATAAATATTATTTTAAATAAATAAATGATACAAATAAATAGAATTTAATAATACATATTTAATATAAACATAATAACTAAATATTACATACTAGCAGCCCGCTCCTCGCTTCGCTTCGGATAAATCAATTATTTAAAAGTAATTTCGCGAGGCCGCAGGCCGAGCTCCGCGTAGGGCGAAGCCCGGAGCGTCCAGCGTCGCAGACCTAGCTTGAGCACGCACGCGCGAAGAGCGTGTGGCGAAAGCTAGTATAACCTATACACACGCTTACAATGCTAAAATTAATGGATGCTAGAAACAACATGAAGGTACATTCGATTCGAAGGCGGAGAAATCTGAACATGGCTTGACACATAACAAACGCAATATGTGATGCAGTTAACATAAAAGCATACGTTGTACAGGCCTTTTGTTTAGGAACCATCTGCTCTTAGCTAAGGTTCAATTAGCTGTTAGTTCAGATGAATAATTATATATCTAGCGACGTCTTTTAAACACTGATGACTTTAAGAGAGGTAGGGCATAGCGAATCTTCGCTCGAATTGAGCTGCCCGTCCGGGGAAGGACCTCCACCCTATAGAATACCGCAGCCAAATGATGGTTCGTGTTTCTGCCGGTGAGTAGCGTTACCGGAGCTCGTGGGGGGTTTGGGTTGGGCCAGCATGGCAGTGGTAACTGACCAGTTACTTGCCGTAAACTCAAAACGATTTTTCATCTTTCATCAGCATTTTTCATCTTAGTACCTACATGAAATTACCTTAAAAATGATTTAGCGATAATGACGCCGACCAAAAAGCAATACCTACTTTAATAGCGCTATTTCCTTCCGACATGCGTAATTCATCATCATTAGCCTATTATAGTCCACTACTGGACATAGATCTCCATAATCGCCACGTTGGGCAGGCGGGTTGGCGATTGCAGGGCGTAGCTTCACGCTCCGGTGACGCTGTTGCCCGTCATTAGTCTGTGATATTTAGCTACGCCTTCATCTGTGACGGTTATACCGCCCAGAGTCGGCTGCCAGCGCTTTGTTTGTTATTCGGCAGGATGCACCACGGGCAGGTGAGGTTTACTTGGAGCTAAAAGATGATAGGCCGATCCCTCACATCGAACCGTGGGTCGAACACAAATTCGCATCCCCTACCCCATGCGTCATCATCATCATCAGCCTATTGCAGTCCAATGCTGAACATAGGCCTCTGCAGTTGTTCGCCACTTAGGACAAACACCTGGAGGTTATACCCATAATCGCCACCCTGGGCAGGCGGGTTGGCGATCGCAGGACGTAGCTCCTCGCTCCGGTGACGCTGCTGCCCGTCATCGGTCTGTGGTACCTAGCTACGCCTTCAATTGTGATGGTTATACCGCCACCAGTCGGTTGCCAGCGCCTCGTTTGTTATTCGGCAGGATGCACCACGGGCAGGTGAGGTTGGCTTGGAACGAAATGATGACAGGCCGCTCCCTTACAACCCATGCGTAATTAAAATTATTTTATTAGGCTAAAATACATACATACTATTACATAGTATAGGGTACAGAAATTATAACATCGGATTAGAAAAGAAAACAATTTATTATGCATGCACAGATCGCAGTTTTCATTATGTGAGCCTTCCTAAACCTTGAAAGAATGCATTCATATTTTTTGGGTTCTTAGAGCTTCATGACACTATGATTCAGGATGCCTTGTGCCTTACGGATTATGCTAGGTCTGTTCGACTGTGCACTATTCCTAAATGTTGTTTCGATTTGTTGCTAAATGAGGAGACTCCAAGCTGATAGCAGCATTGATGCAGGAAACACCGGTGGTGTGTTTTCAAGTTGGTCGTATTTTTAGCTACAGCAATTTGCGTTTATAGTATTTTCCGAAGATTTTTATCCTGAAAGTAAGCCGACGGTTCACAAATATTTATATCACTGTTTGTTGTGAATTTCCGATAATACCGTATTTACTTCGATGTCAGTACCTGTCATGTCAAAATGACAATTTCTTTGACAAATTCAAGAAAAGACAGTATCTATTGTCATTTCAAAAAGTATGTAACATATTTTGCCGAAATTGTAAATTCTAAAATGTATGATACCCTTGTAATCTATAGCCTGTGTGTAAATCTGATGCATAAATAACATTCCTGTAAAGTTTCATCAAAATCCTTTCAGTAGTTTTTACGTGAAAGTACGATTTCATATTAGAATTTATTTATTTAGATGTCATAACAGTTTCGGTTGCTATGGGAACGATGCCAAGAGACGTCAGTATGTAAGATCTTTTCTTTTTTGTAGATTAAAATCTTTTTGGTAAATTTGGGTTACATTATTGGAGTTTTAGCACGGATCCCTAACTTTTTTAAAAATATAATATAGCCTATGTTCAGCGCAGATACTGTAGCTATCCGACGGTGAAAGAATTATTCAAATCGGTCCAGTAGTTTCGGAGCCTATTCGTATCAAACAAACAAACAAACAAACAAACAAACAAACAAACAATCAAATCTTTCCTCTTTATAATATTAGTTTAGATGGACTCGGTAAATCTAAACAGACCCATCATCGTTTCGCTCCAAGCCTTTCACCTGGCCGTGGTGCATCTTGCCGAATAACAAATGAGGCACTGGAAACCGACTGGTGGCGGTATAACTATCACAATTGAAGGCTTTGCTAAACACCACAGCCCGCTGACGAGCAACAGGTGCGAGAAATTCGCTAACGGCATATGTCCAGCAGTGGACTGCGATTAGGTCATGTCGTCCAGCTTGAAGGATTTTGGTTAATATTTCTCTATTTTACCGCTCCGCAAGCTCTCCGTTTCAATGGACAGACAACCTAAAAGAGTAGGATTCGATAGGCAGAGTAGGCTCCCTGATAATACGAAAAGCGGGCTTAGTGCTGCATAGGCAGTCTCTACCAACCAACTATTATGATAATAATTATAGATGGACTTTATTGGGTATCAAACAATTGACTTAAAACATTACACAAAGATCATATCAAAGTAAAATTTACACCAACATTTAAGCGAAAAAGGCGGGTTACACAGTGATAATTAGTTACACAGTGCTACGCTGCTACGAATTTTTGTCAACACAATGTGTATTTTTTGTCCAATATAAAAATTCCCATGCAGCCGTCGGTTGCAGCTGCTACGAGCTGAACTAATAAGGGAATAATTATGAGTAAGGGTCGACCACTCTGCGATCTCGGCCGTTTATTAAAACGGTAATAAGGCAGGTGAGGTGCACGGGTGCGATGGGATTTTTATTCAACCGTACAATCCTGGAAAGTTATCTTGTAGGTGTTATGGAGTGGCAAGCGAGAAAAAAAAAAGTCACAATTTACTAAGAAATTTGTAAAGGAAAATGCTTTGTATTGTATAATTGTTACATTCCGTGTGGCTTCTGAGTTTGGAATAGGATTATCCCCATCTCATCTAGTGGGTATCGTAGTAGAAGACTAAGGAGATATCAGAAAAGAGGCAGCAGCATTTACCGGGATACAAATTAAACCTACTGCGGTCATAAAATCGCCTATTTGAAGCACCTTCAAATTGAATTTCGAATTTCCAGTGAGACATGCTGTGCCCAAAGCAAAGCAAATTATGCTTTATTTGCTAAATGTAGGTTTAATGCTTTTGTTATCATTTTGGTACGTATACCTTATATTATTATATATTAGGTTAATGTCAATACTACACACAATTATTTTACTAAGGATTCGTTGCGAATGCGAAATATGCACACACAAGCATCAATCGACACCAGATGATCTCGAGCACCTAAACACGCTGAGATACCAAGATGTAATAAAAAATATATGAATGCCCCCGACGCAAATATCTCGACTCGATCAAACCACATTTCAAATAAAAAAATACAAATAAATCAGTCGATTTAATTCCAATCTTTAAAATAGGTTTTTGTAATTAAGTTTTTTACTAACGCATATATTTTCTAGCTCACAACGATCATGAAAGTTAACATCGCGATGCAGGTCAATCGCACGTTATTAAAATTAAAGTACTGCCATCTATCGAAAACCAAACGAACCTCACTGTTCATAAGTGTTATGAATTGCTTGTAGATGGCGCGTACCTACGCAATTACTACAGATACCTACTGAAATAGTTCTGTATCTGAACTAAAGTTATACATTTTGTTTTGGGGTGAATAATTTTAACTTACGTTCAGTCGCTGGAAACTCAAAAGTATAACTAATTGAGTGAACAATTAGCCGCTTTTTGCATTTGCGTGAGCAGATTAAATGATAGGGATAAATTGTGTTTGGGGTTTATTTTGATTGCAATAACCGTGGAGAGACAAGAAATTACTCATAGCAATTCGGTCTGTAGGTTAATATTAGTATCTACAGGCTAATCCCAAAGCAATTGGCTTTGTAGAGTGACATTAATATCTATGGATCATCAGTACCAGGATGATTCTTATATGTGAGTCGATTCCCGGTCGGGTCTATTTTTTGGCAGGCGGGTTGGTGACCGCAGTAGGTTTTATTTGAGCCCAGGTAAATGCTGCTGACCTGATCCTAATATGACGTTAGTCATCTTCGACGACATAAGACGGAGTGGTCGTATTCTATAGATGAATGATTTTAGCAAATTGATCTATAAATTAGCGAGTTATTTCACAACTCTACCAAACTTTATAAACACGTCCACAATACATTGTAGGTATATTTCACTCGCGCTGACAAACAGCACAAACGGACTCGACATAGAAAAACACATAAAACAAAATACACCAATAACAAAATCAATCTCATTTGCCTAGTTTAACACTCGACGAAAACAACAGCTATAGATATGTAAAGATATGATCACACTACCGCGTCGTGTTGACAATTTGAAATCCGTTTTTCTTGCGTTTACAAAAAAGAAAAGAAAAACGCGACGTATTATATAAGTCCGCCTTTATTTATACAGAAGAAATGCCTTTTACGCATCCCCACTTCAGGAAAGAGAAGGGCGGCACCTTGCCTCGAGATGGAAGAGTCGAGAAAAAGTGCCTAAGTTAACTAGTTAACTCTTACGACATCCAAGAAAAAAGGGATGGTGATTTGTATTTTCTGTCACGACACGGACATTTTTATTTGTGTTCTGTACACTCATTTTCAAATTAAAAATATATTTATACAATATTTACTTACGAACCAAGCATTAATAATTTTAAGCACTTACGTATTTTGTGGTGCCAAATAATAATCATAATAATAATATTCATTTATACCTAATAATATAAATAAGATAGTATAAAATAATGGATAAAAAATAATAATACAACAAACAGTAGGACAGGTTACAAATTATGTATAAAAATTTATTCTTTCTTTCTTTCTAAACCGTCAAACACAATTTTTCACACCAGTGTGCTTTTACCTTTAGACACGGACTCGTAAAATCGGGGATCGGAATCGGGCCAATCGGCTCTCATATCGGAGATTTATAGTTTGCATCAAAAATAAAAATTGAGTCCGCCAAGTCGAAGGATGCTCTCGACAAATGACCGTATCTATCAATATAATGACGCCCACTCAAAGGTTAAGGATACTCGTCAGATACTAACGGTTAAGTAGGCCGTAGGGCTGTGTTGAGTACGGTCAAGAAAAGTCGATGGTCCGTTTCTGAGTTTTTTTTTTGTTGTGTGTTCGCGGATTACCTTGTAGCATTATGAATCGTCATTATCAGTCTATCGTAGTCAAATATCTGGAGGTTTTGCCCATAATCGGTACGCTGGACAGGCAGATTGGCGATCGTAAGAAATTAATCGATTTTAATGATCTTTTTTGTTGGAAAGTAGATTTATGCCAAGAACGGTACCGTGATTAGGAAACCAGAATCTGATGATGGCATCCAAGGAAACAAAAGGAAACCTTCGTCAATCATAGTAGTGACTTACACATAACTTGATAAACACATACCTTTGTTAATTTTTAAGAATTCAAAGCATTAATATTAAAAAGGTCTGATGAAAAATCCTTAAGATAGCCGAGAGAATTCTCCGTGTCGTTATTTCCGCGCCCACGACTCTATAGTTCTAGAAATTATAATTTCTAGCGTTTTAATTGGCTAGGGGGTGTGGCTTGGCCGGCAGTCGGTGATGAGTCACTATTTTCTTAACGCGAATGAACTATAGTCGCGTGAAAATCAGAGGAAATATCCTTTTAAATTATAACATGTATGTTAATGTGATGTAGTCGTATGAGCTATGAAGTTAAACATCTGTTCAGTAGTATTTGCGTGAAAAAATAACAAACATCCATACATACTCGTACAAACAAACAAACTATCGCATGCTAGTATGAAAACGTTTTTAGTTTTCAGGCAACTAGACACAAGGACAGAGAGAAAGTAGAGCTCACTACCATCCGCCGCGGGCAGTCAAATTAAATTACAGCACGTTTATACCCGTAACTTATGTCCCCCAATTTCAACCGCCAAATGATCCCTACGATCGAGCCGACATCCCTACCGGACAGTGGATAATGACGGGGATCTGGATTCCGTAACGATACGTCATCCGTTACCGCGAACTAGGCCACTGATAGCAGCCAATGCATTGCGTAGGTGATATTTCTCACGGAGCCGGGATTCTGGAGTAACGATATGGCTCGATCTTTGGATGGGATGGATAAAGCGGCCGGGTTTAAGGATCGGTTGGAATTAGGACTTATTTATGGGAGATAAGGCGGATGTTATTTTTTGGAAGCGCTGAAATGGGGTGGAGGGGAATGTTGTGTTTTTATATATAACTAGCAGCCCGCTCCTCGCTTCGCTTCGGATAAATCAATTATTTAAAAGTAATTTCGCGAGGCCGCAGGCCGAGCTCCGCGTAGGGCGAAGCCCGGAGCGTCCAGCGTCGCAGACCTAGCTTGAGCACGCACGCGCGAAGAGCGTGTGGCGAAAGCTAGTATAACCTATACACACGCTTACAATGCTAAAATTAATGGATGCTAGAAACAACATGAAGGTATATTCGATTCGAAGGCGGAGAAATCTGAACATGGCTTGACACATAACCCTACTTTAATAGCGCTATTTTCTTCCGACATGCGTAATTCATCATCATTAGCCTATTATAGTCCACTACTGGACATAGATCTCCATAATCGCCACGTTGGGCAGGCGGGTTGGCGATCGCAGGGCGTAGCTTCACGCTCCGGTGACGCTGTTGCCCGTCATTAGTCTGTGATATTTAGCTACGCCTTCATCTGTGACGGTTATACCGCCCAGAGTCGGCTGCCAGCGCTTTGTTTGTTATTCGGCAGGATGCACCACGGGCAGGTGAGGTTTACTTGGAGCGAAAAGATGATAGGCCGATCCCTTACAACCCATGCGTAATTAAAATTATTTTATTAGGCTAAAATACATACATACTATTACATAGTATAGGGTACAGAAATTATAACATCGGATTAGAAAAGAAAACAATTTATTATGCATGCACAGATCGCAGTTTTCACTATGTGAGCCTTCCTAAACCTTGAAAGAATGCATTCATATTTTTTGGGTTCTTAGAGCTTCATGACACTATGATTCAGGATGCCTTGTGCCTTACGGATTATGCTAGGTATGTTCGACTGTGCACTATTCCTAAATGTTGTTCCGATTTGTTGCTAAATGAGGAGACTCCAAGCTGATAGCAGCATTGATGCAGG